>CAXDIW010000466.1:0-600000 GCA_963989415.1 Cerceris ruficornis | reverse complement strand
TACAACGATGAAATGCTCAACGGCCGCTGAGCAAACGATAACGGCGACTTTCAAAACATTGTTTGACACCAAAGCAGAGCCGTCTTCGTGCTGTAAAACCGTTTCAAGTTCAGTTCCAAAGTCAAAGCCGCAGAGAGCAGATTAAACGTTATTTTTCACTATTTCTTATTCTTTTCTTTATATTTCTAAGCAGCTTAATATAATTGTATCTAAATTAATAAAACCATTTTAAACAAAATTCCATCAGGTTATGGGCCCAGATCACAATAAAACAATAAAGTGAATATAAAACAAAGGACTTTAAATAAATTTTTTTAAATATACAATTAAATCGAAATGGCAAACGGTGGAAGTACGCATTTTGTTATTCAAAAATTGAACAATGAAAATTATTCAGTGTGGAGTTACAAATTGGAAATGCTCCTAATTAAAGAAAAATTGTGGATTGTAATAAACGACAGAAAACCTGATCCAATGAATTCATCATGGACGCAGATGGATAGCGAGGCACGTGCTACCATTGGATTATTGGTAGAAGATAATCAATTACAGCACATAAGAAACGCTAAATCTGCACGTGAAGCATGGGATTGTTTGAAAGGATATCACCAAAAGGCAACTTTAACCAGTAAGGTACTTTTATTAAAACGGTTATGTAGAACAGTGCTAAAAGAAGATGGTGATATGGAAGAACACATCACAAAAATTGCAAATTATTTCGAAGAACTCACAGCTCTCGGACAAGAATTGCCAGATAATCTCAAAGCAGCAATGTTGCTCGGAAGTCTTCCAGAATCGTACGAAACGCTTGTAACGGCTTTGGAAAGTAGACCCGAAAGCGATTTGACGTTAAATCTCGTCAAAGGGAAATTAATAGACGAATACAAAAGGCGTAAAGGGGCAAAAGATACGAGGCAACATATTTCAGAATGCGAAGCGGCTATGAAAACGGAACTCAAACATACAGCTGGCGCACTGCCTGGAAAAACATGTTTCTTCTGCAAAGAAGCCGGTCATTTCAAGAGTGACTGTTCAAAGTACAAATCATGGAAGTTGAAAAGAGAAAAGGCTAATGCAGTTATAGAAGACAAATCGTCGTCTTCTAACGATTTCTGTTTTCATGCGATAGCCACAAAAGGAACTTCGAAAGAAGCATGTTTTGTTATTAAAGAAAAGAAACATAATTTATGGATTGTCGACTCGGGTGCAACAAGCCACATGGCAACGTCGAGGATTTTTTTCGACAATTTTAATCCCGAAAGAAAAGGCCAAGTAGGTCTCGCAGACGAAGGGAAGACGGCTGAGGTGCAAGGGATTGGCTCAGGAGTGCTAAACTGTGGGATAGGCCCGCGAGAGGTCGCCCAAATTAAATTGAACAATGTACTTTACGTTCCTACGTTCAGATCGAATTTACTGTCGGTAAAGAGGTTAGTGAGTGATGGCTATAAACTAATTTTCGAAAAAGACAACTGCACAATTTCAAAGAACGGAGAATTAAAGGCAATAGCGAAATTATCCTCGGAACTGTTCGAACTGACCACAATTGAAAAAGCCTGCACAGTAAGTAATACTATATATTTAAATCATACTGAAAATTGTCAGCATGCATGGCATAGACATTTTGGACATCGAGACCCTACCGCAGTCAAAGATTTAGTTGAAAAGAATTTAGCGACAGGAATTAAAATAAAAGATTTTGGACAACGAGTAACTTGCGAATGCTGCGTAATAGGTAAGATGGCACGTGTACCTTTCCCAAAAGAATCAGAAAACAGAAGCAATGCAATTCTCGATCTAATTCATACGGATGTTTGTGGGCCAATGCAAACAATCACGCCAGGTAATAAAAGATATATTTTAACAATCATTGATGATTTTTCACGATACACAAGGATTTATCTTATGAGTCACAAAAGCAAAGCAGCGTCACATATTAAAGAATTCGTAGAGATGATGAAAACACAATATTCCAAGAAACCAAAGAAGATAAGATCCGATCGAGGAAGGGAATATATAAATGAAAATTTGCAAAATTATCTGAAACAGGAAGGGATTCAGGTCCAGTATACAGCGCCTTACTTTCCACAGCAGAACGGAATTGCGGAGCGGAAGAACAGATCCCTACTCGAGATGGCAAGATGTATGTTACTTGATGCACATATGGAAAAAAGGTATTGGGGGGAAGCAGTTAATACTGCAAACTATTTACAAAACAGGTTACCTTCAAGAGCAATTCGAAAAACCCCTTACGAATTATGGCACTCAAGAAAGCCAGACGTCAGAAATCTACATACTTTTGGATGCGACGCGTATGTCTACGTTCATAAAGAACAAAGAAAAAAATTAGACGATAAAGCCGAAAAATTCAGTTTTGTTGGGTATTCAGAGGAGTCAAAGGCTTTTCGGTTGTTGGATACTAAAACAAATAAAATAAAGATTAGCCGCGATGTAGTTTTCTGCGAAAAATTTAATGAAAACAAGCCAATTAATGGAATCGTAATTCCAGTTACTAGAAACCAAAATGCAGAAAATCAAGACACCGCCGAAGACGATGGGTCTGAGGGAGAATCAACCATAACTGAAGACAGTTCCATCTATGAAACGGACCATGCGGATAGCGACTTTGCTCAAGATTCTAGACATGAAGAAATGAGGCCAGAACAATACAGGCGATCAGAGAGATCGAATAGAGGGGTTCCACCCGATAGATACGCTGCATCTCTGCATATGGCTGTGGATGAACATAATGAACCCAGAAGTGCAAAGGAAGCATTATCAGGTCCCAATAAGGATGAGTGGAAAAAGGCTATGGACGAAGAGATGAAATCTTTAAGGGAAAATGGTACATGGGATCTTGTACCCAAACCGAAAGATAGAGATGTTGTTACCTGTGAGTGGGTTTTTAAATTAAAGAAAAATGAAGGAAACGTTAATAAGTTTAAGGCCAGGCTTGTCGCTCAAGGTTTTTCACAGAAATTTGGAACAGACTACGATGAAGTTTTTGCACCTGTAGTGCGACAAACCACATTCAGGACTTTCTTGACGCTAGCCGGACAGAAACGCATGCAGGTAAAACATTTTGATGTGAAAACGGCTTTTCTAAATGGAATACTCACAGAAACCATTTTTATGAGACAGCTAGAAACATATATCGTGCCCGGTAAAGAAGACTATGTGTGTAGTTTGAAAAGAGGCATCTATGGCTTAAAACAAGCTGCAAAAGTATGGAATGACCAATTAACCGATTTATTAAAGCAGTATGGTTTCAGACAGAGTCAAGTGGACCAATGTTTATATATAAAGGGCGAAGAGAATGAGGAACAAGTTTATCTCATTGTATATGTCGGTGACATTTTAATCGCTGCTAAAGAAATGGACAAGATCGATGAAGCGGCTGTTTTTCTAAAAAGGCATTTCCAACTCAGCGATCTCGGACTCTTGAAACAGTATTTAGGTATGGAGATTAGAAGAAACGAAGAGGGATTTTTCTGCATTAAGCAAGAAAAATATATAGAAAAAATTTTACATAGATTTTGTCTCCAGGACGCAAAGGCTTCTAGTATACCGTTAATTGAAGGTTATATAAAGCACAGAAACGGCGAACCAGAAATGCCAGAAAACTCAAAATATCAGCAATTGATCGGTGCACTGTTATATTTGGCAGTAAATACAAGGCCCGACATAGCAGCGAGCGTTGGAATTTTGAGCCAGTACAATAAACGACCCACAACAGGTGACTGGACTGAAGTAAAAAGGATTGCTCGCTATTTAAAAGGAACAATAGGATATGAATTAAGACTTGGCAAACGGAACAGCGAAAAAGGGCTAATTGGTTTCGCGGATGCTGACTGGGCACAGGACAAGACCGACAGAAAGTCGCACAGTGGGTACCTATTCCAAGTAATGGGAGCACCTATAAGTTGGAACTGCCGGAAACAAACGTGTGTCGCACTCTCTTCAACGGAAGCAGAATATATAGCTCTTGCTGAAGCAACACAAGAAGGATTATGGATTCGTCGCTTGCTGGAAGATTTCGGTGAAACGGTCCAAAATGAAACAGTCATTTTTGAGGACAATCAGAGTTGCCTCAAGATTGCCTCGAATAATAGATTCAGCAACAGGACAAAGCACATCGACACCAAGTTCCATTTCATAAAGGATATAAAAAATCAGGGAATTATAAATTATAAATACTGTCCTACAGACGAAATGCTCGCATACATGCTGACAAAACCACTTGGAAGGATAAAGTTAAAACGCATGGCTGAAAAGTGTGGCCTATTCAATCGCTAAATTTTTCTGTTTTTTTGTTTTTTTCAGTATCTTCATCGTTGAGAAAGGGTGTTGGAGTACAACGATGAAATGCTCAACGGCCGCTGAGCAAACGATAACGGCGACTTTCAAAACATTGTTTGACACCAAAGCAGAGCCGACTTCGTGCTGTAAAACCGTTTCAAGTTCAGTTCCAAAGTCAAAGCCGCAGAGAGCAGATTAAACGTTATTTTTCACTATTTCTTATTCTTTTCTTTATATTTCTAAGCAGCTTAATATAATTGTATCTAAATTAATAAAACCATTTTAAACAAAATTCCATCAAAAAGCATCTAAACAGTAACAATCGCCAATTTTTTGATCTTCAAGTTTAAGTGAACAGCGAGCCCCATTGATAATCATGAAATGGAAATTATTTGTAACTTTCTACAAGTAGAACAATGAATTGTACAGGTTGACGAGTGAAGTCTTTCTATATATTGCTTCTATATATTCTAAGAAACATATATGCAAAGCATCCAAACAGTACATTTCGCCAATTTTTTGTTCTTCAAGTTTAAGTGAACTACGAGCCCCATTGTTAATCCTTTAAAGGAAATTATTTGTAATTTTCTACAATTAGAACAATGAATGGAACAGGTAGACGGTTGAAATCTTTGTATATATTGTTTTTATATAGTCTAAGAAACATACCTGCAAAGGATCCAAATAGTACTGTAGGAACGGTTGATCGGTGCGGTGCGATGACCGCATTTTAAAAACAAGACCTAGCGCACTTGTCCTACAGGAGGTCTTCCCGTGTTGTCTTTAGACGGGCGTTACCCGGCCGGAGAGTTCAGCGACCGCCGAAGGAGGTTCGGTACTGTCAAAAAAACGGCCGGGGAACGTTTAAATCCGTGCGACAGTAGGTCTCGCGAGCGATTGTAAAGCGAAGAGCGTAAGCGAACAGAGCGAGAGAAAAAACAGCGTGCGATTTAAACCTGCGAAAACCAGTGTACAATATTCTTGTTTGTGTATTAATCCACTTATATTAAAGAACCATTTCTGATTTAAATCCCACAAATCTTTGGGGGCTCGTCCGGGATTTAAACAGTCAGAAGTGGCGAATAAGTGGAATATTCGTGTGTGGCAAGAGAAAGTCATAATGTCGGCGAAAGACGGCAGTACGTTGCTGGTAAATGACTTAAAGGAACTGCTAAGGAAGCGAGGACTCAGCCTAGCAGGTACGAAGGCGGAACTCCTTGCCCGTTGGCAAGAAAGTGAGGCGTCCGGGCGCTGGGCGAACGTGCTGGACGAGGAGAAAATGGAGCTCCCGGAAACCTTTCCGTACGCTCAATTTTCGGACGAAACGGAAGGCGCCGTTGGAGGAATAAGGGGACCGCGCCTGATGCCGGAAACTCTTTTTCCAAGCGAGGAACGAAGCCGAGAAAACCGCGAATTAGATCTACTTCGCCGCGAAATGGCACTTAAGGAGCGAGAACTAGAGATAACGCGGCGCGAAAATGAAATGTTGCGACGAATGCAAAACAGTCGTGATATACATGTGGAACAGCCAAATCCAATGGCTAGGCGTCCGCGAGTAAGCGTGGAAACGGTGGCAGCGCTGCTCGGAACTTTCGATGGGAAGTCGGAAAACCTCCCGATGTGGGCGAATCGTCTGCGGATCCTGCAGAGGAATTACCAGCTCAGCGATGACGAGGTCCGAATTTTAATCGGTATGAGGCTGCAGGGTAGGGCTCGAGAATGGTTAGATTACCGCCCAGAGTTTTTGGAAGTGGGTATTGATGAATTCCTAGAACAGCTCGAAAAGGTATTTTATCGGCGCCCAAGTACCATGTTCGCGCGGAAGCAATTCCAAGACCGTACCTGGAAGCGGGGTGAGCCGTTCGAGGACTACTTTTACGACAAGACAGTTTTGGCGAGTCGGGTGCCGGTGCAGGACCGCATCGAGTTGGTGGATTATATTATCGAGGGAATTCCGGACTCGTCGCTACGAAATCAAGCGACGATACAGTGTTTCGATGCCCCGGAGTCACTGCTACGCGCATTTGAGAGGCTGTGGCTGCCATCCGACTCAAGGGGTACAGCGAGCAGCCTCCGTAGACAACAGACGGAGACGACGGCAACACCGGGCGGAGCGGTTGCATCGCGAGCCGACAGTCACCGAAGCAGACCAGGAGGCACTTTTTCTTGGAGGAGCGCGGTCCCGGAGCAACCCAGGAGACGGTGCTACTATTGCGGGGACAGGAGGCACCAAAGCGTCGACTGCCCTACGAAAAATCAGGGTATGAAATGCTTCAACTGCCGCGGATATGGACATGTATCGGCGTCGTGTCCAAAGAAAAGCGCAACTGCAACGTGCAAAGCAGTACAATCGGAGCGACGGAAGGCAAGGAAAGATATACGCGTCGGGACCCACTCTGTGAGTACGCTTGTCGATTCGGGTAGCGATTTAAGCCTCATGCGGGCAGCGACGTACGTGAAAATCGGGGCACCGACGATGACGGCCCAAAAAATTCAGTTTCGCGGTATCGGCTCGGGCGACATAACAACGCTAGGGAGAGCGGAGGTTAGAGCCAACATTGACGGGGAGGAATTTGAGATCGCGTTCCACGTAGTACCCGACACGCTAATTTCCTATGACGCGATCATTGGGTATGACGTTTTGCGGGAAAACGACGTCAGTATGCGAAACGGCACTATCGCGATATCTAAAGTTCCTAACGTAGTTCGAGATTTACCGGAAGTGGCGCATATTAGCGAGGAAGTGCGTGGGGTCGATCTCACCCATATTTCCAAGCCAGAGATTCGGGCGAAGCTCACGAAATTGGTGCACAATTACGAACCGGTCAAAAAACGGGAATGTGGAGTAAAGCTACGTATAGTTATGAAGGACGACATTCCCGTTTATCAGGGCCCGCGACGGTTATCCATTCACGAAAACGACGAAGTAAATTCGCAAATTAGATCGTGGCTCAGCGAAGGTATCGTTAGGCCGTCACACTCGGAGTACGCGAGTCCCATTGTACTCACGAAAAAAAAAGCCGGCACCACGAGAATCTGCATAGATTACAGGGCGCTTAACCAGAAGATGGTAAAGGATCGTTTCCCGCTGCCGCGCATCGAGGACCAGATTGATCGATTGCGGGACAAGCGCGTATTTAGTACGTTAGATTTGGCGAACGGATTTTTCCACGTCCCGGTGGACGAGGAAAGTATAAAATACACGGCCTTCGTTGTTCCGTCGGGACACTACGAGTTTTGCCGAATGCCCTTCGGGTTATGCAACGCACCCGCCGTATTTCAACGTTTTATTTATTCAATCTATAGAGATCTAGTTACGAGCGGTGATGCATTGGTGTATATAGACGATATTATCGTGCCGGCAGCGAATCATATTGATGGGATACAGCGGGTGGAGAAGGTGTTAAAAGTTGCGAGCGAGTACGGACTGGAGATTAAGTGGGCGAAATGTCAATTCTTGCAAACGCGGATCGAGTATTTGGGTTACGAGGTCGAAAATAATAGCGTCAGGCCGTCCAGGCAAAAGATAGCCGCCGTCGAGCGTTTCCCTGAACCTACGGACGTACGTACGTTACAGAGCTTTTTAGGGCTTACGGGCTATTTCCGTAAGTTCGTTCCAAATTACTCTCTGATTGCACGACCGCTCACTGACTTGTTGCGCGAGAAAACCGATTTTCATTTCGCGGAAAAAGAGCGACGCGCGGTTAAGGGAATTAAGGCCATCTTAACCAGCGAGCGAGTACTGCGGCTATATTCCCCGACGGCAGAAACCGAATTACATACGGACGCATCGGCATTAGGGTTCGGAGCAGTGTTGCTGCAAAGGGATAGCGAAGATCGTCTATGGCACCCGATATACTTTGCAAGCGGCAAAACGACCGCAGCCGAAGAAAAATACCACAGCTACGAGCTTGAAGTCTTAGCGGTGGTAAGAGCCCTGAAAAAATTCCGCGTGTACTTGATCGGTATCCCGTTCAAGATAGTAACGGATTGCCAAGCAATAGTAGGCACTCTAAAGAAAAAAGATATCTGCGCGCGCGTAGCTAGGTGGGCGATGTTTATGCAGGACTTCGACTACGTCGTCGAACACCGCGCGGGTGCAAACATGCGTCACGTAGATGCTCTAAGCAGGCATCCTTTACCCGAAGCGATGGCGCTTGACCAGGAGACGACCGGCGTCTTGCAGAAACTACGCAAGAGCCAGAGCGAGGACAGGGATTTGCAGGAAAGAAGCGCGAAGTCCGGCGGCGAATTCGTGTCCGAGAACGGGTTAATTTATAAAATAGTGAACGACGAGCAGCTATTAGTTGTTCCCAGAGGAATGCAAAGCTACCTAGTACGCTTTGTGCACGAGCAGGGTCACTTCGGCGTCGCGAAAGTCGAGCAGTTAATTAAGCGGGAGTACTGGTTCAGTAACATGCGCCCGAAAATAGAGAAAGTCGTCCGAAACTGCGTGCGATGCATCCTCGCCGAACGAAAATCCGGGCGTCCTGAGGGGCAACTGCACGTTATTGACAAAGGCGGGCATCCTTTAGATACCTACCATGTGGATCACCTGGGCCCTCTCACCTCCACGCGGAAAAATTATCGACATATCTTCGTGGTCGTCGACGCATTCAGCAAATTTATCTGGCTGTACCCGACCAGGTCGACGACAACGGCGGAGGTAATAGATCGGCTAAAAAAACAAGCGATCGTCTTCGGGAATCCTAGGCGTATAATCTCGGATAGAGGCACTGCGTTCTCCTCGAACGATTTCGCAAATTATTGCAGAGACGAAGGGGTAGAGCATATCATGATAACGACGGGGATCCCCAGAGCGAACGGGCAGGTGGAGCGGGCGAATCGAACGCTTATCCCTCTCTTAACGAAATTAGCACTACCGCATGAGGGGGATTGGTATAAGCACGTGGGAAGGGCGCAGCAATAACTGAATCACGTGCCTAGTAGAAGTACCGGAACGTCGCCTTTCAAATTACTAATAGGCACCTCCATGCGCTTACGAGACGATCCGCGAATTCGGGAGATAGTGGAAAAAGAGAGAGAGATAGCCTTCGATGAAAGCCGCGACCAGGTACGCGAACAAGCGAGGGAAGCTATCCAAAAGGTACAGCGCGAAAACCGACGAACGTTTAATAACAAGAGGAAAAAGGAAACTACGCAGTTTAGAAATAACGATTTAGTGGCGATACGTAGGACTCAGATGCGACCCGGACTAAAGCTTTGTCCAAAATTCCTCGGGCCGTACCGAGTCAGTAAAGTTCTGCGAAATGATCGCTATCTCGTCGAAAAAATGGGCGAATCCGAAGGCCCACGTATTACGTCGACAGCGATAGACAATATGAAACCGTGGATTGACGAGGAACGCGATTTAACTTCGAGCGACGACGACAACACACCTGAGGACAGGTGTTAGTAAATAGGATGGCCGAGTGTAGGAACGGTTGATCGGTGCGGTGCGATGACCGCATTTTAAAAACAAGACCTAGCGCACTTGTCCTACAGGAGGTCTTCCCGTGTTGTCTTTAGACGGGCGTTACCCGGCCGGAGAGTTCAGCGACCACCGAAGGAGGTTCGGTACTGTCAAAAAAACGGCCGGGGAACGTTTAAATCCGTGCGACAGTAGGTCTCGCGAGCGATTGTAAAGCGAAGAGCGTAAGCGAACAGAGCGAGAGAAAAAACAGCGTGCGATTTAAACCTGCGAAAACCAGTGTACAATATTCTTGTTTGTGTATTAATCCACTTATATTAAAGAACCATTTCTAATTTAAATCCCACAGTACCATTCGCGAATTTATTGTTCTTCAAGTTTAAGTGAACAACGAGCCCCATTGATAATCATGAAAGGGAAATTATTTGTAACTTTCTACAAATAGAACAATGAATAGATCTGTTAGACTGTTGAAATCTTTGTATATATTGCTTCTATATAGTCTAAGATACAGTTATGCAAAGCATCCAAACGGTACAATTCGCCAATTATTTGTTCTTCAAGTTTAAGTGAACTACGATCCCCAATGTTAATCCTTTAACGGAAATTATTTGTAAATATCGACAAGTAGAACAATGAATGGAACAGGTAGACGGTTGAAATCATTGTATATATTGCTTCTATATAGTCTGAGAAACATATATGCAAAGCATCCAAACAGTACCATTCGCGAATTTATTGTTCTTCAAGTTTAAGTGAACAACGAGCCCCATTGATAATCATGAAAGGGAAATTATTTCTAAATTTCGACAAGTAGAACAATGATTGGAACAGGTAGACGGGTGAAATCCTTCTATATATTGCTTCTATATAGTCTAAGAAACATATATGCAAAGCATCCAAACAGTACCATACGCCAATTTTTTTGATCTTCAAGTTTAAGTGAACTACGATCCCCATTGTTAATCCTTTATCGGAAATTATTTGTAATTTTCGACAAATAGAACAATGAATGGAACAGGTAGACGGTTGAAATCTTTGTACATATTGCTTCTATATAGTCTAAGAAACATATATGCAAAGCATCCAAACAGTACAATTCGCCAATTTTTTGTTCTTCAAGTTTAAGTGAACAATGAGCCCCAATGGTTAATCCTTTATCGGAAATTATTTGTAACTTTCGACAAGTAGAACAATGAATGGAACAGGTAGACGGTTGAAATCATTGTATATATTGCTTCTATATAGTCTAAGAAACACATATGCAAAGCATCCAAACAGTACCATTCGCGAATTTATTGTTCTTCAAGTTTAAGTGAACAACGAGCCCCATTGTTAATCCTTTAACGGAAATTATTTGTAAATTTCGACAAGTAGAACAATGAATGGAACAGGTAGACGGTTGAAATCTTTGTATATGTTGCTTCTATATAGTCTAAGAAACATATGTGCAAATCATCCAAACAGTACAATTCGCCAATTTTTTGTTCTTCAAGTTTAAGTGAACTACGAGCCCCATTGTTAATCCTTTAAAGGAAATTATTTGTAAATTTCGGCAAGTAGAACAATGAATGGAATAGGCAGACTGTTGAAATCATTGTATATATTGCTTCTATATAGTCTAAGAAACATATATGCAAAGCATCCAAACAGTACAATTCGCCAATTTTTTGATCTTCAAGTTTAAGTGAACAGCGAGCTCCATTGATAATCATGAAATGGAAATTATTTGTAACCTTCTACAAGTAGAACAATGAATAGTACAGGTAGACGGGTGAAGTCTTTATATATATTGCTTCTATATAGTCTAAGAAACATATATGTAAAGCATCCAAACAGTACAATTCGCCAATTTTTTGTTCTTCAAGTTTAAGTGAACAACGAGCCCCATTGATAATCATGAAACGGAAATTATTTGTAACTTTCTACAAGTAGAACAATGAATTGTACAGGTAGACGGGTGAAGTCTTTCTATATATTGCTTCTATATATTCTAAGAAACATATATGCAAAGCATCCAAACAGTACATTTCGCCAATTTTTTGTTCTTCAAGTTTAAGTGAACAACGAGCCCCATTGATAATCATGAAAGGGAAATTATTTGTAAGTTTCTTCAAATAGAACAATGAATAGAACAGTTAGACTGTTGAAATCTTTGTATATATTGCTTCTATATAGTCTAAGAAACATATATGCAAAGCATCCAAACAGTACGATTCGCCAATTTTTTGTTCTTCAAGTTTAAGTGAACAACGAGCCCCATTGATAATCATGAAAAGGAAATTATTTGTAACTTTCTACAAGTAGAACAATGAATAGAACAGGTAGACGGTTGGAATCTTTCTATATATTGCTTCTATATAGTCTAAGAAATATATATGCAAAGCATCCAAACAGTGCAATTCGCCAATTTTTTGTTTTTCAAGTTTAAGTGAACTACGAGCCCCATTGTTAATCCTTTAACGGAAATTAATTGTAATTTTCTACAATTAGAACAATGAATGGAACAGGTAGACGGTTGAAATCATTGTATATATTACATCTATATAGTCTAAGAAACATATATGCAAAGCACCCAAACAGTACCATTCGCCAATTTTTTGTTATTCAAGTTTAAGTGAACTACGAGCCCCATTGTTAATCCACCAACGGAAATTATATGTAACTTTCGACAAGTAGAACAATGAATGGAACAGGTAGACGGTTGAAATCTTTGTACATATTGCTTCTATATAGTCTAAGAAACATATATGCAAAGCATCCAAACAGTACCATTCGCCAATTTTTTGTTCTTCAAGGTTAAGTGAAAATTGAGCCCCATTGTTAATCCTTTATCGGAAATTATTTGTAACTTTCGACAAGTAGAACAATGAATGGAACAGGTAGACGGTTGAAAACTTTGTATATATTGCTTCTATATAGTCTAAGAAACATATATGCAAAGCATCCAAACAGTGCAATTCGCCAATTTTTTGTTTTTCAAGTTTAAGTGAACTACGAGCCCCATTGTTAATCCTTTAACGGAAATTAATTGTAATTTTCTACAATTAGAACAATGAATGGAACAGGTAGGCGGTTGAAATCATTGTATATATTACATCTATATAGTCTAAGAAACATATATGCAAAGCACCCAAACAGTACCATTCGCCAATTTTTTGTTCTTCAAGTTTAAGTGAACTACGAGCCCCATTGTTAATCCACCAACGGAAATTATATGTAACTTTCGACAAGTAGAACAATGAATGGAACAGGTAGGCGGTTGAAATCTTTGTATATATTGCTTCTATATAGTCTAAGAAACATATATGCAAAGCATCCAAACAGTACCATTCGCCAATTTTTTGTTCTTCAACGTTAAGTGAAAATTGAGCCCCATTGTTAATCCTTTATCGGAAATTATTTGTAACTTTCGACAAGTAGAACAATGAAAGGAACAGGTAGACGGTTGAAAACTTTGTATATATTGCTTCTATATAGTCTAAGAAACATGTACGCAAAGCATCCAAACAGTACCATTCGCCAATTTTTTGTTCCTCAAGTTTAAGTGAACAATGAGCCCCATTGTTGATCCTTTATCGGAAATTATTTGTAACTTTCGACAAGTAGAACAATGAATGGAACAGGTAGACGGTTGAAATCTTTGTATATGTTGCTTCTATATAGTCTAAGAAACATATGTGCAAATCATCCAAACAGTACAATTCGCCAATTTTTTGTTCTTCAAGTTTAAGTGAACTACGAGCCCCATTGTTAATCCTTTAAAGGAAATTATTTGTAAATTTCGGCAAGTAGAACAATGAATGGAATAGGCAGACTGTTGAAATCATTGTATATATTGCTTCTATATAGTCTAAGAAACATATATGCAAAGCATCCAAACAGTACAATTCGCCAATTTTTTGATCTTCAAGTTTAAGTGAACAGCGAGCTCCATTGATAATCATGAAATGGAAATTATTTGTAACCTTCTACAAGTAGAACAATGAATAGTACAGGTAGACGGGTGAAGTCTTTATATATATTGCTTCTATATAGTCTAAGAAACATATATGTAAAGCATCCAAACAGTACAATTCGCCAATTTTTTGTTCTTCAAGTTTAAGTGAACAACGAGCCCCATTGATAATCATGAAACGGAAATTATTTGTAACTTTCTACAAGTAGAACAATGAATTGTACAGGTAGACGGGTGAAGTCTTTCTATATATTGCTTCTATATATTCTAAGAAACATATATGCAAAGCATCCAAACAGTACATTTCGCCAATTTTTTGTTCTTCAAGTTTAAGTGAACAACGAGCCCCATTGATAATCATGAAAGGGAAATTATTTGTAAGTTTCTTCAAATAGAACAATGAATAGAACAGTTAGACTGTTGAAATCTTTGTATATATTGCTTCTATATAGTCTAAGAAACATATATGCAAAGCATCCAAACAGTACGATTCGCCAATTTTTTGTTCTTCAAGTTTAAGTGAACAACGAGCCCCATTGATAATCATGAAAAGGAAATTATTTGTAACTTTCTACAAGTAGAACAATGAATAGAACAGGTAGACGGTTGGAATCTTTCTATATATTGCTTCTATATAGTCTAAGAAATATATATGCAAAGCATCCAAACAGTGCAATTCGCCAATTTTTTGTTTTTCAAGTTTAAGTGAACTACGAGCCCCATTGTTAATCCTTTAACGGAAATTAATTGTAATTTTCTACAATTAGAACAATGAATGGAACAGGTAGACGGTTGAAATCATTGTATATATTACATCTATATAGTCTAAGAAACATATATGCAAAGCACCCAAACAGTACCATTCGCCAATTTTTTGTTCTTCAAGTTTAAGTGAACTACGAGCCCCATTGTTAATCCACCAACGGAAATTATATGTAACTTTCGACAAGTAGAACAATGAATAGAACAGGTAGACGGTTGAAATCTTTGTACATATTGCTTCTATATAGTCTAAGAAACATATATGCAAAGCATCCAAACAGTACCATTCGCCAATTTTTTGTTCTTCAAGGTTAAGTGAAAATTGAGCCCCATTGTTAATCCTTTATCGGAAATTATTTGTAACTTTCGACAAGTAGAACAATGAATGGAACAGGTAGACGGTTGAAAACTTTGTATATATTGCTTCTATATAGTCTAAGAAACATATATGCAAAGCATCCAAACAGTGCAATTCGCCAATTTTTTGTTTTTCAAGTTTAAGTGAACTACGAGCCCCATTGTTAATCCTTTAACGGAAATTAATTGTAATTTTCTACAATTAGAACAATGAATGGAACAGGTAGGCGGTTGAAATCATTGTATATATTACATCTATATCGTCTAAGAAACATATATGCAAAGCACCCAAACAGTACCATTCGCCAATTTTTTGTTCTTCAAGTTTAAGTGAACTACGAGCCCCATTGTTAATCCACCAACGGAAATTATATGTAACTTTCGACAAGTAGAACAATGAATGGAACAGGTAGGCGGTTGAAATCTTTGTATATATTGCTTCTATATAGTCTAAGAAACATATATGCAAAGCATCCAAACAGTACCATTCGCCAATTTTTTGTTCTTCAAGGTTAAGTGAAAATTGAGCCCCATTGTTAATCCTTTATCGGAAATTATTTGTAACTTTCGACAAGTAGAACAATGAATGGAACAGGTAGACGGTTGAAAACTTTGTATATATTGCTTCTATATAGTCTAAGAAACATGTACGCAAAGCATCCAAACAGTACCATTCGCCAATTTTTTGTTCCTCAAGTTTAAGTGAACAATGAGCCCCATTGTTGATCCTTTATCGGAAATTATTTGTAACTTTCGACAAGTAGAACAATGAATGGAACAGGTAGACGGTTGAAATCTTTGTATATGTTGCTTCTATATAGTCTAAGAAACATATGTGCAAATCATCCAAACAGTACAATTCGCCAATTTTTTGTTCTTCAAGTTTAAGTGAACTACGAGCCCCATTGTTAATCCTTTAAAGGAAATTATTTGTAAATTTCGGCAAGTAGAACAATGAATGGAATAGGTAGACTGTTGAAATCATTGTATATATTGCTTCTATATAGTCTAAGAAACATATATGCAAAGCATCCAAACAGTACAATTCGCCAATTTTTTGATCTTCAAGTTTAAGTGAACAGCGAGCTCCATTGATAATCATGAAATGGAAATTATTTGTAACTTTCTACCAGTAGAACAATGAATAGTACAGGTAGACGGGTGAAGTCTTTATATATGTTGCTTCTATATAGTCTAAGAAACATATATGTAAAGCATCCAAACAGTACAATTCGCCAATTTTTTGTTCTTCAAGTTTAAGTGAACAACGAGCCCCATTGATAATCATGAAACGGAAATTATTTGTAACTTTCTACAAGTAGAACAATGAATTGTACAGGTAGGCGGGTGAAGTCTTTCTATATATTGCTTCTATATATTCTAAGAAACATATATGCAAAACATCCAAACAGTACATTTCGCCAATTTTTTGTTCTTCAAGTTTAAGTGAACAACGAGCCCCATTGATAATCATGAAAGGGAAATTATTTGTAACTTTCTTCAAATAGAACAATGAATAGAACAGTTAGACTGTTGAAATCTTTGTATATATTGCTTCTATATAGTCTAATAAACTTATATGCAAAGCATCCAAACAGTACCATTCGCCAATTTTTTGTTCATCAAGTTTAAGTGAACAACAAGCCCCATTGATAATCATGAAAAGGAAATTATTTGTAACTTTCTACAAGTAGAACAATGATTAGAACAGGTAGACGGTTGAAATCTTTCTATATATTGCTTCTATATAGTCTAAGAAACATATATGCAAAGCATCCAAACAGTGCAATTCGCCAATTTTTTGTTTTTCAAGTTTAAGTGAACTACGAGCCCCATTATTAATCCTTTAACGGAAATTAATTGTAATTTTCTACAATTAGAACAATGAATGGAACAGGTAGACGGTTGAAATCATTGTATATATTACATCTATATAGTCTAAGAAACATATATGCAAAGCACCCAAACAGTACCATTCGCCAATTTTTTGTTCTTCAAGTTTAAGTGAACTTACGAGCCCCATTGTTAATCCACCAACGGAAATTATATGTAACTTTCGACAAGTAGAACAATGAATGGAACAGGTAGACGGTTGAAATCTTTGTACATATTGCTTCTATATAGTCTAAGAAACATATATGCAAAGCATCCAAACAGTACCATTCGCCAATTTTTTGTTCTTCAAGGTTAAGTGAAAATTGAGCCCCATTGTTAATCCTTTATCGGAAATTATTTGTAACTTTCGACAAGTTGAACAATGAATGGAACAGGTAGACGGTTGAAAACGTTGTATATATTGCTTCTATATAGTCTAAGAATCATATATGCAAAGCATCCAAACAGTGCAATTCGCCAATTTTTTGTTTTTCAAGTTTAAGTGAACTACGAGCCCCATTGTTAATCCTTTAACGGAAATTAATTGTAATTTTCTACAATTAGAACAATGAATGGAACAGGTAGACGGTTGAAATCATTGTCTATATTACATCTATATAGTCTAAGAAACATATATGCAAAGCACCCAAACAGTACCATTCGCCAATTTTTTGTTCTTCAAGTTGAAGTGAACTACGAGCCCCATTGTTAATCCACCAAAGGAAATTATATGTAACTTTCGACAAGTAAAACAATGAATGGAACAGGTAGGCGGTTGAAATCTTTGTATATATTGCTTCTATATAGTCTAAGAAACATATATGCAAAGCATCCAAACAGTACCATTCGCCAATTTTTTGTTCTTCAAGGTTAAGTGAAAATTGAGCCCCATTGTTAATCCTTTATCGGAAATTATTTGTAACTTTCGACAAGTAGAACAATGAATGGAACAGGTAGACGGTTGAAAACTTTGTATATATTGCTTCTATATAGTCTAAGAAACATGCACGCAAAGCATCCAAACAGTACCATTCGCCAATTTTTTGTTCTTCAAGGTTAAGTGAAAATTGAGCCCCATTGTTAATCCTTTATCGGAAATTATTTGTAACTTTCGACAAGTAGAACAATGAATGGAACAGGTAGACGGTTGAAAACTTTGTATATATTGCTTCTATATAGTCTAAGAATCATATATGCAAAGCATCCAAACAGTGCAATTCGCCAATTTTTTGTTTTTCAAGTTTAAGTGAACTACGAGCCCCATTGTTAATCCTTTAACGGAAATTAATTGTAATTTTCTACAATTAGAACAATGAATGGAACAGGTAGACGGTTGAAATCATTGTCTATATTACATCTATATAGTCTAAGAAACATATATGCAAAGCACCCAAACAGTACCATTCGCCAATTTTTTGTTCTTCAAGTTTAAGTGAACTACGAGCCCCATTGTTAATCCACCAACGGAAATTATATGTAACTTTCGACAAGTAGAACAATGAATGGAACAGGTAGACGGTTGAAATCTTTGTATATATTGCTTCTATATAGTCTAAGAAACATATATGCAAAGCATCCAAACAGTACCATTCGCCAATTTTTTGTTCTTCAAGTTTAAGTGAACTACGAGCCCCATTGTTAATCCTTTATCGGAAATTATTTGTAACTTTCGACAAGTAGAACAATGAATGGAACAGGTAGACGGTTGAAATCTTTGTAAATATTGCTTCTATATAGTCTAAGAAACATATATGCAAAGCATCCAAAGAGTACCATTCGCCAATTTTTTGTTCTTCAAGTTTAAGTGAACAATGAGCCCCATTGTTAATCCTTTATCGGAAATTATTTGTAACTTTCGACAAGTAGAACAATGAATGTAACAGGTAGACGGTTGAAATCTTTGTATATATTGCTTCTATATAGTCTAAGAAACATATATGCAAAGCATCCAAACAGTACCATTCGCCAATTTTTTGTTCTTCAAGGTTAAGTGAAAATTGAGCCCCATTGTTAATCCTTTATCGGAAATTATTTGTAACTTTCGACAAGTAGAACAATGAATGAAACAGGTAGACGGTTGAAAACTTTGTATATATTGCTTCTATATAGTCTAAGAAACATGTACGCAAAGCATCCAAACAGTACCATTCGCCAATTTTTTGTTCGTCAAGTTTAAGTGAACAATGAGCCCCATTGTTGATCCTTTAAAGGAAATTATTTGTAAATTTCGGCAAGTAGAACAATGAATGGATTAGGTAGACTGTTGAAATCATTGTATATATTGCTTCTATATAGTCTAAGAAACATATATGCAAAGCATCCAAACAGTACAATTCGCTAATTTTTTGATCTTCAAGTTTAAGTGAACAGCGAGCTCCATTGATAATCATGAAATGGAAATTATTTGTAAATTTCGACAAGAAGAACAATGAATGGAACAGGTAGACGGTTGAAATCTTTGTATATGTTGCTTCTATATAGTCTAAGAAACATATGTGCAAATCATCCAAACAGTACAATTCGCCAATTTTTTGTTCCTCAAGTTTAAGTGAACAATGAGCCCCATTGTTGATCCTTTATCGGAAATTATTTGTAACTTTCGACAAGTAGAACAATGAATGGAACAGGTAGACGGTTGAAATCTTTGTATATGTTGCTTCTATATAGTCTAAGAAACATATGTGCAAATTATCCAAACAGTACAATTCGCCAATTTTTTGTTCTTCAAGTTTAAGTGAACTACGAGCCCCATTGTTAATCCTTTAAAGGAAATTATTTGTAAATTTCGGCAAGTAGAACAATGAATGGAATAGGTAGACTGTTGAAATCATTGTATATATTGCTTCTATATAGTCTAAGAAACATATATGCAAAGCATCCAAACAGTACAATTCGCCAATTTTTTGATCTTCAAGTTTAAGTGAACAGCGAGCTCCATTGATAATTATGAAATGGAAATTATTTGTAACTTTCTACAAGTAGAACAATGAATAGTACAGGTAGACGGGTGAAGTCTTTTTATATATTGCTTCTATATAGTCTAAGAAACATATATGCAAAGCATCCAAACAGTACAATTCGCCAATTTTTTGTTCTTCACGTTTAAGTGAACAACGAGCGCCATTGATAATCATGAAACGGAAATTATTTGTAACTTTCTACAAGTAGAACAATGAATTGTACAGGTAGACGGGTGAAGTCTTTCTATATATTGCTTCTATATATTCTAAGAAATATATATGCAAAGCATCCAAACAGTACATTTCGCCAATTTTTTGTTCTTCAAGTTTAAGTGAACAACGAGCCCCATTGATAATCATGAAAGGGAAATTATTTGTAACTTTCTTCAAATAGAACAATGAATAGAACAGTTAGACTGTTGAAATTTTTGTATATATTGCTTCTATATAGTCTAAGAAACATATATGCAAAGCATCCAAACAGTACGATTCGCCAATTTTTTGTTCTTCAAGTTTAATTGAACAACGAGCCCCATTGATAATCATGAAAAGGAAATTATTTGTAACTTTCTACAAGTATAACAATGAATAGAACAGGTAGACGGTTGAAATCTTTCTATATATTGCTTCTATATAGTCTAAGAAACATATATGCAACGCATCCAAACAGTACAATTCGCCAATTTTTCGTTTTTCAAGTTTAAGTGAACTACGAGCCCCATTGTTAATCCTTTAACGGAAATTAATTGTAATTTTCTACAATTAGAACAATGAATGGATCAGGTAGACGGTTGAAATCATTGTATATATTACATCTATATAGTCTAAGAAACATATATGCAAAGCACCCAAACAGTACCATTCGCCAATTTATTGTTCTTCAAGTTTAAGTGAACCGCGAGCCCCATTGTTAATCCTTTAAAGGAAATTATTTGTAAATATCGACAAGTAGAACAATGAATGGAACAGGTAGACGGTTGAAATCATTGTATATATTGCTTCTATATAGTCTAAGAAACATATATGCAAAGCATCCAAACAGTACCATTCGCTAATTTATTGTTCTTCAAGTTTAAGTGAACAACGAGCCCCATTGATAATCATGAAAGGGAAATTATTTCTAAATTTCGACAAGTAGAACAATGATTGGAACAGGTAGACGGGTGAAATCCTTCTATATATTGCTTCTATATAGTCTAAGAAACATATATGCAAAGCATCCAAACAGTACCATTCGCCAATTTTTTGTTCTTCAAGTTTAAGTGAACTACGAGCCCCATTGTTAATCCTTTAAAGGAAATTATTTGTAATTTTCGACAAATAGAACAATGAATGGAACAGGTAGACGGTTGAAATCTTTGTATATATTGCTTCTATATAGTCTAAGAAACATATATGCAAAGCATCCAAACAGTACCATTCGCCAATTTTTTGTTCTTCAAGTTTAAGTGAACAACGAGCCCCATTGATAATCATGAAAAGGAAATTATTTCTAACTTTCTACAAGTATAACAATGAATAGAACAGGTAGACGGTTGTAATCTTTCTATATATTGCTTCTATATAGTCTAAGAAACATATATGCAAAGCATCCAAACAGTACAATTCGCCAATTTATTGTTCTTCAAGTTTAAGTGGACAACGAGCCCCATTGTTAATCCTTTAAAGGAAATTATTTGTAAATATCGACAAGTAGAACAATGAATGGAACAGGTAGACGGTTGAAATCATTGTATATATTGCTTCTATATAGTCTAAGAAACATACATGCAAAGCATCCAAACAGTACCATTCGCGAATTTATTGTTCTTCAAGTTTAAGTGAACAACGAGCCCCATTGATAATCATGAAAGGGAAATTATTTCTAAATTTCGACAAGTAGAACAATGATTGGAACAGGTAGACGGGTGAAATCCTTCTATATATTGCTTCTATATAGTCTAAGAAACATATATGCAAAGCATCCAAACAGTACAATTCGCCAATTTTTTTGTTCTTCAAGTTTAAGTGAACTACGAGCCCCATTGTTAATCCTTTATCGGAAATTATTTGTAATTTTCGACAAATAGAACAATGAATGGAACAGGTAGACGGTTGAAATCTTTATATATATTGCTTCTATATAGTCTAAGAAACTTGTACGCAAAGCATCCAAACAGTACCATTCGCCATTTTTTTGTTCTTCAAGTTTAAGTGAACAATGAGCCCCAATGGTTAATCCTTTATCGGAAATTATTTGTAACTTTCGACAAGTAGAACAATGTATGGATCAGGTAGACGGTTGAAATCTTTGTATATATTGCTTCTATATAGTCTAATAAACTTATATGCAAAGCATCCAAACAGTACCATTCGCCAATTTTTTGTTCATCAAGTTTAAGTGAACAACAAGCCCCATTGATAATCATGAAACGGAAATTATTTGTAACTTTCTACAAGTAGAACAATGAATAGAACTGGTAGACGGGTGAAATCTTTCTATATGTTGCTTTTATATAGTCTAAGAAACATATATGCAAAGCATCCAAACAGTACCATTCGCCAATTTTTTGTTCTTCAAGGTTAAGTGAACAATGAGCCCCATTGTTAATCCTTTATCGGAAATTATTTGTAACTTTCGACAAGTAGAACAATGAATGGAACAGGTAGACGGTTGAAATCTTTGTATATATTGCTTCCATCTAGTGTAAGAAACAAATATGCAAAGCAACCAAACAGTACAATTCGCCAATTTATTGTTCTTCAAGTTTAAGTGAACAACGAGCCCCATTGTTAATCCTTTAAAGGAAATTATTTGTAAATTTCGACAAGTAGAACAATGATTGGAACACGTAGACGGTTGAAATCTTTGTATATATTGCTTCCATATAGTCTAAGAAACATGTACGCAAAGCATCCAAACAGTACCATTCGCCAATTTTTTGTTCTTCAAGTTTAAGTGAACAATGAGCCCCAATGGTTAATCCTTTATCGGAAATTATTTGTAATTTTCGACAAGTAGAACAATGATTGGAACACGCAGACGGTTGAAATCTTTGTATATATTGCTTCCATATAGTCTAAGAAACATGTACGCAAACCATCCAAACAGTACAATTCGCCAATTTATTGTTCTTCAAGTTTAAGTGAACAATGAGCCCCAATGGTTAATCCTTTATCGGAAATTATTTGTAACTTTCGACAAGTAGAACAATGTATGGATCAGGTAGACGGTTGAAATCTTTGTCTATATTACATCTATATAGTCTAATAAACTTATATGCAAAGCATCCAAACAGTACCATTCGCCAATTTTTTGTTCATCAAGTTTAAGTGAACAACAAGCCCCATTGATAATCATGAAACGGAAATTATTTGTAACTTTCTACAAGTAGAACAATGAATAGAACTGGTAGACGGGTGAAATCCTTCTATATATTGCTTCTATATAGTCTAAGAAACATATATGCAAAGCATCCAAACAGTACAATTCGCCAATTTTTTTGTTCTTCAAGTTTAAGTGAACTACGAGCCCCATTGTTAATCCTTTATCGGAAATTATTTGTAATTTTCGACAAATAGAACAATGAATGGAACAGGTAGACGGTTGAAATTCTTATATATATTGCTTCTATATAGTCTAAGAAACTTGTACGCAAAGCATCCAAACAGTACCATTCGCCATTTTTTTGTTCTTCAAGTTTAAGTGAACAATGAGCCCCAATGGTTAATCCTTTATCGGAAATTATTTGTAACTTTCGACAAGTAGAACAATGTATGGATCAGGTAGACGGTTGAAATCTTTGTATATATTGCTTCTATATAGTCTAATAAACTTATATGCAAAGCATCCAAACAGTACCATTCGCCAATTTTTTGTTCTTCAAGTTTAAGTGAACAATGAGCCCCAATGGTTAATCCTTTATCGGAAATTATTTGTAATTTTCGACAAGTAGAACAATGATTGGAACACGCAGACGGTTGAAATCTTTGTATATATTGCTTCTATATAGTCTAAGAAACATATATGCAAAGCATCCAAACAGTACCATTCGCCAATTTTTTGTTCTTCAAGATTAAGTGAACTACGAGCCCCATTGTTAATAATTTAAAGGAAATTATTTGTAAATTTCGACAAGTAGAACAATGAATGGAACAGGTAGACGGTTGAAATCATTGTATATATTGCTTCTATATAGTCTTAGAAACATATATGCAAAGCATCCAAACAGTACCATTCGCCAATTTTTTGTTCTTCAAGTTTAAGTGAACAATGAGCCCCAATGTTAATCCTTTAACGGAAATTAATTGTAACTTTCTACAAGTAGAACAATGATTGGGACACGTAGACGGTTGAAATCTTTGTATATATTGCTTCTATATAATCTAAGAAACATATATGCAAAGCATCCAAACAGAACCATTCGCCAATTTTTTGTTCTTAAAGGTTAAGTGAACAATGAGCCCCATTGTTAATCCTTTATCGGAACTTATTTGTAACTTTCGACAAGTAGAACAATGAATGGAACAGGTAGACGGTTGAAATCTTTGTATATATTGCTTCCATCTAGTGTAAGAAACAAATATGCAAAGCATCCAAACAGTACAATTCGCCAATTTATTGTTCTTCAAGTTTAAGTGAACAACGAGCCCCATTGTTAATCCTTTAAAGGAAATTATTTGTAAATTTCGACAAGTAGAACAATGATTGGAACACGTAGACGGTTGAAATCTTTGTATATATTGCTTCCATATAGTCTAAGAAACATGTACGCAAACCATCCAAACAGTACAATTCGCCAATTTATTGTTCTTCAAGTTTAAGTGAACAACGAGGCCCATTGATAATCATGAAACGGAAATTATTTGTAACTTTCGACAAGAAGAACAATAAATAGAACAGGTAGACGGTTGCAATCTTTGTATATGTTGCTTCTATATAGTCTAAGGAACCTATATGCAAAGCATCTAAACAGTAACATTCGCCAATTTTTTGATCTTCAAGTTTAAGTGAACAATGAGCCCCATTGTTAATCCTTTATCGGAAATTATTTCTAACTTTCGACAAGTAGAACAATGAATGGAACACGTAGACGGTTGAATTCTTTGTATATATTGCTTCTATATAGACTAAGAATCATATATGCAAAGCAACCAAACAGTACAATTCGCCAATTTATTGTTCTTCAAGTTTAAGTGAACAACGAGCCCCATTGTTAATCCTTTAAAGGAAATTATTTGTAAATTTCGACAAGTAGAACAATGATTGGAACACGTAGACGGTTGAAATCTTTGTATATATTGCTTCCATATAGTCTAAGAAACATGTACGCAAAGCATCCAAACAGTACCATTCGCCAATTTTTTGTTCTTCAAGTTTAAGTGAACAATGAGCCCCAATGGTTAATCCTTTATCGGAAATTATTTGTAATTTTCGACAAGTAGAACAATGATTGGAACACGCAGACGGTTGAAATCTTTGTATATATTGCTTCCATATAGTCTAAGAAACATGTACGCAAAGCATCCAAACAGTACCATTCGCCAATTTTTTGTTCTTCAAGTTTAAGTGAACAATGAGCCCCAATGGTTAATCCTTTATCGGAAATTATTTGTAATTTTCGACAAGTAGAACAATGATTGGAACACGCAGACGGTTGAAATCTTTGTATATATTGCTTCTATATAGTCTAAGAAACATATATGCAAAGCATCCAAACAGTACCATTCGCCAATTTTTTGTTCTTCAAGATTAAGTGAACTACGAGCCCCATTGTTAATAATTTAAAGGAAATTATTTGTAAATTTCGACAAGTAGAACAATGAATGGAACAGGTAGACGGTTGAAATCATTGTATATATTGCTTCTATATAGTCTTAGAAACATATATGCAAAGCATCCAAACAGTACCATTCGCCAATTTTTTGTTCTTCAAGTTTAAGTGAACAATGAGCCCCAATGTTAATCCTTTAACGGAAATTAATTGTAACTTTCTACAAGTAGAACAATGATTGGGACACGTAGACGGTTGAAATCTTTGTATATATTGCTTCTATATAATCTAAGAAACATATATGCAAAGCATCCAAACAGAACCATTCGCCAATTTTTTGTTCTTAAAGGTTAAGTGAACAATGAGCCCCATTGTTAATCCTTTATCGGAACTTATTTGTAACTTTCGACAAGTAGAACAATGAATGGAACAGGTAGACGGTTGAAATCTTTGTATATATTGCTTCCATCTAGTGTAAGAAACAAATATGCAAAGCATCCAAACAGTACAATTCGCCAATTTATTGTTCTTCAAGTTTAAGTGAACAACGAGCCCCATTGTTAATCCTTTAAAGGAAATTATTTGTAAATTTCGACAAGTAGAACAATGATTGGAACACGTAGACGGTTGAAATCTTTGTATATATTGCTTCCATATAGTCTAAGAAACATGTACGCAAACCATCCAAACAGTACAATTCGCCAATTTATTGTTCTTCAAGTTTAAGTGAACAACGAGGCCCATTGATAATCATGAAACGGAAATTATTTGTAACTTTCGACAAGAAGAACAATAAATAGAACAGGTAGGCGGTTGCAATCTTTGTATATGTTGCTTCTATATAGTCTAAGGAACCTATATGCAAAGCATCTAAACAGTAACATTCGCCAATTTTTTGATCTTCAAGTTTAAGTGAACAATGAGCCCCATTGTTAATCCTTTATCGGAAATTATTTCTAACTTTCGACAAGTAGAACAATGAATGGAACACGTAGACGGTTGAATTCTTTGTATATATTGCTTCTATATAGACTAAGAATCATATATGCAAAGCACCCAAACAGTACAATTCGCCAATTTATTGTTCTTCAAGTTTAAGTGAACAACGAGCCCCATTGTTAATCCTTTAAAGGAAATTATTTGTAAATTTCGACAAGTAGAACAATGATTGGAACACGTAGACGGTTGAAATCTTTGTATATATTGCTTCCATATAGTCTAAGAAACATGTACGCAAAGCATCCAAACAGTACAATTCGCCAATTTATTGTTCTTCAAGTTTAAGTGAACAACGAGGCCCATTGATAATCATGAAACGGAAATTATTTGTAACTTTCGACAAGAAGAACAATAAATAGAACAGGTAGACGGTTGCAATCTTTGTATATGTTGCTTCTATATAGTCTAAGGAACCTATATGCAAAGCATCTAAACAGTAACATTCGCCAATTTTTTGATCTTCATGTTTAAGTGAACAACGAGCCCCATTGTTAATCCTTTAAAGGAAATTATTTGTAACTTTCGACAAGTAGAACAATGAATGGAACAGGTAAACGGTTGAAATCTTTGTATATATTGCTTCCATCTAGTGTAAGAAACAAATATGCAAAGCATCCAAACAGTACAATTCGCCAATTTATTGTTCTTCAAGTTTAAGTGAACAACGAGCCCCATTGTTAATCCTTTAAAGGAAATTATTTATAAATTTCGACAAGTAGAACAATGATTGGAACACGTAGACGGTTGAAATCTTTGTATATATTGCTTCCATATAGTCTAAGAAACATGTACGCAAAGCATCCAAACAGTACCATTCGCCAATTTATTGTTCTTCAAGTTTAAGTGATCAACGAGCCCCATTGTTCATCCTTTATCGGAAATTATTTGTAACTTTCGACAAGTAGAACAATGAATGGAACAGGTAGACGGTTGAAAACTTTGTATATATTGCTTCTATATAGTCTAAGAAACATGTACGCAAAGCATCCAAACAGTACCATTCGCCAATTTTTTGTTCCTCAAGTTTAAGTGAACAATGAGCCCCATTGTTGATCCTTTATCGGAAATTATTTGTAACTTTCGACAAGTAGAACAATGAATGGAACAGGTAGACTGTTGAAATCATTGTATATATTGCTTCTATATAGTCTAAGAAACATATATGCAAAGCATCCAAACAGTACAATTCGCCAATTTTTTGATCTTCAAGTTTAAGTGAACAGCGAGCTCCATTGATAATCATGAAATGGAAATTATTTGTAACTTTCTACCAGTAGAACAATGAATAGTACAGGTAGACGGGTGAAGTCTTTATATATGTTGCTTCTATATAGTCTAAGAAACATATATGTAAAGCATCCAAACAGTACAATTCGCCAATTTTTTGTTCTTCAAGTTTAAGTGAACAACGAGCCCCATTGATAATCATGAAACGGAAATTATTTGTAACTTTCTACAAGTAGAACAATGAATTGTACAGGTAGGCGGGTGAAGTCTTTCTATATATTGCTTCTATATATTCTAAGAAACATATATGCAAAACATCCAAACAGTACATTTCGCCAATTTTTTGTTCTTCAAGTTTAAGTGAACAACGAGCCCCATTGATAATCATGAAAGGGAAATTATTTGTAACTTTCTTCAAATAGAACAATGAATAGAACAGTTAGACTGTTGAAATCTTTGTATATATTGCTTCTATATAGTCTAATAAACTTATATGCAAAGCATCCAAACAGTACCATTCGCCAATTTTTTTTTCATCAAGTTTAAGTGAACAACAAGCCCCATTGATAATCATGAAAAGGAAATTATTTGTAACTTTCTACAAGTAGAACAATGATTAGAACAGGTAGACGGTTGAAATCTTTCTATATATTGCTTCTATATAGTCTAAGAAACATATATGCAAAGCATCCAAACAGTGCAATTCGCCAATTTTTTGTTTTTCAAGTTTAAGTGAACTACGAGCCCCATTATTAATCCTTTAACGGAAATTAATTGTAATTTTCTACAATTAGAACAATGAATGGAACAGGTAGACGGTTGAAATCATTGTATATATTACATCTATATAGTCTAAGAAACATATATGCAAAGCACCCAAACAGTACCATTCGCCAATTTTTTGTTCTTCAAGTTTAAGTGAACTACGAGCCCCATTGTTAATCCACCAACGGAAATTATATGTAACTTTCGACAAGTAGAACAATGAATGGAACAGGTAGACGGTTGAAATCTTTGTACATATTGCTTCTATATAGTCTAAGAAACATATATGCAAAGCATCCAAACAGTACCATTCGCCAATTTTTTGTTCTTCAAGGTTAAGTGAAAATTGAGCCCCATTGTTAATCCTTTATCGGAAATTATTTGTAACTTTCGACAAGTTGAACAATGAATGGAACAGGTAGACGGTTGAAAACGTTGTATATAATGCTTCTATATAGTCTAAGAATCATATATGCAAAGCATCCAAACAGTGCAATTCGCCAATTTTTTGTTTTTCAAGTTTAAGTGAACTACGAGCCCCATTGTTAATCCTTTAACGGAAATTAATTGTAATTTTCTACAATTAGAACAATGAATGGAACAGGTAGACGGTTGAAATCATTGTCTATATTACATCTATATAGTCTAAGAAACATATATGCAAAGCACCCAAACAGTACCATTCGCCAATTTTTTGTTCTTCAAGTTTAAGTGAACTACGAGCCCCATTGTTAATCCACCAAAGGAAATTATATGTAACTTTCGACAAGTAAAACAATGAATTGAACAGGTAGGCGGTTGAAATCTTTGTATATATTGCTTCTATATAGTCTAAGAAACATATATGCAAAGCATCCAAACAGTACAATTCGCCAATTTTTTGTTCTTCAAGGTTAAGTGAAAATTGAGCCCCATTGTTAATCCTTTATCGGAAATTATTTGTAACTTTCGACAAGTAGAACAATGAATGGAACAGGTAGACGGTTGAAAACTTTGTATATATTGCTTCTATATAGTCTAAGAAACATGTACGCAAAGCATCCAAACAGTACCATTCGCCAATTTTTTGTTCTTCAAGGTTAAGTGAAAATTGAGCCCCATTGTTAATCCTTTATCGGAAATTATTTGTAACTTTCGACAAGTAGAACAATGAATGGAACAGGTAGACGGTTGAAAACTTTGTATATATTGCTTCTATATAGTCTAAGAATCATATATGCAAAGCATCCAAACAGTGCAATTCGCCAATTTTTTGTTTTTCAAGTTTAAGTGAACTACGAGCCCCATTGTTAATCCTTTAACGGAAATTAATTGTAATTTTCTACAATTAGAACAATGAATGGAACAGGTAGACGGTTGAAATCATTGTCTATATTACATCTATATAGTCTAAGAAACATATATGCAAAGCACCCAAACAGTACCATTCGCCAATTTTTTGTTCTTCAAGTTTAAGTGAACTACGAGCCCCATTGTTAATCCACCAACGGAAATTATATGTAACTTTCGACAAGTAGAACAATGAATGGAACAGGTAGACGGTTGAAATCTTTGTATATATTGCTTCTATATAGTCTAAGAAACATATATGCAAAGCATCCAAACAGTACCATTCGCCAATTTTTTGTTCTTCAAGTTTAAGTGAACTACGAGCCCCATTGTTAATCCACCAACGTAAATTATATGTAACTTTCGACAAGTAGAACAATGAATGTAACAGGTAGACGGTTGAAATCTTTGTATATATTGCTTCTATATAGTCTAAGAAACATATATGCAAAGCATCCAAACAGTACCATTCGCCAATTTTTTGTTCTTCAAGGTTAAGTGAAAATTGAGCCCCATTGTTAATCCTTTATCGGAAATTATTTGTAACTTTCGACAAGTAGAACAATGAATGAAACAGGTAGACGGTTGAAAACTTTGTATATATTGCTTCTATATAGTCTAAGAAACATGTACGCAAAGCATCCAAACAGTACCATTCGCCAATTTTTTGTTCGTCAAGTTTAAGTGAACAATGAGCCCCATTGTTGATCCTTTAAAGGAAATTATTTGTAAATTTCGGCAAGTAGAACAATGAATGGATTAGGTAGACTGTTGAAATCATTGTATATATTGCTTCTATATAGTCTAAGAAACATATATGCAAAGCATCCAAACAGTACAATTCGCTAATTTTTTGATCTTCAAGTTTAAGTGAACAGCGAGCTCCATTGATAATCATGAAATGGAAATTATTTGTAAATTTCGACAAGAAGAACAATGAATGGAACAGGTAGACGGTTGAAATCTTTGTATATGTTGCTTCTATATAGTCTAAGAAACATATGTGCAAATCATCCAAACAGTACAATTCGCCAATTTTTTGTTCCTCAAGTTTAAGTGAACAATGAGCCCCATTGTTGATCCTTTATCGGAAATTATTTGTAACTTTCGACAAGTAGAACAATGAATGGAACAGGTAGACGGTTGAAATCTTTGTATATGTTGCTTCTATATAGTCTAAGAAACATATGTGCAAATTATCCAAACAGTACAATTCGCCAATTTTTTGTTCTTCAAGTTTAAGTGAACTACGAGCCCCATTGTTAATCCTTTAAAGGAAATTATTTGTAAATTTCGGCAAGTAGAACAATGAATGGAATAGGTAGACTGTTGAAATCATTGTATATATTGCTTCTATATAGTCTAAGAAACATATATGCAAAGCATCCAAACAGTACAATTCGCCAATTTTTTGATCTTCAAGTTTAAGTGAACAGCGAGCTCCATTGATAATTATGAAATGGAAATTATTTGTAACTTTCTACAAGTAGAACAATGAATAGTACAGGTAGACGGGTGAAGTCTTTTTATATATTGCTTCTATATAGTCTAAGAAACATATATGCAAAGCATCCAAACAGTACAATTCGCCAATTTTTTGTTCTTCACGTTTAAGTGAACAACGAGCGCCATTGATAATCATGAAACGGAAATTATTTGTAACTTTCTACAAGTAGAACAATGAATTGTACAGGTAGACGGGTGAAGTCTTTCTATATATTGCTTCTATATATTCTAAGAAATATATATGCAAAGCATCCAAACAGTACATTTCGCCAATTTTTTGTTCTTCAAGTTTAAGTGAACAACGAGCCCCATTGATAATCATGAAAGGGAAATTATTTGTAACTTTCTTCAAATAGAACAATGAATAGAACAGTTAGACTGTTGAAATTTTTGTATATATTGCTTCTATATAGTCTAAGAAACATATATGCAAAGCATCCAAACAGTACGATTCGCCAATTTTTTGTTCTTCAAGTTTAATTGAACAACGAGCCCCATTGATAATCATGAAAAGGAAATTATTTGTAACTTTCTACAAGTATAACAATGAATAGAACAGGTAGACGGTTGAAATCTTTCTATATATTGCTTCTATATAGTCTAAGAAACATATATGCAACGCATCCAAACAGTACAATTCGCCAATTTTTCGTTTTTCAAGTTTAAGTGAACTACGAGCCCCATTGTTAATCCTTTAACGGAAATTAATTGTAATTTTCTACAATTAGAACAATGAATGGATCAGGTAGACGGTTGAAATCATTGTATATATTACATCTATATAGTCTAAGAAACATATATGCAAAGCACCCAAACAGTACCATTCGCCAATTTATTGTTCTTCAAGTTTAAGTGAACCGCGAGCCCCATTGTTAATCCTTTATCGGAAATTATTTGTAATTTTCGACAAATAGAACAATGAATGGAACAGGTAGACGGTTGAAATCTTTATATATATTGCTTCTATATAGTCTAAGAAACTTGTACGCAAAGCATCCAAACAGTACCATTCGCCATTTTTTTGTTCTTCAAGTTTAAGTGAACAATGAGCCCCAATGGTTAATCCTTTATCGGAAATTATTTGTAACTTTCGACAAGTAGAACAATGTATGGATCAGGTAGACGGTTGAAATCTTTGTATATATTGCTTCTATATAGTCTAATAAACTTATATGCAAAGCATCCAAACAGTACCATTCGCCAATTTTTTGTTCATCAAGTTTAAGTGAACAACAAGCCCCATTGATAATCATGAAACGGAAATTATTTGTAACTTTCTACAAGTAGAACAATGAATAGAACTGGTAGACGGGTGAAATCTTTCTATATGTTGCTTCTATATAGTCTAAGAAACATATATGCAAAGCATCCAAACAGTACCATTCGCCAATTTTTTGTTCTTCAAGGTTAAGTGAACAATGAGCCCCATTGTTAATCCTTTATCGGAAATTATTTGTAACTTTCGACAAGTAGAACAATGAATGGAACAGGTAGACGGTTGAAATCTTTGTATATATTGCTTCCATCTAGTGTAAGAAACAAATATGCAAAGCAACCAAACAGTACAATTCGCCAATTTATTGTTCTTCAAGTTTAAGTGAACAACGAGCCCCATTGTTAATCCTTTAAAGGAAATTATTTGTAAATTTCGACAAGTAGAACAATGATTGGAACACGTAGACGGTTGAAATCTTTGTATATATTGCTTCCATATAGTCTAAGAAACATGTACGCAAAGCATCCAAACAGTACCATTCGCCAATTTTTTGTTCTTCAAGTTTAAGTGAACAATGAGCCCCAATGGTTAATCCTTTATCGGAAATTATTTGTAATTTTCGACAAGTAGAACAATGATTGGAACACGCAGACGGTTGAAATCTTTGTATATATTGCTTCCATATAGTCTAAGAAACATGTACGCAAAGCATCCAAACAGTACCATTCGCCAATTTTTTGTTCTTCAAGTTTAAGTGAACAATGAGCCCCAATGGTTAATCCTTTATCGGAAATTATTTGTAATTTTCGACAAGTAGAACAATGATTGGAACACGCAGACGGTTGAAATCTTTGTATATATTGCTTCTATATAGTCTAAGAAACATATATGCAAAGCATCCAAACAGTACCATTCGCCAATTTTTTGTTCTTCAAGATTAAGTGAACTACGAGCCCCATTGTTAATAATTTAAAGGAAATTATTTGTAAATTTCGACAAGTAGAACAATGAATGGAACAGGTAGACGGTTGAAATCATTGTATATATTGCTTCTATATAGTCTTAGAAACATATATGCAAAGCATCCAAACAGTACCATTCGCCAATTTTTTGTTCTTCAAGTTTAAGTGAACAATGAGCCCCAATGTTAATCCTTTAACGGAAATTAATTGTAACTTTCTACAAGTAGAACAATGATTGGGACACGTAGACGGTTGAAATCTTTGTATATATTGCTTCTATATAATCTAAGAAACATATATGCAAAGCATCCAAACAGAACCATTCGCCAATTTTTTGTTCTTAAAGGTTAAGTGAACAATGAGCCCCATTGTTAATCCTTTATCGGAACTTATTTGTAACTTTCGACAAGTAGAACAATGAATGGAACAGGTAGACGGTTGAAATCTTTGTATATATTGCTTCCATCTAGTGTAAGAAACAAATATGCAAAGCATCCAAACAGTACAATTCGCCAATTTATTGTTCTTCAAGTTTAAGTGAACAACGAGCCCCATTGTTAATCCTTTAAAGGAAATTATTTGTAAATTTCGACAAGTAGAACAATGATTGGAACACGTAGACGGTTGAAATCTTTGTATATATTGCTTCCATATAGTCTAAGAAACATGTACGCAAACCATCCAAACAGTACAATTCGCCAATTTATTGTTCTTCAAGTTTAAGTGAACAACGAGGCCCATTGATAATCATGAAACGGAAATTATTTGTAACTTTCGACAAGAAGAACAATAAATAGAACAGGTAGACGGTTGCAATCTTTGTATATGTTGCTTCTATATAGTCTAAGGAACCTATATGCAAAGCATCTAAACAGTAACATTCGCCAATTTTTTGATCTTCATGTTTAAGTGAACAACGAGCCCCATTGTTAATCCTTTAAAGGAAATTATTTGTAACTTTCGACAAGTAGAACAATGAATGGAACAGGTAAACGGTTGAAATCTTTGTATATATTGCTTCCATCTAGTGTAAGAAACAAATATGCAAAGCATCCAAACAGTACAATTCGCCAATTTATTGTTCTTCAAGTTTAAGTGAACAACGAGCCCCATTGTTAATCCTTTAAAGGAAATTATTTATAAATTTCGACAAGTAGAACAATGATTGGAACACGTAGACGGTTGAAATCTTTGTATATATTGCTTCCATATAGTCTAAGAAACATGTACGCAAAGCATCCAAACAGTACCATTCGCCAATTTATTGTTCTTCAAGTTTAAGTGATCAACGAGCCCCATTGTTCATCCTTTAAAGGAAATTATTTGTAAATTTCGACAAGTAGAACAATGATTGGAACACGTAGACGGTTGAAATCTTTGTATATATTGCTTCTATATAGTCTAAGAAACATGTACGCAAAGCATCCAAACAGTACCATTCGCCAATTTTTTGTTCCTCAAGTTTAAGTGAACAATGAGACCCATTGTTAATCCTTTATCGGAAATTATTTGTAACTTTCGACAAGTAGAACAATGAATGGAACAGGTAGACGGTTGAAATCTTTGTAAATATTGCTTCTATATAGTCTAAGAAACATATATGCAAAGCATCCAAACAGTACCATTCGCCAATTTTTTGTTCTTCAAGTTTAAGTGAACAACGAGCCCCATTGATAATCATGAAAGGGAAATTATTTCTAAATTTCGACAAGTAGAACAATGATTGGAACAGGTAGACGGGTGAAATCCTTCTATATATTGCTTCTATATAGTCTAAGAAACATATATGCAAAGCATCCAAACAGTACAATTCGCCAATTTTTTTGTTCTTCAAGTTTAAGTGAACTACGAGCCCCATTGTTAATCCTTTATCGGAAATTATTTGTAATTTTCGACAAATAGAACAATGAATGGAACAGGTAGACGGTTGAAATCTTTGTATATATTGCTTCTATATAGTCTAAGAAACATATATGCAAAGCATCCAAACAGTACCATTCGCCAATTTTTTGTTCTTCAAGGTTAAGTGAAAAATGAGCCCCATTGTTAATCCTTTATCGGAAATTATTTGTAACTTTCGACAAGTAGAACAATGAATGGAACAGGTAGACGGTTGAAAACTTTGTATATATTGCTTCTATATAGTCTAAGAAACATATATGCAAAGCATCCAAACAGTACAATTCGCCAATTTTTTGTTCTTCAAGTTTAAGTGAACAATAAGCCCCATTGTTAATCCTTTAAAGGAAATTATTTGTTACTTTCGACAAGTAGAACAATGAATAGAACAGGTAGACGGTTGAAATCTTTGTATATATTGCTTCTATATAGTCTAAGAAACATATATGCAAAGCATCCAAACAGTACAATTCGCCAATTTTTTGTTCTTCAAGTTTAAGTAAACTACGATCCCCATTGTTAATCATTTATCCGTAATTATTTGTAACTTTCGACAAGTAGAACAATGAATAGGACAGGTAGACGGTTGAAATCTTTGTATATGTTGCTTCTATATAGTCTAAGAAACCTATATGAAAAGTGTTGGAGTACAACGATGAAATGCTCAACGGCCGCTGAGCAAACGATAACGGCGACTTTCAAAACATTGTTTGACACCAAAGCAGAGCCGTCTTCGTGCTGTAAAACCGTTTCAAGTTCAGTTCCAAAGTCAAAGCCGCAGAGAGCAGATTAAACGTTATTTTTCACTATTTCTTATTCTTTTCTTTATATTTCTAAGCAGCTTAATATAATTGTATCTAAATTAATAAAACCATTTTAAACAAAATTCCATCAGGTTATGGGCCCAGATCACAATAAAACAATAAAGTGAATATAAAACAAAGGACTTTAAATAAATTTTTTTAAATATACAATTAAATCGAAATGGCAAACGGTGGAAGTACGCATTTTGTTATTCAAAAATTGAACAATGAAAATTATTCAGTGTGGAGTTACAAATTGGAAATGCTCCTAATTAAAGAAAAATTGTGGATTGTAATAAACGACAGAAAACCTGATCCAATGAATTCATCATGGACGCAGATGGATAGCGAGGCACGTGCTACCATTGGATTATTGGTAGAAGATAATCAATTACAGCACATAAGAAACGCTAAATCTGCACGTGAAGCATGGGATTGTTTGAAAGGATATCACCAAAAGGCAACTTTAACCAGTAAGGTACTTTTATTAAAACGGTTATGTAGAACAGTGCTAAAAGAAGATGGTGATATGGAAGAACACATCACAAAAATTGCAAATTATTTCGAAGAACTCACAGCTCTCGGACAAGAATTGCCAGATAATCTCAAAGCAGCAATGTTGCTCGGAAGTCTTCCAGAATCGTACGAAACGCTTGTAACGGCTTTGGAAAGTAGACCCGAAAGCGATTTGACGTTAAATCTCGTCAAAGGGAAATTAATAGACGAATACAAAAGGCGTAAAGGGGCAAAAGATACGAGGCAACATATTTCAGAATGCGAAGCGGCTATGAAAACGGAACTCAAACATACAGCTGGCGCACTGCCTGGAAAAACATGTTTCTTCTGCAAAGAAGCCGGTCATTTCAAGAGTGACTGTTCAAAGTACAAATCATGGAAGTTGAAAAGAGAAAAGGCTAATGCAGTTATAGAAGACAAATCGTCGTCTTCTAACGATTTCTGTTTTCATGCGATAGCCACAAAAGGAACTTCGAAAGAAGCATGTTTTGTTATTAAAGAAAAGAAACATAATTTATGGATTGTCGACTCGGGTGCAACAAGCCACATGGCAACGTCGAGGATTTTTTTCGACAATTTTAATCCCGAAAGAAAAGGCCAAGTAGGTCTCGCAGACGAAGGGAAGACGGCTGAGGTGCAAGGGATTGGCTCAGGAGTGCTAAACTGTGGGATAGGCCCGCGAGAGGTCGCCCAAATTAAATTGAACAATGTACTTTACGTTCCTACGTTCAGATCGAATTTACTGTCGGTAAAGAGGTTAGTGAGTGATGGCTATAAACTAATTTTCGAAAAAGACAACTGCACAATTTCAAAGAACGGAGAATTAAAGGCAATAGCGAAATTATCCTCGGAACTGTTCGAACTGACCACAATTGAAAAAGCCTGCACAGTAAGTAATACTATATATTTAAATCATACTGAAAATTGTCAGCATGCATGGCATAGACATTTTGGACATCGAGACCCTACCGCAGTCAAAGATTTAGTTGAAAAGAATTTAGCGACAGGAATTAAAATAAAAGATTTTGGACAACGAGTAACTTGCGAATGCTGCGTAATAGGTAAGATGGCACGTGTACCTTTCCCAAAAGAATCAGAAAACAGAAGCAATGCAATTCTCGATCTAATTCATACGGATGTTTGTGGGCCAATGCAAACAATCACGCCAGGTAATAAAAGATATATTTTAACAATCATTGATGATTTTTCACGATACACAAGGATTTATCTTATGAGTCACAAAAGCAAAGCAGCGTCACATATTAAAGAATTCGTAGAGATGATGAAAACACAATATTCCAAGAAACCAAAGAAGATAAGATCCGATCGAGGAAGGGAATATATAAATGAAAATTTGCAAAATTATCTGAAACAGGAAGGGATTCAGGTCCAGTATACAGCGCCTTACTTTCCACAGCAGAACGGAATTGCGGAGCGGAAGAACAGATCCCTACTCGAGATGGCAAGATGTATGTTACTTGATGCACATATGGAAAAAAGGTATTGGGGGGAAGCAGTTAATACTGCAAACTATTTACAAAACAGGTTACCTTCAAGAGCAATTCGAAAAACCCCTTACGAATTATGGCACTCAAGAAAGCCAGACGTCAGAAATCTACATACTTTTGGATGCGACGCGTATGTCTACGTTCATAAAGAACAAAGAAAAAAATTAGACGATAAAGCCGAAAAATTCAGTTTTGTTGGGTATTCAGAGGAGTCAAAGGCTTTTCGGTTGTTGGATACTAAAACAAATAAAATAAAGATTAGCCGCGATGTAGTTTTCTGCGAAAAATTTAATGAAAACAAGCCAATTAATGGAATCGTAATTCCAGTTACTAGAAACCAAAATGCAGAAAATCAAGACACCGCCGAAGACGATGGGTCTGAGGGAGAATCAACCATAACTGAAGACAGTTCCATCTATGAAACGGACCATGCGGATAGCGACTTTGCTCAAGATTCTAGACATGAAGAAATGAGGCCAGAACAATACAGGCGATCAGAGAGATCGAATAGAGGGGTTCCACCCGATAGATACGCTGCATCTCTGCATATGGCTGTGGATGAACATAATGAACCCAGAAGTGCAAAGGAAGCATTATCAGGTCCCAATAAGGATGAGTGGAAAAAGGCTATGGACGAAGAGATGAAATCTTTAAGGGAAAATGGTACATGGGATCTTGTACCCAAACCGAAAGATAGAGATGTTGTTACCTGTGAGTGGGTTTTTAAATTAAAGAAAAATGAAGGAAACGTTAATAAGTTTAAGGCCAGGCTTGTCGCTCAAGGTTTTTCACAGAAATTTGGAACAGACTACGATGAAGTTTTTGCACCTGTAGTGCGACAAACCACATTCAGGACTTTCTTGACGCTAGCCGGACAGAAACGCATGCAGGTAAAACATTTTGATGTGAAAACGGCTTTTCTAAATGGAATACTCACAGAAACCATTTTTATGAGACAGCTAGAAACATATATCGTGCCCGGTAAAGAAGACTATGTGTGTAGTTTGAAAAGAGGCATCTATGGCTTAAAACAAGCTGCAAAAGTATGGAATGACCAATTAACCGATTTATTAAAGCAGTATGGTTTCAGACAGAGTCAAGTGGACCAATGTTTATATATAAAGGGCGAAGAGAATGAGGAACAAGTTTATCTCATTGTATATGTCGGTGACATTTTAATCGCTGCTAAAGAAATGGACAAGATCGATGAAGCGGCTGTTTTTCTAAAAAGGCATTTCCAACTCAGCGATCTCGGACTCTTGAAACAGTATTTAGGTATGGAGATTAGAAGAAACGAAGAGGGATTTTTCTGCATTAAGCAAGAAAAATATATAGAAAAAATTTTACATAGATTTTGTCTCCAGGACGCAAAGGCTTCTAGTATACCGTTAATTGAAGGTTATATAAAGCACAGAAACGGCGAACCAGAAATGCCAGAAAACTCAAAATATCAGCAATTGATCGGTGCACTGTTATATTTGGCAGTAAATACAAGGCCCGACATAGCAGCGAGCGTTGGAATTTTGAGCCAGTACAATAAACGACCCACAACAGGTGACTGGACTGAAGTAAAAAGGATTGCTCGCTATTTAAAAGGAACAATAGGATATGAATTAAGACTTGGCAAACGGAACAGCGAAAAAGGGCTAATTGGTTTCGCGGATGCTGACTGGGCACAGGACAAGACCGACAGAAAGTCGCACAGTGGGTACCTATTCCAAGTAATGGGAGCACCTATAAGTTGGAACTGCCGGAAACAAACGTGTGTCGCACTCTCTTCAACGGAAGCAGAATATATAGCTCTTGCTGAAGCAACACAAGAAGGATTATGGATTCGTCGCTTGCTGGAAGATTTCGGTGAAACGGTCCAAAATGAAACAGTCATTTTTGAGGACAATCAGAGTTGCCTCAAGATTGCCTCGAATAATAGATTCAGCAACAGGACAAAGCACATCGACACCAAGTTCCATTTCATAAAGGATATAAAAAATCAGGGAATTATAAATTATAAATACTGTCCTACAGACGAAATGCTCGCATACATGCTGACAAAACCACTTGGAAGGATAAAGTTAAAACGCATGGCTGAAAAGTGTGGCCTATTCAATCGCTAAATTTTTCTGTTTTTTTGTTTTTTTCAGTATCTTCATCGTTGAGAAAGGGTGTTGGAGTACAACGATGAAATGCTCAACGGCCGCTGAGCAAACGATAACGGCGACTTTCAAAACATTGTTTGACACCAAAGCAGAGCCGACTTCGTGCTGTAAAACCGTTTCAAGTTCAGTTCCAAAGTCAAAGCCGCAGAGAGCAGATTAAACGTTATTTTTCACTATTTCTTATTCTTTTCTTTATATTTCTAAGCAGCTTAATATAATTGTATCTAAATTAATAAAACCATTTTAAACAAAATTCCATCAAAAAGCATCTAAACAGTAACAATCGCCAATTTTTTGATCTTCAAGTTTAAGTGAACAGCGAGCCCCATTGATAATCATGAAATGGAAATTATTTGTAACTTTCTACAAGTAGAACAATGAATTGTACAGGTTGACGAGTGAAGTCTTTCTATATATTGCTTCTATATATTCTAAGAAACATATATGCAAAGCATCCAAACAGTACATTTCGCCAATTTTTTGTTCTTCAAGTTTAAGTGAACTACGAGCCCCATTGTTAATCCTTTAAAGGAAATTATTTGTAATTTTCTACAATTAGAACAATGAATGGAACAGGTAGACGGTTGAAATCTTTGTATATATTGTTTTTATATAGTCTAAGAAACATACCTGCAAAGGATCCAAATAGTACTGTAGGAACGGTTGATCGGTGCGGTGCGATGACCGCATTTTAAAAACAAGACCTAGCGCACTTGTCCTACAGGAGGTCTTCCCGTGTTGTCTTTAGACGGGCGTTACCCGGCCGGAGAGTTCAGCGACCGCCGAAGGAGGTTCGGTACTGTCAAAAAAACGGCCGGGGAACGTTTAAATCCGTGCGACAGTAGGTCTCGCGAGCGATTGTAAAGCGAAGAGCGTAAGCGAACAGAGCGAGAGAAAAAACAGCGTGCGATTTAAACCTGCGAAAACCAGTGTACAATATTCTTGTTTGTGTATTAATCCACTTATATTAAAGAACCATTTCTGATTTAAATCCCACAAATCTTTGGGGGCTCGTCCGGGATTTAAACAGTCAGAAGTGGCGAATAAGTGGAATATTCGTGTGTGGCAAGAGAAAGTCATAATGTCGGCGAAAGACGGCAGTACGTTGCTGGTAAATGACTTAAAGGAACTGCTAAGGAAGCGAGGACTCAGCCTAGCAGGTACGAAGGCGGAACTCCTTGCCCGTTGGCAAGAAAGTGAGGCGTCCGGGCGCTGGGCGAACGTGCTGGACGAGGAGAAAATGGAGCTCCCGGAAACCTTTCCGTACGCTCAATTTTCGGACGAAACGGAAGGCGCCGTTGGAGGAATAAGGGGACCGCGCCTGATGCCGGAAACTCTTTTTCCAAGCGAGGAACGAAGCCGAGAAAACCGCGAATTAGATCTACTTCGCCGCGAAATGGCACTTAAGGAGCGAGAACTAGAGATAACGCGGCGCGAAAATGAAATGTTGCGACGAATGCAAAACAGTCGTGATATACATGTGGAACAGCCAAATCCAATGGCTAGGCGTCCGCGAGTAAGCGTGGAAACGGTGGCAGCGCTGCTCGGAACTTTCGATGGGAAGTCGGAAAACCTCCCGATGTGGGCGAATCGTCTGCGGATCCTGCAGAGGAATTACCAGCTCAGCGATGACGAGGTCCGAATTTTAATCGGTATGAGGCTGCAGGGTAGGGCTCGAGAATGGTTAGATTACCGCCCAGAGTTTTTGGAAGTGGGTATTGATGAATTCCTAGAACAGCTCGAAAAGGTATTTTATCGGCGCCCAAGTACCATGTTCGCGCGGAAGCAATTCCAAGACCGTACCTGGAAGCGGGGTGAGCCGTTCGAGGACTACTTTTACGACAAGACAGTTTTGGCGAGTCGGGTGCCGGTGCAGGACCGCATCGAGTTGGTGGATTATATTATCGAGGGAATTCCGGACTCGTCGCTACGAAATCAAGCGACGATACAGTGTTTCGATGCCCCGGAGTCACTGCTACGCGCATTTGAGAGGCTGTGGCTGCCATCCGACTCAAGGGGTACAGCGAGCAGCCTCCGTAGACAACAGACGGAGACGACGGCAACACCGGGCGGAGCGGTTGCATCGCGAGCCGACAGTCACCGAAGCAGACCAGGAGGCACTTTTTCTTGGAGGAGCGCGGCCCCGGAGCAACCCAGGAGACGGTGCTACTATTGCGGGGACAGGAGGCACCGAAGCGTCGACTGCCCTACGAAAAATCAGGGAATGAAATGCTTCAACTGCCGCGGATATGGACATGTATCGGCGTCGTGTCCAAAGAAAAGCGCAACTGCAACGTGCAACGCAGTACAATCGGAGCGACGGAAGGCAAGGAAAGATATACGCGTCGGGACCCACTCTGTGAGTACGCTTGTCGATTCGGGTAGCGATTTAAGCCTCATGCGGGCAGCGACGTACGTGAAAATCGGGGCACCGACGATGACGGCCCAAAAAATTCAGTTTCGCGGCATCGGCTCGGGCGACATAACAACGCTAGGGAGAGCGGAGGTTAGAGCCAACATTGACGGGGAGGAATTTGAGATCGCGTTCCACGTAGTACCCGACACGCTAATTTCCTATGACGCGATCATTGGGTATGACGTTTTGCGGGAAAACGACGTCAGTATGCGAAACGGCACTATCGCGATATCTAAAGTTCCTAACGTAGTTCGAGATTTACCGGAAATGGCGCATATTAGCGAGGAAGTGCGTGGGGCCGATCTCACCCATATTTCCAAGCCAGAGATTCGGGCGAAGCTCACGAAATTGGTGCACAATTACGAACCGGTCAAAAAACGGGAATGTGGAGTAAAGCTACGTATAGTTATGAAGGACGACATTCCCGTTTATCAGGGCCCGCGACGGTTATCCATTCACGAAAACGACGAAGTAAATTCGCAAATTAGATCGTGGCTCAGCGAAGGTATCGTTAGGCCGTCACACTCGGAGTACGCGAGTCCCATTGTACTCACGAAAAAAAAAGCCGGCACCACGAGAATCTGCATAGATTACAGGGCGCTTAACCAGAAGATGGTAAAGGATCGTTTCCCGCTGCCGCGCATCGAGGACCAGATTGATCGATTGCGGGACAAGCGCGTATTTAGTACGTTAGATTTGGCGAACGGATTTTTCCACGTCCCGGTGGACGAGGAAAGTATAAAATACACGGCCTTCGTTGTTCCGTCGGGACACTACGAGTTTTGCCGAATGCCCTTCGGGTTATGCAACGCACCCGCCGTATTTCAACGTTTTATTTATTCAATCTATAGAGATCTAGTTACGAGCGGTGATGCATTGGTGTATATAGACGATATTATCGTGCCGGCAGCGAATCATATTGATGGGATACAGCGGGTGGAGAAGGTGTTAAAAGTTGCGAGCGAGTACGGACTGGAGATTAAGTGGGCGAAATGTCAATTCTTGCAAACGCGGATCGAGTATTTGGGTTACGAGGTCGAAAATAATAGCGTCAGGCCGTCCAGGCAAAAGATAGCCGCCGTCGAGCGTTTCCCTGAACCTACGGACGTACGTACGTTACAGAGCTTTTTAGGGCTTACGGGCTATTTCCGTAAGTTCGTTCCAAATTACTCTCTGATTGCACGACCGCTCACTGACTTGTTGCGCGAGAAAACCGATTTTCATTTCGCGGAAAAAGAGCGACGCGCGGTTAAGGGAATTAAGGCCATCTTAACCAGCGAGCGAGTACTGCGGCTATATTCCCCGACGGCAGAAACCGAATTACATACGGACGCATCGGCATTAGGGTTCGGAGCAGTGTTGCTGCAAAGGGATAGCGAAGATCGTCTATGGCACCCGATATACTTTGCAAGCGGCAAAACGACCGCAGCCGAAGAAAAATACCACAGCTACGAGCTTGAAGTCTTAGCGGTGGTAAGAGCCCTGAAAAAATTCCGCGTGTACTTGATCGGTATCCCGTTCAAGATAGTAACGGATTGCCAAGCAATAGTAGGCACTCTAAAGAAAAAAGATATCTGCGCGCGCGTAGCTAGGTGGGCGATGTTTATGCAGGACTTCGACTACGTCGTCGAACACCGCGCGGGTGCAAACATGCGTCACGTAGATGCTCTAAGCAGGCATCCTTTACCCGAAGCGATGGCGCTTGACCAGGAGACGACCGGCGTCTTGCAGAAACTACGCAAGAGCCAGAGCGAGGACAGGGATTTGCAGGAAAGAAGCGCGAAGTCCGGCGGCGAATTCGTGTCCGAGAACGGGTTAATTTATAAAATAGTGAACGACGAGCAGCTATTAGTTGTTCCCAGAGGAATGCAAAGCTACCTAGTACGCTTTGTGCACGAGCAGGGTCACTTCGGCGTCGCGAAAGTCGAGCAGTTAATTAAGCGGGAGTACTGGTTCAGTAACATGCGCCCGAAAATAGAGAAAGTCGTCCGAAACTGCGTGCGATGCATCCTCGCCGAACGAAAATCCGGGCGTCCTGAGGGGCAACTGCACGTTATTGACAAAGGCGGGCATCCTTTAGATACCTACCATGTGGATCACCTGGGCCCTCTCACCTCCACGCGGAAAAATTATCGGCATATCTTCGTGGTCGTCGACGCATTCAGCAAATTTATCTGGCTGTACCCGACCAGGTCGACGACAACGGCGGAGGTAATAGATCGGCTAAAAAAACAAGCGATCGTCTTCGGGAATCCTAGGCGTATAATCTCGGATAGAGGCACTGCGTTCTCCTCGAACGATTTCGCAAATTATTGCAGAGACGAAGGGGTAGAGCATATCATGATAACGACGGGGATCCCCAGAGCGAACGGGCAGGTGGAGCGGGCGAATCGAACGCTTATCCCTCTCTTAACGAAATTAGCACTACCGCATGAGGGGGATTGGTATAAGCACGTGGGAAGGGCGCAGCAATAACTGAATCACGTGCCTAGTAGAAGTACCGGAACGTCGCCTTTCAAATTACTAATAGGCACCTCCATGCGCTTACGAGACGATCCGCGAATTCGGGAGATAGTGGAAAAAGAGAGAGAGATAGCCTTCGATGAAAGCCGCGACCAGGTACGCGAACAAGCGAGGGAAGCTATCCAAAAGGTACAGCGCGAAAACCGACGAACGTTTAATAACAAGAGGAAAAAGGAAACTACGCAGTTTAGAAATAACGATTTAGTGGCGATACGTAGGACTCAGATGCGACCCGGACTAAAGCTTTGTCCAAAATTCCTCGGGCCGTACCGAGTCAGTAAAGTTCTGCGAAATGATCGCTATCTCGTCGAAAAAATGGGCGAATCCGAAGGCCCACGTATTACGTCGACAGCGATAGACAATATGAAACCGTGGATTGACGAGGAACGCGATTTAACTTCGAGCGACGACGACAACACACCTGAGGACAGGTGTTAGTAAATAGCATGGCCGAGTGTAGGAACGGTTGATCGGTGCGGTGCGATGACCGCATTTTAAAAACAAGACCTAGCGCACTTGTCCTACAGGAGGTCTTCCCGTGTTGTCTTTAGACGGGCGTTACCCGGCCGGAGAGTTCAGCGACCACCGAAGGAGGTTCGGTACTGTCAAAAAAACGGCCGGGGAACGTTTAAATCCGTGCGACAGTAGGTCTCGCGAGCGATTGTAAAGCGAAGAGCGTAAGCGAACAGAGCGAGAGAAAAAACAGCGTACGATTTAAACCTGCGAAAACCAGTGTACAATATTCTTGTTTGTGTATTAATCCACTTATATTAAAGAACCATTTCTAATTTAAATCCCACAGTACCATTCGCGAATTTATTGTTCTTCAAGTTTAAGTGAACAACGAGCCCCATTGATAATCATGAAAGGGAAATTATTTGTAACTTTCTACAAATAGAACAATGAATAGATCTGTTAGACTGTTGAAATCTTTGTATATATTGCTTCTATATAGTCTAAGATACAGTTATGCAAAGCATCCAAACGGTACAATTCGCCAATTATTTGTTCTTCAAGTTTAAGTGAACTACGATCCCCAATGTTAATCCTTTGACGTAAATTATTTGTAAATATCGACAAGTAGAACAATGAATGGAACAGGTAGACGGTTGAAATCATTGTATATATTGCTTCTATATAGTCTGAGAAACATATATGCAAAGCATCCAAACAGTACCATTCGCGAATTTATTGTTCTTCAAGTTTAAGTGAACAACGAGCCCCATTGATAATCATGAAAGGGAAATTATTTCTAAATTTCGACAAGTAGAACAATGATTGGAACAGGTAGACGGGTGAAATCCTTCTATATATTGCTTCTATATAGTCTAAGAAACATATATGCAAAGCATCCAAACAGTACCATACGCCAATTTTTTTGATCTTCAAGTTTAAGTGAACTACGATCCCCATTGTTAATCCTTTATCGGAAATTATTTGTAATTTTCGACAAATAGAACAATGAATGGAACAGGTAGACGGTTGAAATCTTTGTACATATTGCTTCTATATAGTCTAAGAAACATATATGCAAAGCATCCAAACAGTACAATTCGCCAATTTTTTGTTCTTCAAGTTTAAGTGAACAATGAGCCCCAATGGTTAATCCTTTATCGGAAATTATTTGTAACTTTCGACAAGTAGAACAATGAATGGAACAGGTAGACGGTTGAAATCATTGTATATATTGCTTCTATATAGTCTAAGAAACACATATGCAAAGCATCCAAACAGTACCATTCGCGAATTTATTGTTCTTCAAGTTTAAGTGAACAACGAGCCCCATTGTTAATCCTTTAACGGAAATTATTTGTAACTTTCGACAAGTAGAACAATGAATGGAACAGGTAGACGGTTGAAATCTTTGTATATGTTGCTTCTATATAGTCTAAGAAACATATGTGCAAATCATCCAAACAGTACAATTCGCCAATTTTTTGTTCTTCAAGTTTAAGTGAACTACGAGCCCCATTGTTAATCCTTTAAAGGAAATTATTTGTAAATTACGGCAAGTAGAACAATGAATGGAATAGGCAGACTGTTGAAATCATTGTATATATTGCTTCTATATAGTCTAAGAAACATATATGCAAAGCATCCAAACAGTACAATTCGCCAATTTTTTGATCTTCAAGTTTAAGTGAGCAGCGAGCTCCATTGATAATCATGAAATGGAAATTATTTGTAACCTTCTACAAGTAGAACAATGAATAGTACAGGTAGACGGGTGAAGTCTTTATATATATTGCTTCTATATAGTCTAAGAAACATATATGTAAAGCATCCAAACAGTACAATTCGCCAATTTTTTGTTCTTCAAGTTTAAGTAAACAACGAGCCCCATTGATAATCATGAAACGGAAATTATTTGTAACTTTCTACAAGTAGAACAATGAATTGTACAGGTAGACGGGTGAAGTCTTTCTATATATTGCTTCTATATATTCTAAGAAACATATATGCAAAGCATCCAAACAGTACATTTCGCCAATTTTTTGTTCTTCAAGTTTAAGTGAACAACGAGCCCCATTGATAATCATGAAAGGGAAATTATTTGTAAATTTCGGCAAGTAGAACAATGAATGGAATAGGCAGACTGTTGAAATCATTGTATATATTGCTTCTATATAGTCTAAGAAACATATATGCAAAGCATCCAAACAGTACGATTCGCCAATTTTTTGTTCTTCAAGTTTAATTGAACAACGAGCCCCATTGATAATCATGAAAAGGAAATTATTTGTAACTTTCTACAAGTATAACAATGAATAGAACAGGTAGACGGTTGAAATCTTTCTATATATTGCTTCTATATAGTCTAAGAAACATATATGCAACGCATCCAAACAGTACAATTCGCCAATTTTTCGTTTTTCAAGTTTAAGTGAACTACGAGCCCCATTGTTAATCCTTTAACGGAAATTAATTGTAATTTTCTACAATTAGAACAATGAATGGATCAGGTAGACGGTTGAAAACTTTGTATATATTACATCTATATAGTCTAAGAAACATATATGCAAAGCACCCAAACAGTACCATTCGCCAATTTATTGTTCTTCAAGTTTAAGTGAACAACGAGCCCCATTGTTAATCCTTTAAAGGAAATTATTTGTAAATATCGACAAGTAGAACAATGAATGGAACAGGTCGACAGTTGAAATCATTGTATATATTGCTTCTATATAGTCTAAGAAACATATATGCAAAGCATCCAAACAGTACCATTCGCTAATTTATTGTTCTTCAAGTTTAAGTGAACAACGAGCCCCATTGATAATCATGAAAGGGAAATTATTTCTAAATTTCGACAAGTAGAACAATGATTGGAACAGGTAGACGGGTGAAATCCTTCTATATATTGCTTCTATATAGTCTAAGAAACAAATATGCAAAGCATCCAAACAGTACAATTCGCCAATTTTTTTGTTCTTCAAGTTTAAGTGAACTACGAGCCCCATTGTTAATCCTTTATCGGAAATTATTTGTAATTTTCGACAAATAGAACAATGAATGGAACAGGTAGACGGTTGAAATCTTTGTATATATTGCTTCTATATAGTCTAAGAAACATATATGCAAAGCATCCAAACAGTACCATTCGCCAATTTTTTGTTCTTCAAGTTTAAGTGAACATCGAGCCCCATTGATAATCATGAAAAGGAAATTATTTGTAACTTTCTACAAGTATAACAATGAATAGAACAGGTAGACGGTTGAAATCTTTCTATATATTGCTTCTATATAGTCTAAGAAACATATATGCAAAGCATCCAAACAGTACAATTCGCCAATTTTTTTGTTCTTCAAGTTTAAGTGAACTACGAGCCCCATTGTTAATCCTTTATCGGAAATTATTTGTAATTTTCGACAAATAGAACAATGAATGGAACAGGTAGACGGTTGAAATCATTGTATATATTACATCTATATAGTCTAAGAAACATATATGCAAAGCACCCAAACAGTACCATTCGCCAATTTATTGTTCTTCAAGTTTAAGTGAACAACGAGCCCCATTGTTAATCCTTTAAAGGAAATTATTTGTAAATATCGACAAGTAGAACAATGAATGGAACAGGTAGACGGTTGAAATCATTGTATATATTGCTTCTATATAGTCTAAGAAACATATATGCAAAGCATCCAAACAGTACCATTCGCTAATATATTGTTCTTCAAGTTTAAGTGAACAACGAGCCCCATTGATAATCATGAAAAGGAAATTATTTGTAACTTTCTACAAGTATAACAATGAATAGAACAGGTAGACGGTTGAAATCTTTCTATATATTGCTTCTATATAGTCTAAGAAACATATATGCAAAGCATCCAAACAGTACAATTCGCCAATTTATTGTTCTTCAAGTTTAAGTGGACAACGAGCCCCATTGTTAATCCTTTAAAGGAAATTATTTGTAAATATCGACAAGTAGAACAATGAATGGAACAGGTAGACGGTTGAAATCATTGTATATATTGCTTCTATATAGTCTAAGAAACATACATGCAAAGCATCCAAACAGTACCATTCGCGAATTTATTGTTCTTCAAGTTTAAGTGAACAACGAGCCCCATTGATAATCATGAAAGGGAAATTATTTCTAAATTTCGACAAGTAGAACAATGATTGGAACAGGTAGACGGGTGAAATCCTTCTATATATTGCTTCTATATAGTCTAAGAAACATATATGCAAAGCATCCAAACAGTACAATTCGCCAATTTTTTTGTTCTTCAAGTTTAAGTGAACTACGAGCCCCAATGTTAATCCTTTATCGGAAATTATTTGTAATTTTCGACAAATAGAACAATGAATGGAACAGGTAGACGGTTGAAATCTTTGTATATATTGCTTCTATATAGTCTAAGAAACATATATGCAAAGCATCCAAACAGTACCATTCGCCAATTTTTTGTTCCTCAAGTTTAAGTGAACAATGAGACCCATTGTTAATCCTTTATCGGAAATTATTTGTAACTTTCGACAAGTAGAACAATGAATGGAACAGGTAGACGGTTGAAATCTTTATAAATATTGCTTCTATATAGTCTAAGAAACATATATGCAAAGCATCCAAACAGTACCATTCGCCAATTTTTTGTTCTTCAAGTTTAAGTGAACAACGAGCCCCATTGATAATCATGAAAGGGAAATTATTTCTAAATTTCGACAAGTAGAACAATGATTGGAACAGGTAGACGGGTGAAATCCTTCTATATATTGCTTCTATATAGTCTAAGAAACATATATGCAAAGCATCCAAACAGTACAATTCGCCAATTTTTTTGTTCTTCAAGTTTAAGTGAACTACGAGCCCCATTGTTAATCCTTTATCGGAAATTATTTGTAATTTTCGACAAATAGAACAATGAATGGAACAGGTAGACGGTTGAAATCTTTGTATATATTGCTTCCATATAGTCTAAGAAACATATATGCAAAGCATCCAGACAGTACCATTCGCCAATTTTTTGTTCTTCAAGGTTAAGTGAAAAATGAGCCCCATTGTTAATCCTTTATCGGAAATTATTTGTAACTTTCGACAAGTAGAACAATGAATGGAACAGGTAGACGGTTGAAAACTTTGTATATATTGCTTCTATATAGTCTAAGAAACATGTACGCAAAGCATCCAAACAGTACCATTCGCCAATTTTTTGTTCCTCAAGTTTAAGTGAACAATGAGCCCCATTGTTAATCCTTTATCGGAAATTATTTGTAACTTTCGACAAGTAGAACAATGAATGGAACAGGTAGACGGTTGAAATCTTTGTATATATTGCTTCTATATAGTCTAAGAAACATATATGTAAAGCATCCAAACAGTACAATTCGCCAATTTTTTGTTCTTCAAGTTTAAGTGAACAATGAGCCCCAATGGTTAATCCTTTATCGGTAATTATTTGTAACTTTCGACAAGTAGAACAATGAATGGAACAGGTAGACGGTTGAAATCATTGTATATATTGCTTCTATATAGTCTAAGAAACATATCTGCATATCATCCAAACAGTACAATTCGCCAATTATTTGATCTTCAAGTTTAAGTGAACTACGAGCCCCATTGTTAATACTTTAACGGAAATTATTTGTAACTTTCGACAAGTAGAACAATGATTGGAACACGTAGACGGTTGAAATCTTTGTATATATTGCTTCCATATAGTCTAAGAAACTTGTACGCAAAGCATCCAAACAGTACCATTCGCCATTTTTTTGTTCTTCAAGTTTAAGTGAACAATGAGCCCCAATGGTTAATCCTTTATCGGAAATTATTTGTAACTTTCGACAAGTAGAACAATGTATGGATCAGGTAGACGGTTGAAATCTTTGTATATATTGCTTCTATATAGTCTAATAAACTTATATGCAAAGCATCCAAACAGTACCATTCGCCAATTTTTTGTTCTTCAAGTTTAAGTGAACAATGAGCCCCAATGTTAATCCTTTATCGGAAATTACTTGTAATTTTCGACAAGTAGAACAATGAATGGAACAGGTTGACGGTTGAAATCTTTGTATATATTGCTTCTATATAGTCTAAGAAACATATATGCAAAGCATCCAAACAGTAGAATTCGCCAATTTTTTGTTCTTAAAGGTTAAGTGAACAATGAGCCCCATTGTTAATCCTTTATCGGAACTTATTTGTAACTTTCGACAAGTAGAACAATGAATGGAACAGGTAGACGCTAGAAATCTTTGTATATATTGCTTCCATCTAGTGTAAGAAACAAATATGCAAAGCATCCAAACAGTACAATTCGCCAATTTATTGTTCTTCAAGTTTAAGTGAACAACGAGCCCCATTGTTAATCCTTTAAAGGAAATTATTTGTAAATTTCGACAAGTAGAACAATGATTGGAACAGGTAGACGGTTGAAAACTTTGTATATATTGCTTCTATATAGTCTAAGAAACATGTACGCAAAGCATCCAAACAGTACCATTCGCCAATTTTTTGTTCCTCAAGTTTAAGTGAACAATGAGCCCCATTGTTAATCCTTTATCGGAAATTATTTGTAACTTTCGACAAGTAGAACAATGAATGGAACAGGTAGACGGTTGAAATCTTTGTATATATTGCTTCTATATAGTCTAAGAAACATATATGTAAAGCATCCAAACAGTACAATTCACCAATTTTTTGTTCTTCAACTTTAAGTGAACAATGAGCCCCAATGGTTAATCCTTTATCGGTAATTATTTGTAACTTTCGACAAGTAGAACAATGAATGGAACAGGTAGACGGTTGAAATCATTGTATATATTGCTTCTATATAGTCTAAGAAACATATCTGCATATCATCCAAACAGTACAATTCGCCAATTATTTGATCTTCAAGTTTAAGTGAACTACGAGCCCCATTGTTAATACTTTAACGGAAATTATTTGTAACTTTCGACAAGTAGAACAATGATTGGAACACGTAGACGGTTGAAATCTTTGTATATATTGCTTCCATATAGTCTAAGAAACTTGTACGCAAAGCATCCAAACAGTACCATTCGCCATTTTTTTGTTCTTCAAGTTTAAGTGAACAATGAGCCCCAATGGTTAATCCTTTATCGGAAATTATTTGTAACTTTCGACAAGTAGAACAATGTATGGATCAGGTAGACGGTTGAAATCTTTGTATATATTGCTTCTATATAGTCTAATAAACTTATATGCAAAGCATCCAAACAGTACCATTCGCCAATTTTTTGTTCTTCAAGTTTAAGTGAACAATGAGCCCCAATGTTAATCCTTTATCGGAAATTACTTGTAATTTTCGACAAGTAGAACAATGAATGGAACAGGTTGACGGTTGAAATCTTTGTATATATTGCTTCTATATAGTCTAAGAAACATATATGCAAAGCATCCAAACAGTAGAATTCGCCAATTTTTTGTTCTTAAAGGTTAAGTGAACAATGAGCCCCATTGTTAATCCTTTATCGGAACTTATTTGTAACTTTCGACAAGTAGAACAATGAATGGAACAGGTAGACGGTTGAAATCTTTGTATATATTGCTTCCATCTAGTGTAAGAAACAAATATGCAAAGCATCCAAACAGTACAATTCGCCAATTTATTGTTCTTCAAGTTTAAGTGAACAACGAGCCCCATTGTTAATCCTTTAAAGGAAATTATTTGTAAATTTCGACAAGTAGAACAATGATTGGAACACGTAGACGGTTGAAATCTTTGTATATATTGCTTCCATATAGTCTAAGAAACATGTACGCAAACCATCCAAACAGTACAATTCGCCAATTTATTGTTCTTCAAGTTTAAGTGAACAACGAGGCCCATTGATAATCATGAAACGGAAATTATTTGTAACTTTCGACAAGAAGAACAATAAATAGAACAGGTAGACGGTTGCAATCTTTGTATATGTTGCTTCTATATAGTCTAAGGAACCTATATGCAAAGCGTCTAAACAGTAACATTCGCCAATTTTTTGATCTTCAAGTTTAAGTGAACAATGAGCCCCATTGTTAATCCTTTATCGGAAATTATTTCTAACTTTCGACAAGTAGAACAATGAATGGAACACGTAGACGGTTGAATTCTTTGTATATATTGCTTCTATATAGACTAAGAAACATATATGCAAAGCACCCAAACAGTACAATTCGCCAATTTATTGTTCTTCAAGTTTAAGTGAACAACGAGCCCCATTGTTAATCCTTTAAAGGAAATTATTTGTAAATTTCGACAAGTAGAACAATGATTGGAACACGTAGACGGTTGAAATCTTTGTATATATTGCTTCCATATAGTCTAAGAAACATGTACGCAAAGCATCCAAACAGTACAATTCGCCAATTTATTGTTCTTCAAGTTTAAGTGAACAACGAGGCCCATTGATAATCATGAAACGGAAATTATTTGTAACTTTCGACAAGAAGAACAATAAATAGAACAGGTAGACGGTTGCAATCTTTGTATATGTTGCTTCTATATAGTCTAAGGAACCTATATGCAAAGCATCTAAACAGTAACATTCGCCAATTTTTTGATCTTCAAGTTTAAGTGAACAATGAGCCCCATTGTTAATCCTTTATCGGAAATTATTTCTAACTTTCGGCAAGTAGAACAATGAATGGAACACGTAGACGGTTGAAATCTTTGTATATATTGCTTCTATATAGACTAAGAAACATATATGCAAAGCATCCAAACAGTACAATTCGCCAATTTATTGTTCTTCAAGTTTAAGTGAACAACGAGCCCCATTGTTCATCCTTTAAAGGAAATTATTTGTAAATTTCGACAAGTAGAACAATGATTGGAACACGTAGACGGTTGAAATCTTTGTATATGTTGCTTCCATATAGTCTAAGAAACATGTACGCAAAGCATCCAAACACTACCATTCGCCAATTTTTTGTTCTTCAAGTTTAAGTGAACAATGAGCCCCAATGGTTAATCCTTTATCGGAAATTATTTGTAATTTTCGACAAGTAGAATAATGAATGGAACATGTAAACGGTTGAAATCTTTGGATATATTGCTTCTATATCCTAAGAAACATATATGCAAAGCATCCAAACAGTACCATTCGCCAATTTTTTGTTCTTCAAGGTTAAGTGAACAATGAGCCACATTGTTAATCCTTTATCGGAAACTATTTGTAACTTTCTACAAGTAGAACAATAATTGGAACACGTAGACGGTTGAAATCTTTGTATATATTGCTTCTATATAGACTAAGAAACATATATGCAAAGCATCCAAACAGTACCATTCGCCAATTTTTTGTTCTTCAAGTTTAAGTGAACAATGAGCCCCAATGGTTAATCCTTTATCGGAAATTATTTGTAATTTTCGACAAGTAGAACAATGAATGGAACATGTAAACGGTTGAAATCTTTGTATATATTGCTTCTATATAACCTAAGAAACATATATGTAAAGCATCCAAATAGTACCATTCGCCAATTTTTTGTTCTTCAAGGTTAAGTGAACAATGTGCCACATTGTTAATCCTTTATCGGAAACTATTTGTAACTTTCTACAAGTAGATCAATAATTGGAACACGTAGACGGTTGAAATCTTTGTATATATTGCTTCTATATAGACTAAGAAACATATATGCAAAGCATCCAAACAGTACCATTCGCCAATTTTTTGTTCTTCAAGTTTAAGTGAACAACGAGCCCCATTGATAATCATGAAACGGAAATTATTTGTAACTTTCGACATGTAGAACAATGAATGGAACAGGTAGACGGTTGAAATCATTATATATATTGCTTCTATATAGTCTAAGAAACATATATGCATAGCATCCACACAGTACAATTCGCCAATTTATTGTTCTTCAAGCTTAAGTGAACAACGAGCCCTATTGTTAATGCTTTAAAGGAAATTAGTTGTAAATTTCGACAAGTAGAACAATGATTGGAACAAGTAGACGGTTGAAATATTATTATATATTGCTTCCATATAGTCTAAGAAACATATATGCAAAGCATCCAAACAGTACCATTCGCCAATTTTTTGTTCTTCAAGTTTAAGTGAACAATGAGCCCCATTGTTACTCCTTTATCGGAAATTATTTGTAACTTTCGACAAGTAGAACAATGAATGGAACAGGTAGACGGTTGAAATCTTTTTATATATTGCTTCTATATAGTCTACGAAACATATATGCAAAGCATCCAAACAGTACAATTCGCCAATTTTTTGTTCATCAAGATTATGTGAACTACGAGCCCCATTGTTAATCCTTTAACGGAAATTATTTGTAACTTGCGACAAGTAGAGCAATGAATGGAACAGGTTGACGGTTGAAATCTTTGTATATATTGCTTCTATATAGTCTAAGAAACATATATGCAAAGCATCCAAACAGTACAATTCGCCAATTTATTGTTCTTCAAGTTTAAGTGAACAACGAGCCCCATTGTTAATCCTTTAACGGAAATTATTTGTAACTTGCGACAAGTAGAGCAATGAATGGAACAGGTTGACGGTTGAAATCTTTGTATATATTGCTTCTATATAGTCTAAGAAACATATATGCAAATCATCCAAACAGTACAATTCGCCAATTTATTGTTCTTCAAGTTTAAGTGAACAACGAGCCCCATTGTTAATCCTTTAAAGGAAATCATTTGTAACTTTCGACAAGTAGAACAATGAATGGAACAGGTAGACGGTTGAAATCTTTGTACATATTGCTTCTATATAGTCTAAGAAACATATATGCAAAGCATCCAAACAGTACAATTCGCCAATTTTTTGTTTTTCAAGTTTAATTGAAACTACGAGCCCCATTGTTAATCCTTTAAAGGAAATTATTTGTAAATTTCGACAAGTAGAACAATGAATGGATCATGTAGACGGTTGAAATCATTGTATATATTGCTTCTATATAGTCTAAGAAACATATATGCAAAGCATCCAAACAGTACCATTCGCCAATTTTTTGTTCTTCAAGTTTAAGTGAACTACGAGCCCCATTGTTAATCCTTTAAAGGAAATTATTTGTAAATTTCGGCAAGTAGAACAATGAATGGAACACGTAGACGGTTGAAATCTTTGTATATATTGCTTCCATATAGTCTAAGAAACATGTACGCAAAGCATCCAAACAGTACCATTCGCCAATTTTTTGTTCTTCAAGTTTAAGTGGACAATGAGCCCCAATGGTTAATCCTTTATCGGAAATTATTTGTAAATTTCGACAAGTAGAACAATGAATAGAACAGGTAGACGGTTGAAATCTTTGTATATATTGCTTCTATATAGTCTAACAAACATATATGCAAAGCATCCAAACAGTACAATTCGCCAATTTTTTGTTCTTCAAGTTTAAGTAAACTACGATCCCCATTGTTAAACCCTTAACGGAAATTATTTGTAACTTTCGACAAGTAGAACAATGAATGGAATAGGTAGACGGTTGAAATCATTGTATATATTGCTTTTATATAGTCTAAGAAACATATATGCAAAGCATCCAAACAGTACAATTCGCCAATTTTTTGTTCTTCAAGTTTAAGTGAACAATGAGCCCCATTGTTAATCCTTTAAAGGAAATTATTTGTAACTTTCGACAAGTAGAACAATGAATGGAACAGGTAGACGGTTGAAATCTTTGTATATATTGCTTCTATATAGTCTAAGAAACATACATGCAAAGCATCCAAACAGTACCATTCGCGAATTTATTGTTCTTCAAGTTTAAGTGAACAACGAGCCCCATTGATAATCATGAAAGGGAAATTATTTCTAAATTTCGACAAGTAGAACAATGATTGGAACAGGTAGACGGGTGAAATCCTTCTATATATTGCTTCTATATAGTCTAAGAAACATATATGCAAAGCATCCAAACAGTACAATTCGCCAATTTTTTTGTTCTTCAAGTTTAAGTGAACTACGAGCCCCATTGTTAATCCTTTATCGGAAATTATTTGTAACTTTCGACAAATAGAACAATGAATGGATCAGGTAGACGGTTGAAATCTTTGTATATATTGCTTCTATATAGTCTAAGAAACATATATGCAAAGCATCCAAACAGTACCATTCGCCAATTTTTTGTTCTTCAAGGTTAAGTGAAAAATGAGCCCCATTGTTAATCCTTTATCGGAAATTATTTGTAACTTTCGACAAGTAGAACAATGAATGGAACAGGTAGACGGTTGAAAACTTTGTATATATAGCTTCTATATATTCTAAGAAACATATACGCAAAGCATCCAAACAGTACCATTCGCCAATTTTTTGTTCCTCAAGTTTAAGTGAACAATGAGACCCATTGTTAATCCTTTATCGGAAATTATTTGTAACTTTCGACAAGTAGAACAATGAATGGAACAGGTAGACGGTTGAAATCTTTGTAAATATTGCTTCGATATAGTCTAAGAAACATATATGCAAAGCATCCAAACAGTACCATTCGCCAATTTTTTGTTCTTCAAGTTTAAGAGAACAACGAGCCCCATTGATAATCATGAAAGGGAAATTATTTCTAAATTTCGACAAGTAGAACAATGATTGGAACAGGTAGACGGGTGAAATCCTTCTATATATTGCTTCTATATAGTCTAAGAAACATATATGCAAAGCATCCAAACAGTACAATTCGCCAATTTTTTTGTTCTTCAAGTTTAAGTGAACTACGAGCCCCATTGTTAATCCTTTATCGGAAATTATTTGTAATTTTCGACAAATAGAACAATGAATGGAACAGGTAGACGGTTGAAATCTTTGTATATATTGCTGCTATATAGTCTAAGAAACATATATGCAAAGCATCCAAACAGTACCATTCGCCAATTTTTTGTTCTTCAAGGTTAAGTGAAAAATGAGCCCCATTGTTAATCCTTTATCGGAAATTATTTGTAACTTTCGACAAGTAGAACAATGAATGGAACAGGTAGACGGTTGAAAACTTTGTATATATTGCTTCTATATAGTCTAAGAAACATGTACGCAAAGCATCCAAACAGTACCATTCGCCAATTTTTTGTTCCTCAAGTTTAAGTGAACAATGAGCCCCATTGTTAATCCTTTATCGGAAATTATTTGTAACTTTCGACAAGTAGAACAATGAATGGAACAGGTAGACGGTTGAAATCTTTGTAAATATTGCTTCTATATAGTCTAAGAAACATATATGCAAAGCATCCAAAGAGTACCATTCGCCAATTTTTTGTTCTTCAAGTTTAAGTGAACAATGAGCCCCATTGTTAATCCTTTATCGGAAATTATTTGTAACTTTCGACAAGTAGAACAATGAATGGAACAGGTAGACGGTTGAAATCATTGTATATATTGCTTCTATATAGTCTAAGAAACATATATGCAAAGCATCCAAACAGTACAATTCGCCAATTTTTTGTTCTTCAAGTTTAAGTGAACAATGAGCCCCATTGTTAATCCTTTAAAGGAAATTATTTGTTACTTTCGACAAGTAGAACAATGAATAGAACAGGTAGACGGTTGAAATCTTTGTATATATTGCTTCTATATAGTCTAAGAAACATATATGCAAAGCATCCAAACAGTACAATTCGCCAATTTTTTGTTCTTCAAGTTTAAGTAAACTACGATCCCCATTGTTAATCCCTTAACGGAAATTATTTGTAACTTTCGACAAGTAGAACAATGAATGGAACAGGTAGACGGTTGAAATCATTGTATATATTGCTTCTATATAGTCTAAGAAACATATATGCAAAGCATCCAAACAGTACAATTCGCCAATTTTTTGTTCTTCAAGTTTAAGTAAACTACGATCCCCATTGTTAATCCCTTAACGGAAATTATTTGTAACTTTCGACAAGTAGAACAATGAATGGAACAGGTAGACGGTTGAAATCATTGTATATATTGCTTCTATATCCTAAGAAACATATATGCAAAGCATCCAAATAGTACCATTCGCCAATTTTTTGTTCTTCAAGGTTAAGTGAACAATGAGCCACATTGTTAATCCTTTATCGGAAACTATTTGTAACTTTCTACAAGTAGAACAATAATTGGAACACGTAGACGGTTGAAATCTTTGTATATATTGCTTCTATATAGACTAAGAAACATATATGCAAAGCATCCAAACAGTACCATTCGCCAATTTTTTGTTCTTCAAGTTTAAGTGAACAATGAGCCCCAATGGTTAATCCTTTATCGGAAATTATTTGTAATTTTCGACAAGTAGAACAATGAATGGAACATGTAAACGGTTGAAATCTTTGTATATATTGCTTCTATATAACCTAAGAAACATATATGTAAAGCATCCAAATAGTACCATTCGCCAATTTTTTGTTCTTCAAGGTTAAGTGAACAATGAGCCACATTGTTAATCCTTTATCGGAAACTATTTGTAACTTTCTACAAGTAGATCAATAATTGGAACACGTAGACGGTTGAAATCTTTGTATATATTGCTTCTATATAGACTAAGAAACATATATGCAAAGCATCCAAACAGTACCATTCGCCAATTTTTTGTTCTTCAAGTTTAAGTGAACAACGAGCCCCATTGATAATCATGAAACGGAAATTATTTGTAACTTTCGACATGTAGAACAATGAATGGAACAGGTAGACGGTTGAAATCATTATATATATTGCTTCTATATAGTCTAAGAAACATATATGCAAAGCATCCAAACAGTACCATTCGCCAATTTTTTGTTCTTCAAGTTTAAGTGAACAACGAGCCCCATTGATAATCATGAAACGGAAATTATTTGTAACTTTCGACATGTAGAACAATGATTGGAACAAGTAGACGGTTGAAATATTATTATATATTGCTTCCATATAGTCTAAGAAACATATATGCAAAGCATCCAAACAGTACCATTCGCCAATTTTTTGTTCTTCAAGTTTAAGTGAACAATGAGCCCCATTGTTACTCCTTTATCGGAAATTATTTGTAACTTTCGACAAGTAGAACAATGAATGGAACAGGTAGACGGTTGAAATCTTTTTATATATTGCTTCTATATAGTCTACGAAACATATATGCAAAGCATCCAAACAGTACAATTCGCCAATTTTTTGTTCATCAAGATTATGTGAACTACGAGCCCCATTGTTAATCCTTTAACGGAAATTATTTGTAACTTGCGACAAGTAGAGCAATGAATGGAACAGGTTGACGGTTGAAATCTTTGTATATATTGCTTCTATATAGTCTAAGAAACATATATGCAAAGCATCCAAACAGTACAATTCGCCAATTTATTGTTCTTCAAGTTTAAGTGAACAACGAGCCCCATTGTTAATCCTTTAACGGAAATTATTTGTAACTTGCGACAAGTAGAGCAATGAATGGAACAGGTTGACGGTTGAAATCTTTGTATATATTGCTTCTATATAGTCTAAGAAACATATATGCAAAGCATCCAAACAGTACAATTCGCCAATTTATTGTTCTTCAAGTTTAAGTGAACAACGAGCCCCATTGTTAATCCTTTAAAGGAAATCATTTGTAACTTTCGACAAGTAGAACAATGAATGGAACAGGTAGACGGTTGAAATCTTTGTATATATTGCTTCTATATAGTCTAAGAAACATATATGCAAAGCATCCAAACAGTACAATTCGCCAATTTTTTGTTTTTCAAGTTTAATTGAAACTACGAGCCCCATTGTTAATCCTTTAAAGGAAATTATTTGTAAATTTCGACAAGTAGAACAATGAATGGATCATGTAGACGGTTGAAATCATTGTATATATTGCTTCTATATAGTCTAAGAAACATATATGCAAAGCATCCAAACAGTACCATTCGCCAATTTTTTGTTCTTCAAGTTTAAGTGAACTACGAGCCCCATTGTTAATCCTTTAAAGGAAATTATTTGTAAATTTCGGCAAGTAGAACAATGAATGGAACACGTAGACGGTTGAAATCTTTGTATATATTGCTTCCATATAGTCTAAGAAACATGTACGCAAAGCATCCAAACAGTACCATTCGCCAATTTTTTGTTCTTCAAGTTTAAGTGGACAATGAGCCCCAATGGTTAATCCTTTATCGGAAATTATTTGTAAATTTCGACAAGTAGAACAATGAATAGAACAGGTAGACGGTTGAAATCTTTGTATATATTGCTTCTATATAGTCTAACAAACATATATGCAAAGCATCCAAACAGTACAATTCGCCAATTTTTTGTTCTTCAAGTTTAAGTAAACTACGATCCCCATTGTTAAACCCTTAACAACTTATTTGTAACTTTCGACAAATAGAACAATGAATGGATCAGGTAGACGGTTGAAATCTTTGTATATATTGCTTCTATATAGTCTAAGAAACATATATGCAAAGCATCCAAACAGTACCATTCGCCAATTTTTTGTTCTTCAAGGTTAAGTGAAAAATGAGCCCCATTGTTAATCCTTTATCGGAAATTATTTGTAACTTTCGACAAGTAGAACAATGAATGGAACAGGTAGACGGTTGAAAACTTTGTATATATTGCTTCTATATATTCTAAGAAACATATACGCAAAGCATCCAAACAGTACCATTCGCCAATTTTTTGTTCCTCAAGTTTAAGTGAACAATGAGACCCATTGTTAATCCTTTATCGGAAATTATTTGTAACTTTCGACAAGTAGAACAATGAATGGAACAGGTAGACGGTTGAAATCTTTGTAAATATTGCTTCGATATAGTCTAAGAAACATATATGCAAAGCATCCAAACAGTACCATTCGCCAATTTTTTGTTCTTCAAGTTTAAGTAAACTACGATCCCCATTGTTAATCCCTTAACGGAAATTATTTGTAACTTTCGACAAGTAGAACAATGAATGGAACAGGTAGACGGTTGAAATCATTGTATATATTGCTTCTATATAGTCTAAGAAACATATATGCAAAGCATCCAAACAGTACAATTCGCCAATTTTTTGTTCTTCAAGTTTAAGTAAACTACGATCCCCATTGTTAATCCCTTAACGGAAATTATTTGTAACTTTCGACAAGTAGAACAGTGAATGGAACAGGTAGACGGTTGAAATCATTGTATATATTGCTTCTATATAGTCTAAGAAACATATATGCAAAGCATCCAAACAGTACAATTCGACAATTTTTTGCTCTTCAAGTTTAAGTGAACTACGAGCCCCATTGTTAATCCTTTAAAGGAAATTATTTGTAAATTTCGGCAAGTAGAACAATGAATGGAATAGGTAGACGGTTGAAATCATTGTATATATTGCTTCTATATAGTCTAAGAAACATATATGCAAAGCATCCAAACAGTACAATTCGCCAATTTTTTGTTCTTCAAGTTTAAGTGAACAATGAGCCCCATTGTTAATCCTTTAAAGGAAATTATTTCTAACTTTCGACAAGTAGAACAATGAATGGAACAGGTAGACGGTTGAAATCTTTGTATATATTGCTTCCATATAGTCTAAGAAACATGTACGCAAAGCATCCAAACACTACCATTCGCCAATTTTTTGTTCTTCAAGTTTAAGTGAACAATGAGCCCCATTGTTAATCCATTATCGGAAATTAATTGTAACTTTCTACAAGTAGAACAATGAATGGAACAGGTAGACGGTTGAAATCTTTGTATATATTGCTTCCATCTAGTGTAAGAAACAAATATGCAAAGCATCCAAACAGTACAATTCGCCAATTTATTGTTCTTCAAGTTTAAGTGAACAACGAGCCCCATTGTTAATCCTTTAAAGGAAATTATTTGTAAATTTCGACAAGTAGAACAATGATTGGAACACGTAGACGGTTGAAATCTTTGTATATATTGCTTCCATATAGTCTAAGAAACATGTACGCAAAGCATCCAAACAGTACAATTCGCCAATTTATTGTTCTTCAAGTTTAAGTGAACAACGAGGCCCATTGATAATCATGAAACGGAAATTATTTGTAACTTTCGACAAGAAGAACAATAAATAGAACAGGTAGACGGTTGCAATCTTTGTATATGTTGCTTCTATATAGTCTAAGGAACCTATATGCAAAGCATCTAAACAGTAACATTCGCCAATTTTTTGATCTTCAAGTTTAAGTGAACAATGAGCCCCATTGTTAATCCTTTATCGGAAATTATTTCTAACTTTCGGCAAGTAGAACAATGAATGGAACACGTAGACGGTTGAAATCTTTGTATATATTGCTTCTATATAGACTAAGAAACATATATGCAAAGCATCCAAACAGTACAATTCGCCAATTTATTGTTCTTAAAGTTTAAGTGAACAACGAGCCCCATTGTTCATCCTTTAAAGTAAATTATTTGTAAATTTCGACAAGTAGAACAATGATTGGAACACGTAGACGGTTGAAATCTTTGTATATGTTGCTTCCATATAGTCTAAGAAACATGTACGTAAAGCATCCAAACACTACCATTCGCCAATTTTTTGTTCTTCAAGTTTAAGTGAACAATGAGCCCCAATGGTTAATCCTTTATCGGAAATTATTTGTAATTTTCGACAAGTAGAATAATGAGTGGAACATGTAAACGGTTGAAATCTTTGGATATATTGCTTCTATATAACCTAAGAAACATATATGCAAAGCATCCAAACAGTACCATTCGCCAATTTTTTGTTCTTCAAGGTTAAGTGAACAATGAGCCACATTGTTAATCCTTTATCGGAAACTATTTGTAACTTTCTACAAGTAGAACAATAATTGGAACACGTAGACGGTTGAAATCTTTGTATATATTGCTTCTATATAGACTAAGAAACATATATGCAAAGCATCCAAACAGTACCATTCGCCAATTTTTTGTTCTTCAAGTTTAAGTGAACAACGAGCCCCATTGATAATCATGAAACTGAAATTATTTGTAACTTTCGACATGTAGAACAATGAATGGAACAGGTAGACGGTTGAAATCATTATATATATTGCTTCTATATAGTCTAAGACACATATATGCATAGCATCCACACAGTACAATTCGCCAATTTATTGTTCTTCAAGTTTAAGTGAACAACGAGCCCCATTGTTAATCCTTTAAAGGAAATTATTTGTAACTTTCGACAAGTAGAACAATGAATGGAACAGGTAAACGGTTGAAATCTTTGTATATATTGCTTCCATCTAGTGTAAGAAACAAATATGCAAAGCATCCAAACAGTACAATTCGCCAATTTATTGTTCTTCAAGTTTAAGTGAACAACGAGCCCCATTGTTCATCCTTTAAAGGAAATTATTTGTAAATTTCGACAAGTAGAACAATGATTGGAACACGTAGACGGTTGAAATCTTTGTATATATTGCTTCTATATAGTCTAAGAAACATGTACGCAAAGCATCCAAACAGTACCATTCGCCAATTTTTTGTTCTTCAAGTTTAAGTGAACAATGAGCACCAATGGTTAATCCTTTATCGGAAATTATTTGTAAATTTCGGCAAGTAGAACAATGAATGGAATAGGTAGACGGTTGAAATCATTGTATATATTGCTTCTATATAGTCTAAGAAACATATATGCAAAGCATCCAAACAGTACCATTCGCCAATTTTTTGTTCTTCAAGTTTAAGTGAACAACGAGCCCCATTGATAATCATGAAAGGGAAATTATTTCTAAATTTCGACAAGTAGAACAATGATTGGAACAGGTAGACGGGTGAAATCCTTCTATATATTGCTTCTATATAGTCTAAGAAACATATATGCAAAGCATCCAAACAGTACAATTCGCCAATTTTTTTGTTCTTCAAGTTTAAGTGAACTACGAGCCCCATTGTTAATCCTTTATCGGAAATTATTTGTAATTTTCGACAAATAGAACAATGAATGGAACATGTAGACGGTTGAAATCTTTGTATATATTGCTTCTATATAGTCTAAGAAACATGTATGCAAAGCATCCAAACAGTACCATTCGCCAATTTTTTGTTCTTCAAGGTTAAGTGAAAAATGAGCCCCATTGTTAATCCTTTATCGGAAATTATTTGTAACTTTCGACAAGTAGAACAATGAATGGAACAGGTAGACGGTTGAAAACTTTGTATATATTGCTTCTATATAGTCTAAGAAACATGTACGCAAAGCATCCAAACAGTACCATTCGCCAATTTTTTGTTCCTCAAGTTTAAGTGAACAATGAGCCCCATTGTTAATCCTTTATCGGAAATTATTTGTAACTATCGACAAGTAGAACAATGAATGGAACAGGTAGACGGTTGAAATCATTGTATATATTGCTTCTATATAGTCTAAGAAACATATATGCAAAGCATCCAAACAGTACAATTCGCCAATTTTTTGTTCTTCAATTTTAAGTGAACAATGAGCCCCATTGTTAATCCTTTAAAGGAAATTATTTGTTACTTTCGACAAGTAGAACAATGAATAGAACAGGTAGACGGTTGAAATCTTTGTATATATTACTTCTATATAGTCTAAGAAACATATATGCAAAGCATCCAAACAGTACAATTCGCCAATTTTTTGTTCTTCAAGTTTAAGTAAACTACGATCCCCATTGTTAATCCCTTAACGGAAATTATTTGTAACTTTCGACAAGTAGAACAATGAATGGAACAGGTAGACGGTTGAAATCATTGTATATATTGCTTCTATATAGTCTAAGAAACATATATGCAAAGCATCCAAGCAGTACAATTCGCCAATTTTTTGTTCTTCAAGTTTAAGTAAACTACGATCCCCATTGTTAATCCCTTAACAGAAATTATTTGTAACTTTCGACAAGTAGAACAATGAATGGAACAGGTAGACGGTTGAAATCATTGTATATATTGCTTCTATATAGTCTAAGAAACATATATGCAAAGCATCCAAACAGTACAATTCGACAATTTTTTGCTCTTCAAGTTTAAGTGAACTACGAGCCCCATTGTTAATCCTTTAAAGGAAATTATTTGTAAATTTCGGCAAGTAGAACAATGAATGGAACAGGTAGACGGTTGAAATCATTATATATATTGCTTCTATATAGTCTAAGAAACATATATGCATAGCATCCACACAGTACAATTCGCCAATTTATTGTTCTTCAAGTTTAAGTGAACAACGAGCCCCATTGTTAATCCTTTAAAGGAAATTATTTGTAACTTTCGACAAGTAGAACAATGAATGGAACAGGTAAACGGTTGAAATCTTTGTATATATTGCTTCCATCTAGTGTAAGAAACAAATATGCAAAGCATCCAAACAGTACAATTCGCCAATTTATTGTTCTTCAAGTTTAAGTGAACAACGAGCCCCATTGTTCATCCTTTAAAGGAAATTATTTGTAAATTTCGACAAGTAGAACAATGATTGGAACACGTAGACGGTTGAAATCTTTGTATATATTGCTTCTATATAGTCTAAGAAACATGTACGCAAAGCATCCAAACAGTACCATTCGCCAATTTTTTGTTCCTCAAGTTTAAGTGAACAATGAGACCCATTGTTAATCCTTTATCGGAAATTATTTGTAACTTTCGACAAGTAGAACAATGAATGGAACAGGTAGACGGTTGAAATCTTTGTAAATATTGCTTCTATATAGTCTAAGAAACATATATGCAAAGCATCCAAACAGTACCATTCGCCAATTTTTTGTTCTTCAAGTTTAAGTGAACAACGAGCCCCATTGATAATCATGAAAGGGAAATTATTTCTAAATTTCGACAAGTAGAACAATGATTGGAACAGGTAGACGGGTGAAATCCTTCTATATATTGCTTCTATATAGTCTAAGAAACATATATGCAAAGCATCCAAACAGTAGAATTCGCCAATTTTTTGTTCTTAAAGGTTAAGTGAACAATGAGCCCCATTGTTAATCCTTTATCGGAACTTATTTGTAACTTTCGACAAGTAGAACAATGAATGGAACAGGTAGACGCTAGAAATCTTTGTATATATTGCTTCCATCTAGTGTAAGAAACAAATATGCAAAGCATCCAAACAGTACAATTCGCCAATTTATTGTTCTTCAAGTTTAAGTGAACAACGAGCCCCATTGTTAATCCTTTAAAGGAAATTATTTGTAAATTTCGACAAGTAGAACAATGATTGGAACAGGTAGACGGTTGAAAACTTTGTATATATTGCTTCTATATAGTCTAAGAAACATGTACGCAAAGCATCCAAACAGTACCATTCGCCAATTTTTTGTTCCTCAAGTTTAAGTGAACAATGAGCCCCATTGTTAATCCTTTATCGGAAATTATTTGTAACTTTCGACAAGTAGAACAATGAATGGAACAGGTAGACGGTTGAAATCTTTGTATATATTGCTTCTATATAGTCTAAGAAACATATATGTAAAGCATCCAAACAGTACAATTCGCCAATTTTTTGTTCTTCAAGTTTAAGTGAACAATGAGCCCCAATGGTTAATCCTTTATCGGTAATTATTTGTAACTTTCGACAAGTAGAACAATGAATGGAACAGGTAGACGGTTGAAATCATTGTATATATTGCTTCTATATAGTCTAAGAAACATATCTGCATATCATCCAAACAGTACAATTCGCCAATTATTTGATCTTCAAGTTTAAGTGAACTACGAGCCCCATTGTTAATACTTTAACGGAAATTATTTGTAACTTTCGACAAGTAGAACAATGATTGGAACACGTAGACGGTTGAAATCTTTGTATATATTGCTTCCATATAGTCTAAGAAACTTGTACGCAAAGCATCCAAACAGTACCATTCGCCATTTTTTTGTTCTTCAAGTTTAAGTGAACAATGAGCCCCAATGGTTAATCCTTTATCGGAAATTATTTGTAACTTTCGACAAGTAGAACAATGTATGGATCAGGTAGACGGTTGAAATCTTTGTATATATTGCTTCTATATAGTCTAATAAACTTATATGCAAAGCATCCAAACAGTACCATTCGCCAATTTTTTGTTCTTCAAGTTTAAGTGAACAATGAGCCCCAATGTTAATCCTTTATCGGAAATTACTTGTAATTTTCGACAAGTAGAACAATGAATGGAACAGGTTGACGGTTGAAATCTTTGTATATATTGCTTCTATATAGTCTAAGAAACATATATGCAAAGCATCCAAACAGTAGAATTCGCCAATTTTTTGTTCTTAAAGGTTAAGTGAACAATGAGCCCCATTGTTAATCCTTTATCGGAACTTATTTGTAACTTTCGACAAGTAGAACAATGAATGGAACAGGTAGACGGTTGAAATCTTTGTATATATTGCTTCCATCTAGTGTAAGAAACAAATATGCAAAGCATCCAAACAGTACAATTCGCCAATTTATTGTTCTTCAAGTTTAAGTGAACAACGAGCCCCATTGTTAATCCTTTAAAGGAAATTATTTGTAAATTTCGACAAGTAGAACAATGATTGGAACACGTAGACGGTTGAAATCTTTGTATATATTGCTTCCATATAGTCTAAGAAACATGTACGCAAACCATCCAAACAGTACAATTCGCCAATTTATTGTTCTTCAAGTTTAAGTGAACAACGAGGCCCATTGATAATCATGAAACGGAAATTATTTGTAACTTTCGACAAGAAGAACAATAAATAGAACAGGTAGACGGTTGCAATCTTTGTATATGTTGCTTCTATATAGTCTAAGGAACCTATATGCAAAGCGTCTAAACAGTAACATTCGCCAATTTTTTGATCTTCAAGTTTAAGTGAACAATGAGCCCCATTGTTAATCCTTTATCGGAAATTATTTCTAACTTTCGACAAGTAGAACAATGAATGGAACACGTAGACGGTTGAATTCTTTGTATATATTGCTTCTATATAGACTAAGAAACATATATGCAAAGCACCCAAACAGTACAATTCGCCAATTTATTGTTCTTCAAGTTTAAGTGAACAACGAGCCCCATTGTTAATCCTTTAAAGGAAATTATTTGTAAATTTCGACAAGTAGAACAATGATTGGAACACGTAGACGGTTGAAATCTTTGTATATATTGCTTCCATATAGTCTAAGAAACATGTACGCAAAGCATCCAAACAGTACCATTCGCCAATTTTTTGTTCTTCAAGTTTAAGTGAACAATGAGCCCCATTGTTAATCCTTTATCGGAAATTATTTGTAAATTTCGACAAGTAGAACAATGAATGGAACAGGTAGACGGTTGAAATCAATGTATATATTGCTTCTATATAAACTAAGAAACATATATGCAAAGCATCCAAACAGTACAATTCGCCAATTTATTGTTCTTCAAGTTTAAGTGAACAACGAGCCCCATTGTTCATCCTTTAAAGGAAATTATTTGTAAATTTCGACAAGTAGAACAATGATTGGAACACGTAGACGGTTGAAATCTTTGTATATGTTGCTTCCATATAGTCTAAGAAACATGTACGCAAAGCATCCAAACACTACCATTCGCCAATTTTTTGTTCTTCAAGTTTAAGTGAACAATGAGCCCCAATGGTTAATCCTTTATCGGAAATTATTTGTAATTTTCGACAAGTAGAATAATGAATGGAACATGTAAACGGTTGAAATCTTTGGATATATTGCTTCTATATCCTAAGAAACATATATGCAAAGCATCCAAACAGTACCATTCGCCAATTTTTTGTTCTTCAAGTTTAAGTGAACAACGAGCCCCATTGTTCATCCTTTAAAGGAAATTATTTGTAAATTTCGACAAGTAGAACAATGATTGGAACACGTAGACGGTTGAAATCTTTGTATATGTTGCTTCCATATAGTCTAAGAAACATGTACGCAAAGCATCCAAACACTACCATTCGCCAATTTTTTGTTCTTCAAGTTTAAGTGAACAATGAGCCCCAATGGTTAATCCTTTATCGGAAATTATTTGTAATTTTCGACAAGTAGAATAATGAATGGAACATGTAAACGGTTGAAATCTTTGGATATATTGCTTCTATATCCTAAGAAACATATATGCAAAGCATCCAAACAGTACCATTCGCCAATTTTTTGTTCTTCAAGGTTAAGTGAACAATGAGCCACATTGTTAATCCTTTATCGGAAACTATTTGTAACTTTCTACAAGTAGAACAATAATTGGAACACGTAGACGGTTGAAATCTTTGTATATATTGCTTCTATATAGACTAAGAAACATATATGCAAAGCATCCAAACAGTACCATTCGCCAATTTTTTGTTCTTCAAGTTTAAGTGAACAATGAGCCCCAATGGTTAATCCTTTATCGGAAATTATTTGTAATTTTCGACAAGTAGAACAATGAATGGAACATGTAAACGGTTGAAATCTTTGTATATATTGCTTCTATATAACCTAAGAAACATATATGTAAAGCATCCAAATAGTACCATTCGCCAATTTTTTGTTCTTCAAGGTTAAGTGAACAATGAGCCACATTGTTAATCCTTTATCGGAAACTATTTGTAACTTTCTACAAGTAGATCAATAATTGGAACACGTAGACGGTTGAAATCTTTGTATATATTGCTTCTATATAGACTAAGAAACATATATGCAAAGCATCCAAACAGTACCATTCGCCAATTTTTTGTTCTTCAAGTTTAAGTGAACAACGAGCCCCATTGATAATCATGAAACGGAAATTATTTGTAACTTTCGACATGTAGAACAATGAATGGAACAGGTAGACGGTTGAAATCATTATATATATTGCTTCTATATAGTCTAAGAAACATATATGCATAGCATCCACACAGTACAATTCGCCAATTTATTGTTCTTCAAGCTTAAGTGAACAACGAGCCCTATTGTTAATGCTTTAAAGGAAATTAGTTGTAAATTTCGACAAGTAGAACAATGATTGGAACAAGTAGACGGTTGAAATATTATTATATATTGCTTCCATATAGTCTAAGAAACATATATGCAAAGCATCCAAACAGTACCATTCGCCAATTTTTTGTTCTTCAAGTTTAAGTGAACAATGAGCCCCATTGTTACTCCTTTATCGGAAATTATTTGTAACTTTCGACAAGTAGAACAATGAATGGAACAGGTAGACGGTTGAAATCTTTTTATATATTGCTTCTATATAGTCTACGAAACATATATGCAAAGCATCCAAACAGTACAATTCGCCAATTTTTTGTTCATCAAGATTATGTGAACTACGAGCCCCATTGTTAATCCTTTAACGGAAATTATTTGTAACTTGCGACAAGTAGAGCAATGAATGGAACAGGTTGACGGTTGAAATCTTTGTATATATTGCTTCTATATAGTCTAAGAAACATATATGCAAAGCATCCAAACAGTACAATTCGCCAATTTATTGTTCTTCAAGTTTAAGTGAACAACGAGCCCCATTGTTAATCCTTTAACGGAAATTATTTGTAACTTGCGACAAGTAGAGCAATGAATGGAACAGGTTGACGGTTGAAATCTTTGTATATATTGCTTCTATATAGTCTAAGAAACATATATGCAAAGCATCCAAACAGTACAATTCGCCAATTTATTGTTCTTCAAGTTTAAGTGAACAACGAGCCCCATTGTTAATCCTTTAAAGGAAATCATTTGTAACTTTCGACAAGTAGAACAATGAATGGAACAGGTAGACGGTTGAAATCTTTGTACATATTGCTTCTATATAGTCTAAGAAACATATATGCAAAGCATCCAAACAGTACAATTCGCCAATTTTTTGTTTTTCCAGTTTAATTGAAACTACGAGCCCCATTGTTAATCCTTTAAAGGAAATTATTTGTAAATTTCGACAAGTAGAACAATGAATGGAACAGGTAGACGGTTGAAATCTTTGTACATATTGCTTCTATATAGTCTAAGAAACATATATGCAAAGCATCCAAACAGTACAATTCGCCAATTTTTTGTTTTTCAAGTTTAATTGAAACTACGAGCCCCATTGTTAATCCTTTATCGGAAATTATTTGTAATTTTCGACAAATAGAACAATGAATGGAACAGGTAGACGGTTGAAATCTTTGTATATATTGCTGCTATATAGTCTAAGAAACATATATGCAAAGCATCCAAACAGTACCATTCGCCAATTTTTTGTTCTTCAAGGTTAAGTGAAAAATGAGCCCCATTGTTAATCCTTTATCGGAAATTATTTGTAACTTTCGACAAGTAGAACAATGAATGGAACAGGTAGACGGTTGAAAACTTTGTATATATTGCTTCTATATAGTCTAAGAAACATGTACGCAAAGCATCCAAACAGTACCATTCGCCAATTTTTTGTTCCTCAAGTTTAAGTGAACAATGAGCCCCATTGTTAATCCTTTATCGGAAATTATTTGTAACTTTCGACAAGTAGAACAATGAATGGAACAGGTAGACGGTTGAAATCTTTGTAAATATTGCTTCTATATAGTCTAAGAAACATATATGCAAAGCATCCAAAGAGTACCATTCGCCAATTTTTTGTTCTTCAAGTTTAAGTGAACAATGAGCCCCATTGTTAATCCTTTATCGGAAATTATTTGTAACTTTCGACAAGTAGAACAATGAATGGAACAGGTAGACGGTTGAAATCATTGTATATATTGCTTCTATATAGTCTAAGAAACATATATGCAAAGCATCCAAACAGTACAATTCGCCAATTTTTTGTTCTTCAAGTTTAAGTGAACAATGAGCCCCATTGTTAATCCTTTAAAGGAAATTATTTGTTACTTTCGACAAGTAGAACAATGAATAGAACAGGTAGACGGTTGAAATCTTTGTATATATTGCTTCTATATAGTCTAAGAAACATATATGCAAAGCATCCAAACAGTACAATTCGCCAATTTTTTGTTCTTCAAGTTTAAGTAAACTACGATCCCCATTGTTAATCCCTTAACGGAAATTATTTGTAACTTTCGACAAGTAGAACAATGAATGGAACAGGTAGACGGTTGAAATCATTGTATATATTGCTTCTATATAGTCTAAGAAACATATATGCAAAGCATCCAAACAGTACAATTCGCCAATTTTTTGTTCTTCAAGTTTAAGTAAACTACGATCCCCATTGTTAATCCCTTAACGGAAATTATTTATAACTTTCGACAAGTAGAACAATGAATGGAACAGGTAGACGGTTGAAATCATTGTATATATTGCTTCTATATCCTAAGAAACATATATGCAAAGCATCCAAACAGTACCATTCGCCAATTTTTTGTTCTTCAAGGATAAGTGAACAATGAGCCACATTGTTAATCCTTTATCGGAAACTATTTGTAACTTTCTACAAGTAGAACAATAATTGGAACACGTAGACGGTTGAAATCTTTGTATATATTGCTTCTATATAGACTAAGAAACATATATGCAAAGCATCCAAACAGTACCATTCGCCAATTTTTTGTTCTTCAAGTTTAAGTGAACAATGAGCCCCAATGGTTAATCCTTTATCGGAAACTATTTGTAACTTTCTACAAGTAGATCAATAATTGGAACACGTAGACGGTTGAAATCTTTGTATATATTGCTTCTATATAGACTAAGAAACATATATGCAAAGCATCCAAACAGTACCATTCGCCAATTTTTTGTTCTTCAAGTTTAAGTGAACAACGAGCCCCATTGATAATCATGAAACGGAAATTATTTGTAACTTTCGACATGTAGAACAATGAATGGAACAGGTAGACGGTTGAAATCATTATATATATTGCTTCTATATAGTCTAAGAAACATATATGCATAGCATCCACACAGTACAATTCGCCAATTTATTGTTCTTCAAGCTTAAGTGAACAACGAGCCCTATTGTTAATGCTTTAAAGGAAATTAGTTGTAAATTTCGACAAGTAGAACAATGATTGGAACAAGTAGACGGTTGAAATATTATTATATATTGCTTCCATATAGTCTAAGAAACATATATGCAAAGCATCCAAACAGTACCATTCGCCAATTTTTTGTTCTTCAAGTTTAAGTGAACAATGAGCCCCATTGTTACTCCTTTATCGGAAATTATTTCTAACTTTCGACAAGTAGAACAATGAATGGAACAGGTAGACGGTTGAAATCTTTTTATATATTGCTTCTATATAGTCTACGAACATATATGCAAAGCATCCAAACAGTACAATTCGCCAATTTTTTGTTCATCAAGATTATGTGAACTACGAGCCCCATTGTTAATCCTTTAACGGAAATTATTTGTAACTTGCGACAAGTAGAGCAATGAATGGAACAGGTTGACGGTTGAAATCTTTGTATATATTGCTTCTATATAGACTAAGAAACATATATGCAAAGCATCCAAACAGTACAATTCGCCAATTTATTGTTCTTCAAGTTTAAGTGAACAACGAGCCCCATTGTTAATCCTTTAACGGAAATTATTTGTAACTTGCGACAAGTAGAGCAATGAATGGAACAGGTTGACGGTTGAAATCTTTGTATATATTGCTTCTATATAGTCTAAGAAACATATATGCAAAGCATCCAAACAGTACAATTCGCCAATTTATTGTTCTTCAAGTTTAAGTGAACAACGAGCCCCATTGTTAATCCTTTAAAGGAAATCATTTGTAACTTTCGACAAGTAGAACAATGAATGGAACAGGTAGACGGTTGAAATCTTTGTACATATTGCTTCTATATAGTCTAAGAAACATATATGCAAAGCATCCAAACAGTACAATTCGCCAATTTTTTGTTTTTCAAGTTTAATTGAAACTACGAGCCCCATTGTTAATCCTTTAAAGGAAATTATTTGTAAATTTCGACAAGTAGAACAATGAATGGATCATGTAGACGGTTGAAATCATTGTATATATTGCTTCTATATAGTCTAAGAAACATATATGCAAAGCATCCAAACAGTACCATTCGCCAATTTTTTGTTCTTCAAGTTTAAGTGAACTACGAGCCCCATTGTTAATCCTTTAAAGGAAATTATTTGTAAATTTCGGCAAGTAGAACAATGAATGGAACACGTAGACGGTTGAAATCTTTGTATATATTGCTTCCATATAGTCTAAGAAACATGTACGCAAAGCATCCAAACAGTACCATTCGCCAATTTTTTGTTCTTCAAGTTTAAGTGGACAATGAGCCCCAATGGTTAATCCTTTATCGGAAATTATTTGTAAATTTCGACAAGTAGAACAATGAATAGAACAGGTAGACGGTTGAAATCTTTGTATATATTGCTTCTATATAGTCTAACAAACATATATGCAAAGCATCCAAACAGTACAATTCGCCAATTTTTTGTTCTTCAAGTTTAAGTAAACTACGATCCCCATTGTTAAACCCTTAACGGAAATTATTTGTAACTTTCGACAAGTAGAACAATGAATGGAATAGGTAGACGGTTGAAATCATTGTATATATTGCTTTTATATAGTCTAAGAAACATATATGCAAAGCATCCAAACAGTACAATTCGCCAATTTTTTGTTCTTCAAGTTTAAGTGAACAATGAGCCCCATTGTTAATCCTTTAAAGGAAATTATTTGTAACTTTCGACAAGTAGAACAATGAATGGAACAGGTAGACGGTTGAAATCTTTGTATATATTGCTTCTATATAGTCTAAGAAACATACATGCAAAGCATCCAAACAGTACCATTCGCGAATTTATTGTTCTTCAAGTTTAAGTGAACAACGAGCCCCATTGATAATCATGAAAGGGAAATTATTTCTAAATTTCGACAAGTAGAACAATGATTGGAACAGGTAGACGGGTGAAATCCTTCTATATATTGCTTCTATATAGTCTAAGAAACATATATGCAAAGCATCCAAACAGTACAATTCGCCAATTTTTTTGTTCTTCAAGTTTAAGTGAACTACGAGCCCCATTGTTAATCCTTTATCGGAAATTATTTGTAACTTTCGACAAATAGAACAATGAATGGATCAGGTAGACGGTTGAAATCTTTGTATATATTGCTTCTATATAGTCTAAGAAACATATATGCAAAGCATCCAAACAGTACCATTCGCCAATTTTTTGTTCTTCAAGGTTAAGTGAAAAATGAGCCCCATTGTTAATCCTTTATCGGAAATTATTTGTAACTTTCGACAAGTAGAACAATGAATGGAACAGGTAGACGGTTGAAAACTTTGTATATATTGCTTCTATATATTCTAAGAAACATATACGCAAAGCATCCAAACAGTACCATTCGCCAATTTTTTGTTCCTCAAGTTTAAGTGAACAATGAGACCCATTGTTAATCCTTTATCGGAAATTATTTGTAACTTTCGACAAGTAGAACAATGAATGGAACAGGTAGACGGTTGAAATCTTTGTAAATATTGCTTCGATATAGTCTAAGAAACATATATGCAAAGCATCCAAACAGTACCATTCGCCAATTTTTTGTTCTTCAAGTTTAAGAGAACAACGAGCCCCATTGATAATCATGAAAGGGAAATTATTTCTAAATTTCGACAAGTAGAACAATGATTGGAACAGGTAGACGGGTGAAATCCTTCTATATATTGCTTCTATATAGTCTAAGAAACATATATGCAAAGCATCCAAACAGTACAATTCGCCAATTTTTTTGTTCTTCAAGTTTAAGTGAACTACGAGCCCCATTGTTAATCCTTTATCGGAAATTATTTGTAATTTTCGACAAATAGAACAATGAATGGAACAGGTAGACGGTTGAAATCTTTGTATATATTGCTGCTATATAGTCTAAGAAACATATATGCAAAGCATCCAAACAGTACCATTCGCCAATTTTTTGTTCTTCAAGGTTAAGTGAAAAATGAGCCCCATTGTTAATCCTTTATCGGAAATTATTTGTAACTTTCGACAAGTAGAACAATGAATGGAACAGGTAGACGGTTGAAAACTTTGTATATATTGCTTCTATATAGTCTAAGAAACATGTACGCAAAGCATCCAAACAGTACCATTCGCCAATTTTTTGTTCCTCAAGTTTAAGTGAACAATGAGCCCCATTGTTAATCCTTTATCGGAAATTATTTGTAACTTTCGACAAGTAGAACAATGAATGGAACAGGTAGACGGTTGAAATCTTTGTAAATATTGCTTCTATATAGTCTAAGAAACATATATGCAAAGCATCCAAAGAGTACCATTCGCCAATTTTTTGTTCTTCAAGTTTAAGTGAACAATGAGCCCCATTGTTAATCCTTTATCGGAAATTATTTGTAACTTTCGACAAGTAGAACAATGAATGGAACAGGTAGACGGTTGAAATCATTGTATATATTGCTTCTATATAGTCTAAGAAACATATATGCAAAGCATCCAAACAGTACAATTCGCCAATTTTTTGTTCTTCAAGTTTAAGTGAACAATGAGCCCCATTGTTAATCCTTTAAAGGAAATTATTTGTTACTTTCGACAAGTAGAACAATGAATAGAACAGGTAGACGGTTGAAATCTTTGTATATATTGCTTCTATATAGTCTAAGAAACATATATGCAAAGCATCCAAACAGTACAATACGCCAATTTTTTGTTCTTCAAGTTTAAGTAAACTACGATCCCCATTGTTAATCCCTTAACGGAAATTATTTGTAACTTTCGACAAGTAGAACAATGAATGGAACAGGTAGACGGTTGAAATCATTGTATATATTGCTTCTATATAGTCTAAGAAACATATATGCAAAGCATCCAAACAGTACAATTCGCCAATTTTTTGTTCTTCAAGTTTAAGTAAACTACGATCCCCATTGTTAATCCCTTAACGGAAATTATTTGTAACTTTCGACAAGTAGAACAATGAATGGAACAGGTAGACGGTTGAAATCATTGTATATATTGCTTCTATATAGTCTAAGAAACATATATGCAAAGCATCCAAACAGTACAATTCGCCAATTTTTTGTTCTTCAAGTTTAAGTAAACTACGATCCCCATTGTTAATCCCTTAACGGAAATTATTTGTAACTTTCGACAAGTAGAACAATGAATGGAACAGGTAGACGGTTGAAATCATTGTATATATTGCTTCTATATAGTCTAAGAAACATATATGCAAAGCATCCAAACAGTACAATTCGACAATTTTTTGCTCTTCAAGTTTAAGTGAACTACGAGCCCCATTGTTAATCCTTTAAAGGAAATTATTTGTAAATTTCGGCAAGTAGAACAATGAATGGAATAGGTAGACGGTTGAAATCATTGTATATATTGCTTCTATATAGTCTAAGAAACATATATGCAAAGCATCCAAACAGTACAATTCGCCAATTTTTTGTTCTTCAAGTTTAAGTGAACAATGAGCCCCATTGTTAATCCTTTAAAGGAAATTATTTCTAACTTTCGACAAGTAGAACAATGAATGGAACAGGTAGACGGTTGAAATCTTTGTATATATTGCTTCCATATAGTCTAAGAAACATGTACGCAAAGCATCCAAACACTACCATTCGCCAATTTTTTGTTCTTCAAGTTTAAGTGAACAATGAGCCCCATTGTTAATCCATTATCGGAAATTAATTGTAACTTTCTACAAGTAGAACAATGAATGGAACAGGTAGACGGTTGAAATCTTTGTATATATTGCTTCCATCTAGTGTAAGAAACAAATATGCAAAGCATCCAAACAGTACAATTCGCCAATTTATTGTTCTTCAAGTTTAAGTGAACAACGAGCCCCATTGTTAATCCTTTAAAGGAAATTATTTGTAAATTTCGACAAGTAGAACAATGATTGGAACACGTAGACGGTTGAAATCTTTGTATATATTGCTTCCATATAGTCTAAGAAACATGTACGCAAAGCATCCAAACAGTACAATTCGCCAATTTATCGTTCTTCAAGTTTAAGTGAACAACGAGGCCCATTGATAATCATGAAACGGAAATTATTTGTAACTTTCGACAAGAAGAACAATAAATAGAACAGGTAGACGGTTGCAATCTTTGTATATGTTGCTTCTATATAGTCTAAGAAACATATATGCAAAGCATCCAAACAGTACAATTCGCCAATTTTTTGTTTTTCAAGTTTAATTGAAACTACGAGCCCCATTGTTAATCCTTTAAAGGAAATTATTTGTAAATTTCGACAAGTAGAACAATGAATGGATCATGTAGACGGTTGAAATCATTGTATATATTGCTTCTATATAGTCTAAGAAACATATATGCAAAGCATCCAAACAGTACCATTCGCCAATTTTTTGTTCTTCAAGTTTAAGTGAACTACGAGCCCCATTGTTAATCCTTTAAAGGAAATTATTTGTAAATTTCGGCAAGTAGAACAATGAATGGAACACGTAGACGGTTGAAATCTTTGTATATATTGCTTCTATATAGTCTAAGAAACATGTACGCAAAGCATCCAAACAGTACCATTCGCCAATTTTTTGTTCCTCAAGTTTAAGTGAACTACGAGCCCCATTGTTAATCCTTTATCGGAAATTATTTGTAACTTTCGACAAATAGAACAATGAATGGATCAGGTAGACGGTTGAAATCTTTGTATATATTGCTTCTATATAGTCTAAGAAACATATATGCAAAGCATCCAAACAGTACCATTCGCCAATTTTTTGTTCTTCAAGTTTAAGTGAACTACGAGCCCCATTGTTAATCCTTTAAAGGAAATTATTTGTAAATTTCGGCAAGTAGAACAATGAATGGAACACGTAGACGGTTGAAATCTTTGTATATATTGCTTCTATATAGTCTAAGAAACATATATGCAAAGCATCCAAACAGTACAATTCGCCAATTTTTTGTTCTTCAAGTTTAAGTAAACTACGATCCCCATTGTTAATCCCTTAACGGAAATTATTTGTAACTTTCGACAAATAGAACAATGAATGGATCAGGTAGACGGTTGAAATCTTTGTAAATATTGCTTCTATATAGTCTAAGAAACATATATGCAAAGCATCCAAAGAGTACCATTCGCCAATTTTTTGTTCTTCAAGTTTAAGTGAACAATGAGACCCATTGTTAATCCTTTATCGGAAATTATTTGTAACTTTCGACAAGTAGAACAATGAATGGAACAGGTAGACGGTTGAAATCTTTGTAAATATTGCTTCGATATAGTCTAAGAAACATATATGCAAAGCATCCAAACAGTACCATTCGCCAATTTTTTGTTCTTCAAGTTTAAGAGAACAACGAGCCCCATTGATAATCATGAAAGGGAAATTATTTCTAAATTTCGACAAGTAGAACAATGATTGGAACAGGTAGACGGGTGAAATCCTTCTATATATTGCTTCTATATAGTCTAAGAAACATATATGCAAAGCATCCAAACAGTACAATTCGCCAATTTTTTTGTTCTTCAAGTTTAAGTGAACTACGAGCCCCATTGTTAATCCTTTATCGGAAATTATTTGTAATTTTCGACAAATAGAACAATGAATGGAACAGGTAGACGGTTGAAATCTTTGTATATATTGCTGCTATATAGTCTAAGAAACATATATGCAAAGCATCCAAACAGTACCATTCGCCAATTTTTTGTTCTTCAAGGTTAAGTGAAAAATGAGCCCCATTGTTAATCCTTTATCGGAAATTATTTGTAACTTTCGACAAGTAGAACAATGAATGGAACAGGTAGACGGTTGAAAACTTTGTATATATTGCTTCTATATAGTCTAAGAAACATGTACGCAAAGCATCCAAACAGTACCATTCGCCAATTTTTTGTTCCTCAAGTTTAAGTGAACAATGAGCCCCATTGTTAATCCTTTATCGGAAATTATTTGTAACTTTCGACAAGTAGAACAATGAATGGAACAGGTAGACGGTTGAAATCTTTGTAAATATTGCTTCTATATAGTCTAAGAAACATATATGCAAAGCATCCAAAGAGTACCATTCGCCAATTTTTTGTTCTTCAAGTTTAAGTGAACAATGAGCCCCATTGTTAATCCTTTATCGGAAATTATTTGTAACTTTCGACAAGTAGAACAATGAATGGAACAGGTAGACGGTTGAAATCATTGTATATATTGCTTCTATATAGTCTAAGAAACATATATGCAAAGCATCCAAACAGTACAATTCGCCAATTTTTTGTTCTTCAAGTTTAAGTGAACAATGAGCCCCATTGTTAATCCTTTAAAGGAAATTATTTGTTACTTTCGACAAGTAGAACAATGAATAGAACAGGTAGACGGTTGAAATCTTTGTATATATTGCTTCTATATAGTCTAAGAAACATATATGCAAAGCATCCAAACAGTACAATTCGCCAATTTTTTGTTCTTCAAGTTTAAGTAAACTACGATCCCCATTGTTAATCCCTTAACGGAAATTATTTGTAACTTTCGACAAGTAGAACAATGAATGGAACAGGTAGACGGTTGAAATCATTGTATATATTGCTTCTATATAGTCTAAGAAACATATATGCAAAGCATCCAAACAGTACAATTCGCCAATTTTTTGTTCTTCAAGTTTAAGTAAACTACGATCCCCATTGTTAATCCCTTAACGGAAATTATTTGTAACTTTCGACAAGTAGAACAATGAATGGAACAGGTAGACGGTTGAAATCATTGTATATATTGCTTCTATATCCTAAGAAACATATATGCAAAGCATCCAAACAGTACCATTCGCCAATTTTTTGTTCTTCAAGGTTAAGTGAACAATGAGCCACATTGTTAATCCTTTATCGGAAACTATTTGTAACTTTCTACAAGTAGAACAATAATTGGAACACGTAGACGGTTGAAATCTTTGTATATATTGCTTCTATATAGACTAAGAAACATATATGCAAAGCATCCAAACAGTACCATTCGCCAATTTTTTGTTCTTCAAGTTTAAGTGAACAATGAGCCCCAATGGTTAATCCTTTATCGGAAATTATTTGTAATTTTCGACAAGTAGAACAATGAATGGAACATGTAAACGGTTGAAATCTTTGTATATATTGCTTCTATATAACCTAAGAAACATATATGTAAAGCATCCAAATAGTACCATTCGCCAATTTTTTGTTCTTCAAGGTTAAGTGAACAATGAGCCACATTGTTAATCCTTTATCGGAAACTATTTGTAACTTTCTACAAGTAGATCAATAATTGGAACACGTAGACGGTTGAAATCTTTGTATATATTGCTTCTATATAGACTAAGAAACATATATGCAAAGCATCCAAACAGTACCATTCGCCAATTTTTTGTTCTTCAAGTTTAAGTGAACAACGAGCCCCATTGATAATCATGAAACGGAAATTATTTGTAACTTTCGACATGTAGAACAATGAATGGAACAGGTAGACGGTTGAAATCATTATATATATTGCTTCTATATAGTCTAAGAAACATATATGCATAGCATCCACACAGTACAATTCGCCAATTTATTGTTCTTCAAGCTTAAGTGAACAACGAGCCCTATTGTTAATGCTTTAAAGGAAATTAGTTGTAAATTTCGACAAGTAGAACAATGATTGGAACAAGTAGACGGTTGAAATATTATTATATATTGCTTCCATATAGTCTAAGAAACATATATGCAAAGCATCCAAACAGTACCATTCGCCAATTTTTTGTTCTTCAAGTTTAAGTGAACAATGAGCCCCATTGTTACTCCTTTATCGGAAATTATTTGTAACTTTCGACAAGTAGAACAATGAATGGAACAGGTAGACGGTTGAAATCTTTTTATATATTGCTTCTATATAGTCTACGAAACATATATGCAAAGCATCCAAACAGTACAATTCGCCAATTTTTTGTTCATCAAGATTATGTGAACTACGAGCCCCATTGTTAATCCTTTAACGGAAATTATTTGTAACTTGCGACAAGTAGAGCAATGAATGGAACAGGTTGACGGTTGAAATCTTTGTATATATTGCTTCTATATAGTCTAAGAAACATATATGCAAAGCATCCAAACAGTACAATTCGCCAATTTATTGTTCTTCAAGTTTAAGTGAACAACGAGCCCCATTGTTAATCCTTTAACGGAAATTATTTGTAACTTGCGACAAGTAGAGCAATGAATGGAACAGGTTGACGGTTGAAATCTTTGTATATATTGCTTCTATATAGTCTAAGAAACATATATGCAAATCATCCAAACAGTACAATTCGCCAATTTATTGTTCTTCAAGTTTAAGTGAACAACGAGCCCCATTGTTAATCCTTTAAAGGAAATCATTTGTAACTTTCGACAAGTAGAACAATGAATGGAACAGGTAGACGGTTGAAATCTTTGTACATATTGCTTCTATATAGTCTAAGAAACATATATGCAAAGCATCCAAACAGTACAATTCGCCAATTTTTTGTTTTTCAAGTTTAATTGAAACTACGAGCCCCATTGTTAATCCTTTAAAGGAAATTATTTGTAAATTTCGACAAGTAGAACAATGAATGGATCATGTAGACGGTTGAAATCATTGTATATATTGCTTCTATATAGTCTAAGAAACATATATGCAAAGCATCCAAACAGTACCATTCGCCAATTTTTTGTTCTTCAAGTTTAAGTTAACTACGAGCCCCATTGTTAATCCTTTAAAGGAAATTATTTGTAAATTTCGGCAAGTAGAACAATGAATGGAACACGTAGACGGTTGAAATCTTTGTATATATTGCTTCCATATAGTCTAAGAAACATGTACGCAAAGCATCCAAACAGTACCATTCGCCAATTTTTTGTTCTTCAAGTTTAAGTGGACAATGAGCCCCAATGGTTAATCCTTTATCGGAAATTATTTGTAAATTTCGACAAGTAGAACAATGAATAGAACAGGTAGACGGTTGAAATCTTTGTATATATTGCTTCTATATAGTCTAACAAACATATATGCAAAGCATCCAAACAGTACAATTCGCCAATTTTTTGTTCTTCAAGTTTAAGTAAACTACGATCCCCATTGTTAAACCCTTAACGGAAATTATTTGTAACTTTCGACAAGTAGAACAATGAATGGAATAGGTAGACGGTTGAAATCATTGTATATATTGCTTTTATATAGTCTAAGAAACATATATGCAAAGCCTCCAAACAGTACAATTCGCCAATTTTTTGTTCTTCAAGTTTAAGTGAACAATGAGCCCCATTGTTAATCCTTTAAAGGAAATTATTTGTAACTTTCGACAAGTAGAACAATGAATGGAACAGGTAGACGGTTGAAATCTTTGTATATATTGCTTCTATATAGTCTAAGAAACATACATGCAAAGCATCCAAACAGTACCATTCGCGAATTTATTGTTCTTCAAGTTTAAGTGAACAACGAGCCCCATTGATAATCATGAAAGGGAAATTATTTCTAAATTTCGACAAGTAGAACAATGATTGGAACAGGTAGACGGGTGAAATCCTTCTATATATTGCTTCTATATAGTCTAAGAAACATATATGCAAAGCATCCAAACAGTACAATTCGCCAATTTTTTTGTTCTTCAAGTTTAAGTGAACTACGAGCCCCATTGTTAATCCTTTATCGGAAATTATTTGTAACTTTCGACAAATAGAACAATGAATGGATCAGGTAGACGGTTGAAATCTTTGTATATATTGCTTCTATATAGTCTAAGAAACATATATGCAAAGCATCCAAACAGTACCATTCGCCAATTTTTTGTTCTTCAAGGTTAAGTGAAAAATGAGCCCCATTGTTAATCCTTTATCGGAAATTATTTGTAACTTTCGACAAGTAGAACAATGAATGGAACAGGTAGACGGTTGAAAACTTTGTATATATTGCTTCTATATATTCTAAGAAACATATACGCAAAGCATCCAAACAGTACCATTCGCCAATTTTTTGTTCCTCAAGTTTAAGTGAACAATGAGACCCATTGTTAATCCTTTATCGGAAATTATTTGTAACTTTCGACAAGTAGAACAATGAATGGAACAGGTAGACGGTTGAAATCTTTGTAAATATTGCTTCGATATAGTCTAAGAAACATATATGCAAAGCATCCAAACAGTACCATTCGCCAATTTTTTGTTCTTCAAGTTTAAGAGAACAACGAGCCCCATTGATAATCATGAAAGGGAAATTATTTCTAAATTTCGACAAGTAGAACAATGATTGGAACAGGTAGACGGGTGAAATCCTTCTATATATTGCTTCTATATAGTCTAAGAAACATATATGCAAAGCATCCAAACAGTACAATTCGCCAATTTTTTTGTTCTTCAAGTTTAAGTGAACTACGAGCCCCATTGTTAATCCTTTATCGGAAATTATTTGTAATTTTCGACAAATAGAACAATGAATGGAACAGGTAGACGGTTGAAATCTTTGTATATATTGCTGCTATATAGTCTAAGAAACATATATGCAAAGCATCCAAACAGTACCATTCGCCAATTTTTTGTTCTTCAAGGTTAAGTGAAAAATGAGCCCCATTGTTAATCCTTTATCGGAAATTATTTGTAACTTTCGACAAGTAGAACAATGAATGGAACAGGTAGACGGTTGAAAACTTTGTATATATTGCTTCTATATAGTCTAAGAAACATGTACGCAAAGCATCCAAACAGTACCATTCGCCAATTTTTTGTTCCTCAAGTTTAAGTGAACAATGAGCCCCATTGTTAATCCTTTATCGGAAATTATTTGTAACTTTCGACAAGTAGAACAATGAATGGAACAGGTAGACGGTTGAAATCTTTGTAAATATTGCTTCTATATAGTCTAAGAAACATATATGCAAAGCATCCAAAGAGTACCATTCGCCAATTTTTTGTTCTTCAAGTTTAAGTGAACAATGAGCCCCATTGTTAATCCTTTATCGGAAATTATTTGTAACTTTCGACAAGTAGAACAATGAATGGAACAGGTAGACGGTTGAAATCATTGTATATATTGCTTCTATATAGTCTAAGAAACATATATGCAAAGCATCCAAACAGTACAATTCGCCAATTTTTTGTTCTTCAAGTTTAAGTGAACAATGAGCCCCATTGTTAATCCTTTAAAGGAAATTATTTGTTACTTTCGACAAGTAGAACAATGAATAGAACAGGTAGACGGTTGAAATCTTTGTATATATTGCTTCTATATAGTCTAAGAAACATATATGCAAAGCATCCAAACAGTACAATTCGCCAATTTTTTGTTCTTCAAGTTTAAGTAAACTACGATCCCCATTGTTAATCCCTTAACGGAAATTATTTGTAACTTTCGACAAGTAGAACAATGAATGGAACAGGTAGACGGTTGAAATCATTGTATATATTGCTTCTATATAGTCTAAGAAACATATATGCAAAGCATCCAAACAGTACAATTCGCCAATTTTTTGTTCTTCAAGTTTAAGTAAACTACGATCCCCATTGTTAATCCCTTAACGGAAATTATTTGTAACTTTCGACAAGTAGAACAATGAATGGAATAGGTAGACGGTTGAAATCATTGTATATATTGCTTCTATATAGTCTAAGAAACATATATGCAAAGCATCCAAACAGTACAATTCGCCAATTTTTTGTTCTTCAAGTTTAAGTGAACAATGAGCCCCATTGTTAATCCTTTAAAGGAAATTATTTCTAACTTTCGACAAGTAGAACAATGAATGGAACAGGTAGACGGTTGAAATCTTTGTATATATTGCTTCCATATAGTCTAAGAAACATGTACGCAAAGCATCCAAACACTACCATTCGCCAATTTTTTGTTCTTCAAGTTTAAGTGAACAATGACCCCATTGTTAATCCATTATCGGAAATTAATTGTAACTTTCTACAAGTAGAACAATGAATGGAACAGGTAGACGGTTGAAATCTTTGTATATATTGCTTCCATCTAGTGTAAGAAACAAATATGCAAAGCATCCAAACAGTACAATTCGCCAATTTATTGTTCTTCAAGTTTAAGTGAACAATGAGCCCCATTGTTAATCCTTTATCGGAAATTATTTGTAACTTTCGACAAGTAGAACAATGAATGGAACAGGTAGACGGTTGAAATCATTGTATATATTGCTTCTATATAGTCTAAGAAACATATATGCAAAGCATCCAAACAGTACAATTCGCCAATTTTTTGTTCTTCAATTTTAAGTGAACAATGAGCCCCATTGTTAATCCTTTAAAGGAAATTATTTGTTACTTTCGACAAGTAGAACAATGAATAGAACAGGTAGACGGTTGAAATCTTTGTATATATTACTTCTATATAGTCTAAGAAACATATATGCAAAGCATCCAAACAGTACAATTCGCCAATTTTTTGTTCTTCAAGTTTAAGTAAACTACGATCCCCATTGTTAATCCCTTAACGGAAATTATTTGTAACTTTCGACAAGTAGAACAATGAATGGAACAGGTAGACGGTTGAAATCATTGTATATATTGCTTCTATATAGTCTAAGAAACATATATGCAAAGCATCCAAGCAGTACAATTCGCCAATTTTTTGTTCTTCAAGTTTAAGTAAACTACGATCCCCATTGTTAATCCCTTAACAGAAATTATTTGTAACTTTCGACAAGTAGAACAATGAATGGAACAGGTAGACGGTTGAAATCATTGTATATATTGCTTCTATATAGTCTAAGAAACATATATGCAAAGCATCCAAACAGTACAATTCGACAATTTTTTGCTCTTCAAGTTTAAGTGAACTACGAGCCCCATTGTTAATCCTTTAAAGGAAATTATTTGTAAATTTCGGCAAGTAGAACAATGAATGGAACAGGTAGACGGTTGAAATCATTATATATATTGCTTCTATATAGTCTAAGAAACATATATGCATAGCATCCACACAGTACAATTCGCCAATTTATTGTTCTTCAAGTTTAAGTGAACAACGAGCCCCATTGTTAATCCTTTAAAGGAAATTATTTGTAACTTTCGACAAGTAGAACAATGAATGGAACAGGTAAACGGTTGAAATCTTTGTATATATTGCTTCCATCTAGTGTAAGAAACAAATATGCAAAGCATCCAAACAGTACAATTCGCCAATTTATTGTTCTTCAAGTTTAAGTGAACAACGAGCCCCATTGTTAATCCTTTATCGGAAATTATTTGTAACTTTCGACAAGTAGAACAATGAATGGAACAGGTAGACGGTTGAAATCTTTGTAAATATTGCTTCTATATAGTCTAAGAAACATATATGCAAAGCATCCAAACAGTACCATTCGCCAATTTTTTGTTCTTCAAGTTTAAGTGAACAACGAGCCCCATTGATAATCATGAAAGGGAAATTATTTCTAAATTTCGACAAGTAGAACAATGATTGGAACAGGTAGACGGGTGAAATCCTTCTATATATTGCTTCTATATAGTCTAAGAAACATATATGCAAAGCATCCAAACAGTACAATTCGCCAATTTTTTTGTTCTTCAAGTTTAAGTGAACTACGAGCCCCATTGTTAATCCTTTATCGGAAATTATTTGTAATTTTCGACAAATAGAACAATGAATGGAACATGTAGACGGTTGAAATCTTTGTATATATTGCTTCTATATAGTCTAAGAAACATATATGCAAAGCATCCAAACAGTACCATTCGCCAATTTTTTGTTCTTCAAGGTTAAGTGAAAAATGAGCCCCATTGTTAATCCTTTATCGGAAATTATTTGCAACTTTCGACAAGTAGAACAATGAATGGAACAGGTAGACGGTTGAAAACTTTGTATATATTGCTTCTATATAGTCTAAGAAACATGTACGCAAAGCATCCAAACAGTACCATTCGCCAATTTTTTGTTCCTCAAGTTTAAGTGAACAATGAGCCCCATTGTTAATCCTTTATCGGAAATTATTTGTAACTTTCGACAAGTAGAACAATGAATGGAACAGGTAGACGGTTGAAATCATTGTATATATTGCTTCTATATAGTCTAAGAAACATATATGCAAAGCATCCAAACAGTACAATTCGCCAATTTTTTGTTCTTCAATTTTAAGTGAACAATGAGCCCCATTGTTAATCCTTTAAAGGAAATTATTTGTTACTTTCGACAAGTAGAACAATGAATAGAACAGGTAGACGGTTGAAATCTTTGTATATATTACTTCTATATAGTCTAAGAAACATATATGCAAAGCATCCAAACAGTACAATTCGCCAATTTTTTGTTCTTCAAGTTTAAGTAAACTACGATCCCCATTGTTAATCCCTTAACGGAAATTATTTGTAACTTTCGACAAGTAGAACAATGAATGGAACAGGTAGACGGTTGAAATCATTGTATATATTGCTTCTATATAGTCTAAGAAACATATATGCAAAGCATCCAAGCAGTACAATTCGCCAATTTTTTGTTCTTCAAGTTTAAGTAAACTACGATCCCCATTGTTAATCCCTTAACAGAAATTATTTGTAACTTTCGACAAGTAGAACAATGAATGGAACAGGTAGACGGTTGAAATCATTGTATATATTGCTTCTATATAGTCTAAGAAACATATATGCAAAGCATCCAAACAGTACAATTCGACAATTTTTTGCTCTTCAAGTTTAAGTGAACTACGAGCCCCATTGTTAATCCTTTAAAGGAAATTATTTGTAAATTTCGGCAAGTAGAACAATGAATGGAATAGGTAGACGGTTGAAATCATTGTATATATTGCTTCTATATAGTCTAAGAAACATATATGCAAAGCATCCAAACAGTACAATTCGCCAATTTTTTGTTCTTTAAGTTTAAGTGAACAATGAGCCCCATTGTTAATCCTTTAAAGGAAATTATTTCTAACTTTCGACAAGTAGAACAATGAATGGAACACGTAGACGGTTGAATTCTTTGTATATATTGCTTCTATATAGACTAAGAAACATATATGCAAAGCACCCAAACAGTACAATTCGCCAATTTATTGTTCCTCAAGTTTAAGTGAACAACGAGCCCCATTGTTAATCCTTTAACGGAAATTATTTGTAAATTTCGACAAGTAGAACAATGATTGGAACGCGTAGACGGTTGAAATCTTTGTATATGTTGCTTCCATATAGTCTAAGAAACATGTACGCAAAGCATCCAAACACTACCATTCGCCAATTTTTTGTTCTTCAAGTTTAAGTGAACAATGAGCCCCAATGGTTAATCCTTTATCGGAAATTATTTGTAATTTTCGACAAGTAGAATAATGAATGGAACATGTAAACGGTTGAAATCTTTGTATATATTGCTTCCATATAGTCTAAGAAACATGTACGCAAAGCATCCAAACAGTACAATTCGCCAATTTATTGTTCTTCAAGTTTAAGTGAACAACGAGGCCCATTGATAATCATGAAACGGAAATTATTTGTAACTTTCGACAAGTAGAACAATGAATGGAACAGGTAGACGGTTGAAATCATTGTATATATTGCTTCTATATAGTCTAAGAAACATATATGCAAAGCATCCAAACAGTACAATTCGACAATTTTTTGCTCTTCAAGTTTAAGTGAACTACGAGCCCCATTGTTAATCCTTTAAAGGAAATTATTTGTAAATTTCGGCAAATAGAACAATGAATGGAATAGGTAGACGGTTGAAATCTTTGTATATATTGCTTCCATCTAGTGTAAGAAACAAATATGCAAAGCATCCAAACAGTACAATTCGCCAATTTATTGTTCTTCAAGTTTAAGTGAACAACGAGCCCCATTGTTAATCCTTTAAAGGAAATTATTTGTAAATTTCGACAAGTAGAACAATGATTGGAACACGTAGACGGTTGAAATCTTTGTATATATTGCTTCCATATAGTCTAAGAAACATGTACGCAAAGCATCCAAACAGTACAATTCGCCAATTTATTGTTCTTCAAGTTTAAGTGAACAACGAGGCCCATTGATAATCATGAAACGGAAATTATTTGTAACTTTCGACAAGAAGAACAATAAATAGAACAGGTAGACGGTTGCAATCTTTGTATATGTTGCTTCTATATAGTCTAAGGAACCTATATGCAAAGCATCTAAACAGTAACATTCGCCAATTTTTTGATCTTCAAGTTTAAGTGAACAATGAGCCCCATTGTTAATCCTTTATCGGAAATTATTTCTAACTTTCGGCAAGTAGAACAATGAATGGAACACGTAGACGGTTGAAATCTTTGTATATATTGCTTCTATATAGACTAAGAAACATATATGCAAAGCATCCAAACAGTACAATTCGCCAATTTATTGTTCTTAAAGTTTAAGTGAACAACGAGCCCCATTGTTCATCCTTTAAAGTAAATTATTTGTAAATTTCGACAAGTAGAATAATGAGTGGAACATGTAAACGGTTGAAATCTTTGGATATATTGCTTCTATATAACCTAAGAAACATATATGCAAAGCATCCAAACAGTACCATTCGCCAATTTTTTGTTCTTCATGGTTAAGTGAACAATGAGCCACATTGTTAATCCTTTATCGGAAACTGTTTGTAACTTTCTACAAGTAGAACAATAATTGGAACACGTAGACGGTTGAAATCTTTGTATATATTGCTTCTATATAGACTAAGAAACATATATGCAAAGCATCCAAACAGTACCATTCGCCAATTTTTTGTTCTTCAAGTTTAAGTGAACAACGAGCCCCATTGATAATCATGAAACTGAAATTATTTGTAACTTTCGACATGTAGAACAATGAATGGAACAGGTAGACGGTTGAAAACATTATATATATTGCTTCTATATAGTCTAAGAAACATATATGCATAGCATCCACACAGTACAATTCGCCAATTTATTGTTCTTCAAGTTTAAGTGAACAACGAGCCCCATTGTTAATCCTTTAAAGGAAATTATTTGTAACTTTCGACAAGTAGAACAATGAATGGAACAGGTAAACGGTTGAAATCTTTGTATATATTGCTTCCATCTAGTGTAAGAAACAAATATGCAAAGCATCCAAACAGTACAATTCGCCAATTTATTGTTCTTCAAGTTTAAGTGAACAACGAGCCCCATTGTTCATCCTTTAAAGGAAATTATTTGTAAATTTCGACAAGTAGAACAATGATTGGAACACGTAGACGGTTGAAATCTTTGTATATATTGCTTCTATATAGTCTAAGAAACATGTACGCAAAGCATCCAAACAGTACCATTCGCCAATTTTTTGTTCCTCAAGTTTAAGTGAACAATGAGACCCATTGTTAATCCTTTATCGGAAATTATTTGTAACTTTCGACAAGTAGAACAATGAATGGAACAGGTAGACGGTTGAAATCTTTGTAAATATTGCTTCTATATAGTCTAAGAAACATATATGCAAAGCATCCAAACAGTACCATTCGCCAATTTTTTGTTCTTCAAGTTTAAGTAAACAACGAGCCCCATTGATAATCATGAAAGGGAAATTATTTCTAAATTTCGACAAGTAGAACAATGATTGGAACAGGTAGACGGGTGAAATCATTCTATATATTGCTTCTATATAGTCTAAGAAACATATATGCAAAGCATCCAAACAGTACAATTCGCCAATTTTTTTGTTCTTCAAGTTTAAGTGAACTACGAGCCCCATTGTTAATCCTTTATCGGAAATTATTTGTAATTTTCGACAAATAGAACAATGAATGGAACATGTAGACGGTTGAAATCTTTGTATATATTGCTTCTATATAGTCTAAGAAACATATATGCAAAGCATCCAAACAGTACAATTCGCCAATTTTTTGTTCTTCAAGTTTAAGTAAACTACGATCCCCATTGTTAATCCCTTAACGGAAATTATTTGTAACTTTCGACAAGTAGAACAATGAATGGAACAGGTAGACGGTTGAAATCATTGTATATATTGCTTCTATATAGTCTAAGAAACATATATGCAAAGCATCCAAACAGTACAATTCGACAATTTTTTGCTCTTCAAGTTTAAGTGAACTACGAGCCCCATTGTTAATCCTTTAAAGGAAATTATTTGTAAATTTCGGCAAGTAGAACAATGAATGGAATAGGTAGACGGTTGAAATCATTGTATATATGGCTTCTATATAGTCTAAGAAACATATATGCAAAGCATCCAAACAGTACAATTCGCCAATTTTTTGTTCTTCAAGTTTAAGTGAACAATGAGCCCCATTGTTAATCCTTTAAAGGAAATTATTTGTAACTTTCGACAAGTAGAACAATGAATGGAACAGGTAGACGGTTGAAATCTTTGTATATATTGCTTCTATATAGTCTAAGAAACATATATGCAAAGCATCCAAACAGTACAATTCGCCAATTTTTTGTTCTTCAAGTTTAAGTGAACAATGAGCCCCATTGTTAATCCTTTAAAGGAAATTATTTGGAAATTTCGACAAGTAGAACAATGAATGGAACAGGTAGACGGTTGAAATCTTTGTATATATTGCTTCTATATAGTCTAAGAAACATATATGCAAAGCATCCAAACAGTACAATTCGCCAATTTATTGTTCTTCAAGTTTAAGTGAACAACGAGCCCCATTGTTAATCCTTTAAAGGAAATTATTTGTAAATTTCGACAAGTAGAACAATGATTGGAACACGTAGACGGTTGAAATCTTTGTATATATTGCTTCCATATAGTCTAAGAAACATGTACGCAAAGCATCCAAACAGTACAATTCGCCAATTTATTGTTCTTCAAGTTTAAGTGAACAACGAGGCCCATTGATAATCATGAAACGGAAATTATTTGTAACTTTCGACAAGAAGAACAATAAATAGAACAGGTAGACGGTTGCAATCTTTGTATATGTTGCTTCTATATAGTCTAAGGAACCTATATGCAAAGCATCTAAACAGTAACATTCGCCAATTTTTTGATCTTCAAGTTTAAGTGAACAATGAGCCCCATTGTTAATCCTTTATCGGAAATTATTTCTAACTTTCGGCAAGTAGAACAATGAATGGAACACGTAGACGGTTGAAATCTTTGTATATATTGCTTCTATATAGACTAAGAAACATATATGCAAAGCATCCAAACAGTACAATTCGCCAATTTATTGTTCTTAAAGTTTAAGTGAACAACGAGCCCCATTGTTCATCCTTTAAAGTAAATTATTTGTAAATTTCGACAAGTAGAACAATGATTGGAACACGTAGACGGTTGAAATCTTTGTATATGTTGCTTCCATATAGTCTAAGAAACATGTACGTAAAGCATCCAAACACTACCATTCGCCAATTTTTTGTTCTTCAAGTTTAAGTGAACAATGAGCCCCAATGGTTAATCCTTTATCGGAAATTATTTGTAATTTTCGACAAGTAGAATAATGAGTGGAACATGTAAACGGTTGAAATCTTTGGATATATTGCTTCTATATAACCTAAGAAACATATATGCAAAGCATCCAAACAGTACCATTCGCCAATTTTTTGTTCTTCATGGTTAAGTGAACAATGAGCCACATTGTTAATCCTTTATCGGAAACTATTTGTAACTTTCTACAAGTAGAACAATAATTGGAACACGTAGACGGTTGAAATCTTTGTATATATTGCTTCTATATAGACTAAGAAACATATATGCAAAGCATCCAAACAGTACCATTCGCCAATTTTTTGTTCTTCAAGTTTAAGTGAACAACGAGCCCCATTGATAATCATGAAACTGAAATTATTTGTAACTTTCGACATGTAGAACAATGAATGGAACAGGTAGACGGTTGAAATCATTATATATATTGCTTCTATATAGTCTAAGAAACATATATGCATAGCATCCACACAGTACAATTCGCCAATTTATTGTTCTTCAAGTTTAAGTGAACAACGAGCCCCATTGTTAATCCTTTAAAGGAAATTATTTGTAACTTTCGACAAGTAGAACAATGAATGGAACAGGTAAACGGTTGAAATCTTTGTATATATTGCTTCCATCTAGTGTAAGAAACAAATATGCAAAGCATCCAAACAGTACAATTCGCCAATTTATTGTTCTTCAAGTTTAAGTGAACAACGAGCCCCATTGTTCATCCTTTAAAGGAAATTATTTGTAAATTTCGACAAGTAGAACAATGATTGGAACACGTAGACGGTTGAAATCTTTGTATATATTGCTTCTATATAGTCTAAGAAACATGTACGCAAAGCATCCAAACAGTACCATTCGCCAATTTTTTGTTCCTCAAGTTTAAGTGAACAATGAGACCCATTGTTAATCCTTTATCGGAAATTATTTGTAACTTTCGACAAGTAGAACAATGAATGGAACAGGTAGACGGTTGAAATCTTTGTAAATATTGCTTCTATATAGTCTAAGAAACATATATGCAAAGCATCCAAACAGTACCATTCGCCAATTTTTTGTTCTTCAAGTTTAAGTGAACAACGAGCCCCATTGATAATCATGAAAGGGAAATTATTTCTAAATTTCGACAAGTAGAACAATGATTGGAACAGGTAGACGGTTGAAATCATTGTATATATTGCTTCTATATAGTCTAAGAAACATATATGCAAAGCATCCAAACAGTACAATTCGACAATTTTTTGCTCTTCAAGTTTAAGTGAACTACGAGCCCCATTGTTAATCCTTTAAAGGAAATTATTTGTAAATTTCGGCAAGTAGAACAATGAATGGAATAGGTAGACGGTTGAAATCATTGTATATATGGCTTCTATATAGTCTAAGAAACATATATGCAAAGCATCCAAACAGTACAATTCGACAATTTTTTGCTCTTCAAGTTTAAGTGAACTACGAGCCCCATTGTTAATCCTTTAAAGGAAATTATTTGTAAATTTCGGCAAGTAGAACAATGAATGGAATAGGTAGACGGTTGAAATCATTGTATATATGGCTTCTATATAGTCTAAGAAACATATATGCAAAGCATCCAAACAGTACAATTCGCCAATTTTTTGTTCTTCAAGTTTAAGTGAACAATGAGCCCCATTGTTAATCCTTTAAAGGAAATTATTTGTAACTTTCGACAAGTAGAACAATGAATGGAACAGGTAGACGGTTGAAATCTTTGTATATATTGCTTCTATATAGTCTAAGAAACATATATGCAAAGCATCCAAACAGTACAATTCGCCAATTTTTTGTTCTTCAAGTTTAAGTGAACAATGAGCCCCATTGTTAATCCTTTAAAGGAAATTATTTGGAAATTTCGACAAGTAGAACAATGAATGGAACAGGTAGACGGTTGAAATCTTTGTATATATTGCTTCTATATAGTCTAAGAAACATATATGCAAAGCATCCAAACAGTACAATTCGCCAATTTTTTGTTCTTCAAGTTTAAGTGAACAATGAGCCCCATTGTTAATCCTTTAAAGGAAATTATTTGTAACTTTCGACAAGTAGAACAATGAATGGAACAGGTAGACGGTTGAAATCTTTGTATATATTGCTTCTATATAGTCTAAGAAACATATATGCAATGCATCCAAACAGTACAATTCGCCAATTTTTTGTTCTTCAAGTTTAAGTGAACAATGAGCCCCATTGTTAATCCTTTATCGGAAATTATTTGTAATTTTCGACAAATAGAACAATGAATGGAACAGGTAGACGGTTGAAATCTTTGTATATATTGCTTCTATATAGTCTAAGAAACATATATGCAAAGCATCCAAACAGTACCATTCGCCAATTTTTTGTTCTTCAAGTTTAAGTGAAAAATGAGCCCCATTGTTAATCCTTTATCGGAAATTATTTGTATCTTTCGACAAGTAGAACAATGAATGAAACAGGTAGACGGTTGAAAACTTTGTATATATTGCTTCTATATAGTCTAAGAAACATGTACGCAAAGCATCCAAACAGTACCATTCGCCAATTTTTTGTTCCTCAAGTTTAAGTGAACAATGAGACCCATTGTTAATCTTTTATCGGAAATTATTTGTAACTTTCGACAAGTAGAACAATGAATGGAACAGGTAGACGGTTGAAATCTTTGTAAATATTGCTTCTATATAGTCTAAGAAACATATATGCAAAGCATCCAAACAGTACCATTCGCCAACTTTTTGTTCTTCAAGTTTAAGTGAACAACGAGCCCCATTGATAATCATGAAAGGGAAATTATTTCTAAATTTCGACAAGTAGAACAATGATTGGAACAGGTAGACGGGTGAAATCCTTCTATATGTTGCTTCTATATAGTCTAAGAAACATATATGCAAAGCATCCAAACAGTACAATTCGCCAATTTTTTTGTTCTTCAAGTTTAAGTGAACTACGAGCCCCATTGTTAATCCTTTATCGGAAATTATTTGTAATTTTCGACAAATAGAACAATGAATGGAACAGGTAGACGGTTGAAATCTTTGTATATATTGCTTCTATATAGTCTAAGAAACATATATGCAAAGCATCCAAACAGTACCATTCGCCAATTTTTTGTTCTTCAAGGTTAAGTGAAAAATGAGCCCCATTGTTAATCCTTTATCGGAAATTATTTGTAACTTTCGACAAGTAGAACAATGAATGGAACAGGTAGACGGTTGAAAACTTTGTATATATTGCTTCTATATAGTCTAAGAAACATGTACGCAAAGCATCCAAACAGTACCATTCGCCAATTTTTTGTTCCTCAAGTTTAAGTGAACAATGAGCCCCATTGTTAATCCTTTATCGGAAATTATTTGTAACTTTCGACAAGTAGAACAATGAATGGAACAGGTAGACGGTTGAAATCTTTGTTAATATTGCTTCTATATAGTCTAAGAAACATATATGCAAAGCATCCAAACAGTACCATTCGCCAATTTTTTGTTCTTCAAGTTTAAGTGAACAATGAGCCCCAATGGTTAATCCTTTATCGGAAATTATTTGTAATTTTCGACAAGTAGAACAATGAATGGAACAGTTAGACGGTTGAAATATTTGTATATATTGCTTCTATATAATCTAAGAAACATATATGCAAAGCATCTAAACAGTAACAATCGCCAATTTTTTGATCTTCAAGTTTAAGTGAACAGCGAGCCCCATTGATAATCATGAAATGGAAATTATTTGTAACTTTCTACAAGTAGAACAATGAATAGTATAGGTAGACGGGTGAAATCTTTCTATATATTGCTTCTAAATAGTCTAAGAAACATCTATGCAAAGCATCCAAACAGTACAATTCGCCAATTTTTTGTTCTTCAAGTTTAAGTGAACTACGAGCCCCATTGTTAATCCTTTAAAGGAAATTATTTGTAAATTTCGACAAGTAGAACAATGAATGGATCATGTAGACGGTTGAAATCTTTGTATATATTGCTTCTATATAGTCTAAGAAACATATATGCAAAGCATCCAAACAGTACCATTCGCCACTTTTTTGTTCTTCAAGTTTAAGTGAACAACGAGCCCCATTGTTAATCCTTTAAAGGAAATTATTTGTAAATTTCGACAAGTAGAACAATGATTGGAACACGTAGACGGTTGAAATCTTTGTATATATTGCTTCCATATAGTCTAAGAAACATGTACGCAAAGCATCCAAACAGTACCATTCGCCAATTTTTTGTTCTTCAAGTTTAAGTGAACAATGAGCACCAATGGTTAATCCTTTATCGGAAATTATTTGTAAATTTCGGCAAGTAGAACAATGAATGGAATAGGTAGACGGTTGAAATCATTGTATATATTGCTTCTATATAGTCTAAGAAACATATATGCAAAGCATCCAAACAGTACAATTCGCCAATTTTTTGTTCTTCAAGATTAAGTAAACTACGATCCCCATTGTTAATCACTTAACGGAAATTATTTGTAACATTCCACAAGTAGAACAATGAATGGAACAGGTAGACGGTTGAAATCATTGTATATATTGCTTCTATATAGTCTAAGAAACATCTATGCAAAGCATCCAAACAGTACAATTCGCCAATTTTTTGTTCTTCAAGTTTAAGTAAACTACGATCCCCATTGTTAATCCCTTAACGGAAATTATTTGTAACTTTCGACAAGTAGAACAATGAATGGAACAGGTGGACGGTTGAAATCATTGTATATATTGCTTCTATATAGTCTAAGAAACATATATGCAAAGCATCCAAACAGTACAATTCGCCAATTTTTTGTTCTTCAAGTTTAAGTAAACTACGATCCCCATTGTTAATCCCTTAACGGAAATTATTTGTAACTTTCGACAAGTAGAACAATGAATGGAATAGGTAGACGGTTGAAATCATTGTATATATTGCTTTTATATAGTCTAAGAAACATATATGCAAAGCATCCAAACAGTACAATTCGCCAATTTTTTGTTCTTCAAGTTTAAGTGAACAATGAGCCCCATTGTTAATCCTTTAAAGGAAATTATTTGTAACTTTCGACAAGTAGAACAATGAATGGAACAGGTAGACGGTTGAAATCTTTGTATATATTGCTTCTATATAGTCTAAGAAACATACATGCAAAGCATCCAAACAGTACCATTCGCGAATTTATTGTTCTTCAAGTTTAAGTGAACAACGAGCCCCATTGTTAATCCTTTATCGGAAATTATTTGTAATTTTCGACAAATAGAACAATGAATGGAACAGGTAGACGGTTGAAATCTTTGTATATATTGCTTCTATATAGTCTAAGAAACATATATGCAAAGCATCCAAACAGTACCATTCGCCAATTTTTTGTTCTTCAAGTTTAAGTGAAAAATGAGCCCCATTGTTAATCCTTTATCGGAAATTATTTGTAACTTTCGACAAGTAGAACAATGAATGAAACAGGTAGACGGTTGAAAACTTTGTATATATTGCTTCTATATAGTCTAAGAAACATGTACGCAAAGCATCCAAACAGTACCATTCGCCAATTTTTTGTTCCTCAAGTTTAAGTGAACAATGAGACCCATTGTTAATCTTTTATCGGAAATTATTTGTAACTTTCGACAAGTAGAACAATGAATGGAACAGGTAGACGGTTGAAATCTTTGTAAATATTGCTTCTATATAGTCTAAGAAACATATATGCAAAGCATCCAAACAGTACCATTCGCCAACTTTTTGTTCTTCAAGTTTAAGTGAACAACGAGCCCCATTGATAATCATGAAAGGGTAATTATTTCTAAATTTCGACAAGTAGAACAATGATTGGAACAGGTAGACGGGTGAAATCCTTCTATATGTTGCTTCTATATAGTCTAAGAAACATATATGCAAAGCATCCAAACAGTACAATTCGCCAATTTTTTTGTTCTTCAAGTTTAAGTGAACTACGAGCCCCATTGTTAATCCTTTATCGGAAATTATTTGTAATTTTCGACAAATAGAACAATGAATGGAACAGGTAGACGGTTGAAATCTTTGTATATATTGCTTCTATATAGTCTAAGAAACATATATGCAAAGCATCCAAACAGTACCATTCGCCAATTTTTTGTTCTTCAAGGTTAAGTGAAAAATGAGCCCCATTGTTAATCCTTTATCGGAAATTATTTGTAACTTTCGACAAGTAGAACAATGAATGGAACAGGTAGACGGTTGAAAACTTTGTATATATTGCTTCTATATAGTCTAAGAAACATGTACGCAAAGCATCCAAACAGTACCATTCGCCAATTTTTTGTTCCTCAAGTTTAAGTGAACAATGAGCCCCATTGTTAATCCTTTATCGGAAATTATTTGTAACTTTCGACAAGTAGAACAATGAATGGAACAGGTAGACGGTTGAAATCTTTGTAAATATTGCTTCTATATAGTCTAAGAAACATATATGCAAAGCATCCAAACAGTACAATTCGCCAATTTTTTGTTCTTCAAGTTTAAGTGAACTACGAGCCCCATTGTTAATCCTTTAAAGGAAATTATTTGTAAATTTCGGCAAGTAGAACAATGAATGGAATAGGTAGACGGTTGAAATCATTGTATATATTGCTTCTATATAGTCTAAGAAACATATATGCAAAGCATCCAAACAGTACAATTCGCCAATTTTTTGTTCTTCAAGTTTAAGTGAACAATGAGCCCCATTGTTAATCCTTTAAAGGAAATTATTTGTAACTTTCGACAAGTAGAACAATGAATGGAACAGGTAGACGGTTGAAATCTTTGTATATATTGCTTCTATATAGTCTAAGAAACATATATGCAATGCATCCAAACAGTACAATTCGCCAATTTTTTGTTCTTCAAGTTTAAGTGAACAACGAGCCCCATTGTTAATCCTTTATCGGAAATTATTTGTAATTTTCGACAAATAGAACAATGAATGGAACAGGTAGACGGTTGAAATCTTTGTATATATTGCTTCTATATAGTCTAAGAAACATATATGCAAAGCATCCAAACAGTACCATTCGCCAATTTTTTGTTCTTCAAGTTTAAGTGAAAAATGAGCCCCATTGTTAATCCTTTATCGGAAATTATTTGTAACTTTCGACAAGTAGAACAATGAATGAAACAGGTAGACGGTTGAAAACTTTGTATATATTGCTTCTATATAGTCTAAGAAACATGTACGCAAAGCATCCAAACAGTACCATTCGTCAATTTTTTGTTCCTCAAGTTTAAGTGAACAATGAGACCCATTGTTAATCTTTTATCGGAAATTATTTGTAACTTTCGACAAGTAGAACAATGAATGGAACAGGTAGACGGTTGAAATCTTTGTAAATATTGCTTCTATATAGTCTAAGAAACATATATGCAAAGCATCCAAACAGTACCATTCGCCAACTTTTTGTTCTTCAAGTTTAAGTGAACAACGAGCCCCATTGATAATCATGAAAGGGTAATTATTTCTAAATTTCGACAAGTAGAACAATGATTGGAACAGGTAGACGGGTGAAATCCTTCTATATGTTGCTTCTATATAGTCTAAGAAACATATATGCAAAGCATCCAAACAGTACAATTCGCCAATTTTTTTGTTCTTCAAGTTTAAGTGAACTACGAGCCCCATTGTTAATCCTTTATCGGAAATTATTTGTAATTTTCGACAAATAGAACAATGAATGGAACAGGTAGACGGTTGAAATCTTTGTATATATTGCTTCTATATAGTCTAAGAAACATATATGCAAAGCATCCAAACAGTACCATTCGCCAATTTTTTGTTCTTCAAGGTTAAGTGAAAAATGAGCCCCATTGTTAATCCTTTATCGGAAATTATTTGTAACTTTCGACAAGTAGAACAATGAATGGAACAGGTAGACGGTTGAAAACTTTGTATATATTGCTTCTATATAGTCTAAGAAACATGTACGCAAAGCATCCAAACAGTACCATTCGCCAATTTTTTGTTCCTCAAGTTTAAGTGAACAATGAGCCCCATTGTTAATCCTTTATCGGAAATTATTTGTAACTTTCGACAAGTAGAACAATGAATGGAACAGGTAGACGGTTGAAATCTTTGTAAATATTGCTTCTATATAGTCTAAGAAACATATATGCAAAGCATCCAAACAGTACCATCCGCCAATTTTTTGTTCTTCAAGTTTAAGTGAACAATGAGCCCCATTGTTAATCCTTTATCGGAAATTATTTGTAACTTTCGACAAGTAGAACAATGAATGGAACAGGTAGACGGTTGAAATCATTGTATATATTGCTTCTATATAGTCTAAGAAACATATATGCAAAGCATCCAAACAGTACAATTCGCCAATTTTTTGTTCTTCAAGTTTAAGTGAACAATGATCCCCATTGTTAATCCTTTAAAGGAAATTATTTGTTACTTTCGACAAGTAGAACAATGAATAGAACAGGTAGACGGTTGAAATCTTTGTATATATTGCTTCTATATAGTGTAAGAAACATATATGCAAAGCATCCAAACAGTACAATTCGCCAATTTTTTGTTCTTCAAGTTTAAGTAAACTACGATCCCCATTGTCAATCCCTTAACGGAAATTATTTGTAACTTTCGACAAGTAGAACAATGAATGGAACAGGTAGACGGTTGAAATCATTGTATATATTGCTTCTATATAGTCTAAGAAACATATATGCAAAGCATCCAAACAGTACAATTCGACAATTTTTTGCTCTTCAAGTTTAAGTGAACTACGAGCCCCATTGTTAATCCTTTAAAGGAAATTATTTGTAAATTTCGGCAAGTAGAACAATGAATGGAATAGGTAGACGGTTGAAATCATTGTATATATTGCTTCTATATAGTCTAAGAAACATATATGCAAAGCATCCAAACAGTACAATTCGCCAATTTTTTGTTCTTCAAGTTTAAGTGAACAATGAGCCCCATTGTTAATCCTTTAAAGGAAATTAATTGTAAATTTCGACAAGAAGAACAATGAATGGAACAGGTAGACGGTTGAAATCTTTGTATATATTGCTTCTATATAGTCTAAGAAACATATATGCAAAGCATCCAAACAGTACAATTCGCCAATTTATTGTTCTTCAAGTTTAAGTGAACAACGAGCCCCATTCTTAATCCTTTAAAGGAAATTATTTGTAACTTTCGACAAGTAGAACAATGAATGGAACAGGTAGACGGTTGAAATCTTTGTATATATTGCTTCTATATAGTCTAAGAAACATATATGCAAAGCGTCCAAACAGTACAATTCGCCAATTATTTGATCTTCAAGTTTAAGTGAACAATGAGCCCTAATGGTTAATCCTTTATCGGAAATTATTTGTACATTTCGCCAAGTAGAACAATGAATGGAACAGGTAGCCGGTTGAAATCTTTGTATGTATTGCTTCTATATAGTCTAAGAAACATATATGCAAAGCATCCAAACATTATAATTCGCCAATTTTTTGTTCTTCAAGTTTAAGTGGACAATGAGCCCCAATGGTTAATCCTTTATCGGAAATTATTTGTAAATTTCGACAAGTAGAACAATGAATGGAACAGGTAGCCGGTTGAAATCAATGTATATATTGCTTCTATATAGTCTAAGAAACATATATGCAAAGCATCCAAACAGTACCATTCGCCAATTTCTTGTTCTTCAAGTTTAAGTGAACAACGAGCCCCATTGTTAATCCTTTAAAAGAAATTATTTGTAAATTTCGACAAGTAGAACAATGATTGGAACACGTAGACGGTTGAAATCTTTGTATATATTGCTTCCATATAGTCTAAGAGACATGTACGCAAAGCATCCAAACAGTGCCATTCGCCAATTTTTTGTTCTTCAAGTTTAAGTGAACAATGAGCTCCAATGGTTAATTCTTTATCGGAAATTATTTGTAATTTTCGACAAATAGAACAATGATTGGAACAGTTAGACGGTTGAAATATTTGTATATATTGCTTCTATATAATCTAAGAAACGTATAAGCAAAGCATCTAAACAGTAACAATCGCCAATTTTTTGATCTTCAAGTTTAAGTGAACAGCGAGCCCCATTGATAATCATGAAATGGAAATTATTTGTAACTTTCTACAAGTAGAACAATGAATAGTAAAGGTAGACGGGTGAAATCTTTCTATATATTGCTTCTAAATAGTCTAAGAAACATCTATGCAAAGCATCCAAACAGTACAATTCGCCAATTTTTTGTTCTTCAAGTTTAAGTGAACTACGAGCCCCATTGTTAATCCTTTAAAGGAAATTATTTGTAAATTTCGACAAGTAGAACAATGAATGGATCATGTAGACGGTTGAAAAAATTGTATATATTGCTTCTATATAGTCTACGAAACATATATGCAAAGCATCTAAACAGTAACAATCGCCGATTTTTTGATCTTCAAGTTTAAGTGAACAGCGAGCCCCATTGTTAATCCTTTAAAGGAAATTATTTGTAAATTTCGGCAAGTAGAACAATGAATGGAATAGGTAGACGGTTGAAATCATTGTGTATATTGCTTCTATATAGTCTAAGAAACATATATGCAAAGCATCCAAACAGTACCATTCGCCAATTTTTTGTTCTTCAAGTTTAAGTGAACTGCGAGCCCCATTGTTAATCCTTTAAAGGAAATTATTTGTAAATTTCGACAAGTAGAACAATAATTGGAACAAGTAGACGGTTGAAATCTTTGTATAAATTGCTTCCATATAGTCTAAGAAACATGTACGCAAAGCATCCAAACAGTACAATTCGCCAATTTTTTGTTCTTCAAGTTTAAGTGAACTACGATCCCCTTTGTTAATCCCTTAACGGAAATTATTTGTAACTTTCGACAAGTAGAACAGTGAATGGAACAGGTAGACGGTTGAAATCTTTGTATATATTGCTTCTATATAGTATAAGAAACATATATGCAAAGCATCCAAACAGTACAATTCGCTAATTTTTTGTTCTTCAAGTTTAAGTGAACAAAGCCTTTAAAGGAAATTATTTGTAAATTTCGACAAGTAGAACAATAATTGGAACAAGTAGACGGTTGAAATCTTTGTATAAATTGCTTCCATATAGTCTAAGAAACATGTACGCAAAGCATCCAAACAGTACAATTCGCCAATTTTTTGTTCTTCAAGTTTAAGTGAACAACGAGCCCCATTGTTAATCCTTTAAAAGAAATTATTTGTAAATTTCGACAAGTAGAACAATGATTGGAACACGTAGACGGTTGAAATCTTTGTATATATTGCTTCCATATAGTCTAAGAAACATGTACGCAAAGCATCCAAACAGTGCCATTCGCCAATTTTTTGTTCTTCAAGTTTAAGTGAACAATGAGCCCCAATGGTTAATCCTTTATCGGAAATTATTTGTAATTTTCGACAAGTAGAACAATGAATGGAACAGTTAGACGGTTGAAATATTTGTATATATTGCTTCTATATAATCTAAGAAACATATAAGCAAAGCATCTAAACAGTAACAATCGCCAATTTTTTGATCTTCAAGTTTAAGTGAACAGCGAGCCCCATTGATAATCCTTTAAAGGAAATTATTTGTAAATTTCGACAAGTAGAACAATGAATGGATCATGTAGACGGTTGAAAAAATTGTATATATTGCTTCTATATAGTCTACGAAACATATATGCAAAGCATCTAAACAGTAACAATCGCCGATTTTTTGATCTTCAAGTTTAAGTGAACAGCGAGCCCCATTGTTAATCCTTTAAAGGAAATTATTTGAAAATTTCGGCAAGTAGAACAATGAATGGAATAGGTAGACGGTTGAAATCATTGTATATATTGCTTCTATATAGTCTAAGAAACATATATGCAAAGCATCCAAACAGTACAATTCGCTAATTTTTTGTTCTTCAAGTTTAAGTGAACAAAGCCTTTAAAGGAAATTATTTGTAAATTTCGACAAGTAGAACAATAATTGGAACAAGTAGACGGTTGAAATCTTTGTATAAATTGCTTCCATATAGTCTAAGAAACATGTACGCAAAGCATCCAAACAGTACAATTCGCCAATTTTTTGTTCTTCAAGTTTAAGTGAACTACGATCCCCTTTGTTAATCCCTTAACGGAAATTATTTGTAACTTTCGACAAGTAGAACAATGAATGGAACAGGTAGACGGTTGAAATCTTTGTATATATTGCTTCTATATAGTCTAAGAAACATATATGCAAAGCATCCAAACAGTACAATTCGCCAATTTATTGTTCTTCAAGTTTAAGTGAACAACGAGCCCCATTCTTAATCCTTTAAAGGAAATTATTTGTAACTTTCGACAAGTAGAACAATGAATGAAACAGGTAGACGGTTGAAAACTTTGTATATATTGCTTCTATATAGTCTAAGAAACATGTACGCAAAGCATCCAAACAGTACCATTCGCCAATTTTTTGTTCCTCAAGTTTAAGTGAACAATGAGACCCATTGTTAATCTTTTATCGGAAATTATTTGTAACTTTCGACAAGTAGAACAATGAATGGAACAGGTAGACGGTTGAAATCTTTGTAAATATTGCTTCTATATAGTCTAAGAAACATATATGCAAAGCATCCAAACAGTACCATTCGCCAACTTTTTGTTCTTCAAGTTTAAGTGAACAACGAGCCCCATTGATAATCATGAAAGGGAAATTATTTCTAAATTTCGACAAGTAGAACAATGATTGGAACAGGTAGACGGGTGAAATCCTTCTATATGTTGCTTCTATATAGTCTAAGAAACATATATGCAAAGCATCCAAACAGTACAATTCGCCAATTTTTTTGTTCTTCAAGTTTAAGTGAACTACGAGCCCCATTGTTAATCCTTTATCGGAAATTATTTGTAATTTTCGACAAATAGAACAATGAATGGAACAGGTAGACGGTTGAAATCTTTGTATATATTGCTTCTATATAGTCTAAGAAACATATATGCAAAGCATCCAAACAGTACCATTCGCCAATTTTTTGTTCTTCAAGGTTAAGTGAAAAATGAGCCCCATTGTTAATCCTTTATCGGAAATTATTTGTAACTTTCGACAAGTAGAACAATGAATGGAACAGGTAGACGGTTGAAAACTTTGTATATATTGCTTCTATATAGTCTAAGAAACATGTACGCAAAGCATCCAAACAGTACCATTCGCCAATTTTTTGTTCTTCAAGTTTAAGTGAACAATGAGCCCCATTGTTAATCCTTTATCGGAAATTATTTGTAACTTTCGACAAGTAGAACAATGAATGGAACAGGTAGACGGTTGAAATCTTTGTATATATTGCTTCTATATAGTCTAAGAAACATATATGCAAAGCATCCAAACAGTACCATTCGCCACTTTTTTGTTCGCCAAGTTTAAGTGAACAACGAGCCCCATTGTTAATCCTTTAAAGGAAATTATTTGTAAATTTCGACAAGTAGAACAATGATTGGAACACGTAGACGGCTGAAATCTTTGTATATATTGCTTCCATATAGTCTAAGAAACATGTACGCAAAGCATCCAAACAGTACCATTCGCCAATTTTTTGTTCTTCAAGTTTAAGTGAACAATGAGCCCCAATGGTTAATCCTTTATCGGAAATTATTTGTAATTTTCGACAAGTAGAACAATGAATGGAACAGTTAGACGGTTGAAATATTTGTATATATTGCTTCTATATAGTCTAAGAAACATACATGCAAAGCATCCAAACAGTACCATTCGCGAATTTATTGTTCTTCAAGTTTAAGTGAACAACGAGCCCCATTGTTAATCCTTTATCGGAAATTATTTGTAATTTTCGACAAATAGAACAATGAATGGAACAGGTAGACGGTTGAAATCTTTGTATATATTGCTTCTATATAGTCTAAGAAACATATATGCAAAGCATCCAAACAGTACCATTCGCCACTTTTTTGTTCGCCAAGTTTAAGTGAACAACGAGCCCCATTGTTAATCCTTTAAAGGAAATTATTTGTAAATTTCGACAAGTAGAACAATGATTGGAACACGTAGACGGCTGAAATCTTTGTATATATTGCTTCCATATAGTCTAAGAAACATGTACGCAAAGCATCCAAACAGTACCATTCGCCAATTTTTTGTTCTTCAAGTTTAAGTGAACAATGAGCCCCAATGGTTAATCCTTTATCGGAAATTATTTGTAATTTTCGACAAGTAGAACAATGAATGGAACAGTTAGACGGTTGAAATATTTGTATATATTGCTTCTATATAGTCTAAGAAACATACATGCAAAGCATCCAAACAGTACCATTCGCGAATTTATTGTTCTTCAAGTTTAAGTGAACAACGAGCCCCATTGTTAATCCTTTATCGGAAATTATTTGTAATTTTCGACAAATAGAACAATGAATGGAACAGGTAGACGGTTGAAATCTTTGTATATATTGCTTCTATATAGTCTAAGAAACATATATGCAAAGCATCCAAACAGTACCATTCGCCACTTTTTTGTTCGCCAAGTTTAAGTGTACAACGAGCCCCATTGTTAATCCTTTAAAGGAAATTATTTGTAAATTTCGACAAGTAGAACAATGATTGGAACACGTAGACGGCTGAAATCTTTGTATATATTGCTTCCATATAGTCTAAGAAACATGTACGCAAAGCATCCAAACAGTACCATTCGCCAATTTTTTGTTCTTCAAGTTTAAGTGAACAATGAGCCCCAATGGTTAATCCTTTATCGGAAATTATTTGTAATTTTCGACAAGTAGAACAATGAATGGAACAGTTAGACGGTTGAAATATTTGTATATATTGCTTCTATATAATCTAAGAAACATATATGCAAAGCATCTAAACAGTAACAATCGCCAATTTTTTGATCTTCAAGTTTAAGTGAACAGCGAGCCCCATTGATAATCATGAAATGGAAATTATTTGTAACTTTCTACAAGTAGAACAATGAATAGTATAGGTAGACGGGTGAAATCTTTCTATATATTGCTTCTAAATAGTCTAAGAAACATCTATGCAAAGCATCCAAACAGTACAATTCGCCAATTTTTTGTTCTTCAAGTTTAAGTGAACTACGAGCCCCATTGTTAATCCTTTAAAGGAAATTATTTGTAAATTTCGACAAGTAGAACAATGAATGGATCATGTAGACGGTTGAAATCTTTGTATATATTGCTTCCATATAGTCTAAGAAACATGTACGCAAAGCATCCAAACAGTACCATTCGCCAATTTTTTGTTCTTCAAGTTTAAGTGAACAATGAGCCCCAATGGTTAATCCTTTATCGGAAATTATTTGTAATTTTCGACAAGTAGAACAATGAATGGAACAGGTGGACGGTTGAAATCATTGTATATATTGCTTCTATATAGTCTAAGAAACATATATGCAAAGCATCCAAACAGTACAATTCGCCAATTTTTTGTTCTTCAAGTTTAAGTAAACTACGATCCCCATTGTTAATCCCTTAACGGAAATTATTTGTAACTTTCGACAAGTAGAACAATGAATGGAATAGGTAGACGGTTGAAATCATTGTATATATTGCTTTTATATAGTCTAAGAAACATATATGCAAAGCATCCAAACAGTACAATTCGCCAATTTTTTGTTCTTCAAGTTTAAGTGAACAATGAGCCCCATTGTTAATCCTTTAAAGGAAATTATTTGTAACTTTCGACAAGTAGAACAATGAATGGAACAGGTAGACGGTTGAAATCTTTGTATATATTGCTTCTATATAGTCTAAGAAACATACATGCAAAGCATCCAAACAGTACCATTCGCGAATTTATTGTTCTTCAAGTTTAAGTGAACAACGAGCCCCATTGTTAATCCTTTATCGGAAATTATTTGTAATTTTCGACAAATAGAACAATGAATGGAACAGGTAGACGGTTGAAATCTTTGTATATATTGCTTCTATATAGTCTAAGAAACATATATGCAAAGCATCCAAACAGTACCATTCGCCAATTTTTTGTTCTTCAAGTTTAAGTGAAAAATGAGCCCCATTGTTAATCCTTTATCGGAAATTATTTGTAACTTTCGACAAGTAGAACAATGAATGAAACAGGTAGACGGTTGAAAACTTTGTATATATTGCTTCTATATAGTCTAAGAAACATGTACGCAAAGCATCCAAACAGTACCATTCGTCAATTTTTTGTTCCTCAAGTTTAAGTGAACAATGAGACCCATTGTTAATCTTTTATCGGAAATTATTTGTAACTTTCGACAAGTAGAACAATGAATGGAACAGGTAGACGGTTGAAATCTTTGTAAATATTGCTTCTATATAGTCTAAGAAACATATATGCAAAGCATCCAAACAGTACCATTCGCCAACTTTTTGTTCTTCAAGTTTAAGTGAACAACGAGCCCCATTGATAATCATGAAAGGGTAATTATTTCTAAATTTCGACAAGTAGAACAATGATTGGAACAGGTAGACGGGTGAAATCCTTCTATATGTTGCTTCTATATAGTCTAAGAAACATATATGCAAAGCATCCAAACAGTACAATTCGCCAATTTTTTTGTTCTTCAAGTTTAAGTGAACTACGAGCCCCATTGTTAATCCTTTATCGGAAATTATTTGTAATTTTCGACAAATAGAACAATGAATGGAACAGGTAGACGGTTGAAATCTTTGTATATATTGCTTCTATATAGTCTAAGAAACATATATGCAAAGCATCCAAACAGTACCATTCGCCAATTTTTTGTTCTTCAAGGTTAAGTGAAAAATGAGCCCCATTGTTAATCCTTTATCGGAAATTATTTGTAACTTTCGACAAGTAGAACAATGAATGGAACAGGTAGACGGTTGAAAACTTTGTATATATTGCTTCTATATAGTCTAAGAAACATGTACGCAAAGCATCCAAACAGTACCATTCGCCAATTTTTTGTTCCTCAAGTTTAAGTGAACAATGAGCCCCATTGTTAATCCTTTATCGGAAATTATTTGTAACTTTCGACAAGTAGAACAATGAATGGAACAGGTAGACGGTTGAAATCTTTGTAAATATTGCTTCTATATAGTCTAAGAAACATATATGCAAAGCATCCAAACAGTACCATCCGCCAATTTTTTGTTCTTCAAGTTTAAGTGAACAATGAGCCCCATTGTTAATCCTTTATCGGAAATTATTTGTAACTTTCGACAAGTAGAACAATGAATGGAACAGGTAGACGGTTGAAATCATTGTATATATTGCTTCTATATAGTCTAAGAAACATATATGCAAAGCATCCAAACAGTACAATTCGCCAATTTTTTGTTCTTCAAGTTTAAGTGAACAATGATCCCCATTGTTAATCCTTTAAAGGAAATTATTTGTTACTTTCGACAAGTAGAACAATGAATAGAACAGGTAGACGGTTGAAATCTTTGTATATATTGCTTCTATATAGTGTAAGAAACATATATGCAAAGCATCCAAACAGTACAATTCGCCAATTTTTTGTTCTTCAAGTTTAAGTAAACTACGATCCCCATTGTCAATCCCTTAACGGAAATTATTTGTAACTTTCGACAAGTAGAACAATGAATGGAACAGGTAGACGGTTGAAATCATTGTATATATTGCTTCTATATAGTCTAAGAAACATATATGCAAAGCATCCAAACAGTACAATTCGACAATTTTTTGCTCTTCAAGTTTAAGTGAACTACGAGCCCCATTGTTAATCCTTTAAAGGAAATTATTTGTAAATTTCGGCAAGTAGAACAATGAATGGAATAGGTAGACGGTTGAAATCATTGTATATATTGCTTCTATATAGTCTAAGAAACATATATGCAAAGCATCCAAACAGTACAATTCGCCAATTTTTTGTTCTTCAAGTTTAAGTGAACAATGAGCCCCATTGTTAATCCTTTAAAGGAAATTAATTGTAAATTTCGACAAGAAGAACAATGAATGGAACAGGTAGACGGTTGAAATCTTTGTATATATTGCTTCTATATAGTCTAAGAAACATATATGCAAAGCATCCAAACAGTACAATTCGCCAATTTATTGTTCTTCAAGTTTAAGTGAACAACGAGCCCCATTCTTAATCCTTTAAAGGAAATTATTTGTAACTTTCGACAAGTAGAACAATGAATGGAACAGGTAGACGGTTGAAATCTTTGTATATATTGCTTCTATATAGTCTAAGAAACATATATGCAAAGCGTCCAAACAGTACAATTCGCCAATTATTTGATCTTCAAGTTTAAGTGAACAATGAGCCCTAATGGTTAATCCTTTATCGGAAATTATTTGTAAATTTCGCCAAGTAGAACAATGAATGGAACAGGTAGCCGGTTGAAATCTTTGTATGTATTGCTTCTATATAGTCTAAGAAACATATATGCAAAGCATCCAAACATTATAATTCGCCAATTTTTTGTTCTTCAAGTTTAAGTGGACAATGAGCCCCAATGGTTAATCCTTTATCGGAAATTATTTGTAAATTTCGACAAGTAGAACAATGAATGGAACAGGTAGCCGGTTGAAATCAATGTATATATTGCTTCTATATAGTCTAAGAAACATATATGCAAAGCATCCAAACAGTACCATTCGCCAATTTCTTGTTCTTCAAGTTTAAGTGAACAACGAGCCCCATTGTTAATCCTTTAAAAGAAATTATTTGTAAATTTCGACAAGTAGAACAATGATTGGAACACGTAGACGGTTGAAATCTTTGTATATATTGCTTCCATATAGTCTAAGAAACATGTACGCAAAGCATCCAAACAGTGCCATTCGCCAATTTTTTGTTCTTCAAGTTTAAGTGAACAATGAGCTCCAATGGTTAATTCTTTATCGGAAATTATTTGTAATTTTCGACAAATAGAACAATGATTGGAACAGTTAGACGGTTGAAATATTTGTATATATTGCTTCTATATAATCTAAGAAACGTATAAGCAAAGCATCTAAACAGTAACAATCGCCAATTTTTTGATCTTCAAGTTTAAGTGAACAGCGAGCCCCATTGATAATCATGAAATGGAAATTATTTGTAACTTTCTACAAGTAGAACAATGAATAGTAAAGGTAGACGGGTGAAATCTTTCTATATATTGCTTCTAAATAGTCTAAGAAACATCTATGCAAAGCATCCAAACAGTACAATTCGCCAATTTTTTGTTCTTCAAGTTTAAGTGAACTACGAGCCCCATTGTTAATCCTTTAAAGGAAATTATTTGTAAATTTCGACAAGTAGAACAATGAATGGATCATGTAGACGGTTGAAAAAATTGTATATATTGCTTCTATATAGTCTACGAAACATATATGCAAAGCATCTAAACAGTAACAATCGCCGATTTTTTGATCTTCAAGTTTAAGTGAACAGCGAGCCCCATTGTTAATCCTTTAAAGGAAATTATTTGTAAATTTCGGCAAGTAGAACAATGAATGGAATAGGTAGACGGTTGAAATCATTGTGTATATTGCTTCTATATAGTCTAAGAAACATATATGCAAAGCATCCAAACAGTACCATTCGCCAATTTTTTGTTCTTCAAGTTTAAGTGAACTGCGAGCCCCATTGTTAATCCTTTAAAGGAAATTATTTGTAAATTTCGACAAGTAGAACAATAATTGGAACAAGTAGACGGTTGAAATCTTTGTATAAATTGCTTCCATATAGTCTAAGAAACATGTACGCAAAGCATCCAAACAGTACAATTCGCCAATTTTTTGTTCTTCAAGTTTAAGTGAACTACGATCCCCTTTGTTAATCCCTTAACGGAAATTATTTGTAACTTTCGACAAGTAGAACAGTGAATGGAACAGGTAGACGGTTGAAATCTTTGTATATATTGCTTCTATATAGTATAAGAAACATATATGCAAAGCATCCAAACAGTACAATTCGCTAATTTTTTGTTCTTCAAGTTTAAGTGAACAAAGCCTTTAAAGGAAATTATTTGTAAATTTCGACAAGTAGAACAATAATTGGAACAAGTAGACGGTTGAAATCTTTGTATAAATTGCTTCCATATAGTCTAAGAAACATGTACGCAAAGCATCCAAACAGTACAATTCGCCAATTTTTTGTTCTTCAAGTTTAAGTGAACAACGAGCCCCATTGTTAATCCTTTAAAAGAAATTATTTGTAAATTTCGACAAGTAGAACAATGATTGGAACACGTAGACGGTTGAAATCTTTGTATATATTGCTTCCATATAGTCTAAGAAACATGTACGCAAAGCATCCAAACAGTGCCATTCGCCAATTTTTTGTTCTTCAAGTTTAAGTGAACAATGAGCCCCAATGGTTAATCCTTTATCGGAAATTATTTGTAAATTTCGACAAGTAGAACAATGAATGGAACAGTTAGACGGTTGAAATATTTGTATATATTGCTTCTATATAATCTAAGAAACATATAAGCAAAGCATCTAAACAGTAACAATCGCCAATTTTTTGATCTTCAAGTTTAAGTGAACAGCGAGCCCCATTGATAATCCTTTAAAGGAAATTATTTGTAAATTTCGACAAGTAGAACAATGAATGGATCATGTAGACGGTTGAAAAAATTGTATATATTGCTTCTATATAGTCTACGAAACATATATGCAAAGCATCTAAACAGTAACAATCGCCGATTTTTTGATCTTCAAGTTTAAGTGAACAGCGAGCCCCATTGTTAATCCTTTAAAGGAAATTATTTGAAAATTTCGGCAAGTAGAACAATGAATGGAATAGGTAGACGGTTGAAATCATTGTATATATTGCTTCTATATAGTCTAAGAAACATATATGCAAAGCATCCAAACAGTACAATTCGCTAATTTTTTGTTCTTCAAGTTTAAGTGAACAAAGCCTTTAAAGGAAATTATTTGTAAATTTCGACAAGTAGAACAATAATTGGAACAAGTAGACGGTTGAAATCTTTGTATAAATTGCTTCCACATAGTCTAAGAAACATGTACGCAAAGCATCCAAACAGTACAATTCGCCAATTTTTTGTTCTTCAAGTTTAAGTGAACTACGATCCCCTTTGTTAATCCCTTAACGGAAATTATTTGTAACTTTCGACAAGTAGAACAATGAATGGAACAGGTAGACGGTTGAAATCTTTGTATATATTGCTTCTATATAGTCTAAGAAACATATATGCAAAGCATCCAAACAGTACAATTCGCCAATTTATTGTTCTTCAAGTTTAAGTGAACAACGAGCCCCATTCTTAATCCTTTAAAGGAAATTATTTGTAACTTTCGACAAGTAGAACAATGAATGGAACAGGTAGACGGTTGAAATCTTTGTATATATTGCTTCTATATAGTCTAAGAAACATATATGCAAAGCGTCCAAACAGTACAATTCGCCAATTATTTGATCTTCAAGTTTAAGTGAACAATGAGCCCTAATGGTTAATCCTTTATCGGAAATTATTTGTAAATTTCGCCAAGTAGAACAATGAATGGAACAGGTAGCCGGTTGAAATCTTTGTATGTATTGCTTCTATATAGTCTAAGAAACATATATGCAAAGCATCCAAACATTATAATTCGCCAATTTTTTGTTCTTCAAGTTTAAGTGGACAATGAGCCCCAATGGTTAATCCTTTATCGGAAATTATTTGTAAATTTCGACAAGTAGAACAATGAATGGAACAGGTAGCCGGTTGAAATCAATGTATATATTGCTTCTATATAGTCTAAGAAACATATATGCAAAGCATCCAAACAGTACCATTCGCCAATTTCTTTTTCTTCAAGTTTAAGTGAACAACGAGCCCCATTGTTAATCCTTTAAAAGAAATTATTTGTAAATTTCGACAAGTAGAACAATGATTGGAACACGTAGACGGTTGAAATCTTTGTATATATTGCTTCCATATAGTCTAAGAAACATGTACGCAAAGCATCCAAACAGTGCCATTCGCCAATTTTTTGTTCTTCAAGTTTAAGTGAACAATGAGCTCCAATGGTTAATTCTTTATCGGAAATTATTTGTAATTTTCGACAAATAGAACAATGATTGGAACAGTTAGACGGTTGAAATATTTGTATATATTGCTTCTATATAATCTAAGAAACGTATAAGCAAAGCATCTAAACAGTAACAATCGCCAATTTTTTGATCTTCAAGTTTAAGTGAACAGCGAGCCCCATTGATAATCATGAAATGGAAATTATTTGTAACTTTCTACAAGTAGAACAATGAATAGTAAAGGTAGACGGGTGAAATCTTTCTATATATTGCTTCTAAATAGTCTAAGAAACATCTATGCAAAGCATCCAAACAGTACAATTCGCCAATTTTTTGTTCTTCAAGTTTAAGTGAACTACGAGCCCCATTGTTAATCCTTTAAAGGAAATTATTTGTAAATTTCGACAAGTAGAACAATGAATGGATCATGTAGACGGTTGAAAAAATTGTATATATTGCTTCTATATAGTCTACGAAACATATATGCAAAGCATCTAAACAGTAACAATCGCCGATTTTTTGATCTTCAAGTTTAAGTGAACAGCGAGCCCCATTGTTAATCCTTTAAAGGAAATTATTTGTAAATTTCGGCAAGTAGAACAATGAATGGAATAGGTAGACGGTTGAAATCATTGTGTATATTGCTTCTATATAGTCTAAGAAACATATATGCAAAGCATCCAAACAGTACCATTCGCCAATTTTTTGTTCTTCAAGTTTAAGTGAACTGCGAGCCCCATTGTTAATCCTTTAAAGGAAATTATTTGTAAATTTCGACAAGTAGAACAATAATTGGAACAAGTAGACGGTTGAAATCTTTGTATAAATTGCTTCCATATAGTCTAAGAAACATGTACGCAAAGCATCCAAACAGTACAATTCGCCAATTTTTTGTTCTTCAAGTTTAAGTGAACTACGATCCCCTTTGTTAATCCCTTAACGGAAATTATTTGTAACTTTCGACAAGTAGAACAGTGAATGGAACAGGTAGACGGTTGAAATCTTTGTATATATTGCTTCTATATAGTATAAGAAACATATATGCAAAGCATCCAAACAGTACAATTCGCTAATTTTTTGTTCTTCAAGTTTAAGTGAACAAAGCCTTTAAAGGAAATTATTTGTAAATTTCGACAAGTAGAACAATAATTGGAACAAGTAGACGGTTGAAATCTTTGTATAAATTGCTTCCATATAGTCTAAGAAACATGTACGCAAAGCATCCAAACAGTACAATTCGCCAATTTTTTGTTCTTCAAGTTTAAGTGAACAACGAGCCCCATTGTTAATCCTTTAAAAGAAATTATTTGTAAATTTCGACAAGTAGAACAATGATTGGAACACGTAGACGGTTGAAATCTTTGTATATATTGCTTCCATATAGTCTAAGAAACATGTACGCAAAGCATCCAAACAGTGCCATTCGCCAATTTTTTGTTCTTCAAGTTTAAGTGAACAATGAGCCCCATTGTTAATCCTTTAAAGGAAATTATTTGTAAATTTCGACAAGTAGAACAATGAATGGATCTTGTAGACGGTTGAAATCATTGTATATATTGCTTCTATATAGTCTACGAAACATATATGCAAAGCATCCAAACAGTACAATTCGCCAATTTTTTGTTCCTCAAGTTTAAGTGAACAATGAGCCCCAATGGTTAATCCGTTATCGGAAATTATTTGTAAATTTCGACAAGTAGAACAATGAATGGATCTTGTAGACGGTTGAAATCATTGTATATATTGCTTCTATATAGTCTACGAAACATATATGCAAAGCATCCAAACAGTACAATTCGCCAATTTTTTGTTCCTCAAGTTTAAGTGAACAATGAGCCCCAATGGTTAATCCGTTATCGGAAATTATTTGTAAATTTCGACAAGTGGAACAATGATTGGAACACGTAGACGGTTGAAATCTTTGTATATATTGCTTCCATAAAGACTAAGAAACATGTACGCAAAGCATCCAAACAGTACCATTCGCCAATTTTTTGTTCTTCAAGTTTAAGTAAACAATGAGCCCCAATGGTTAATCCGTTATCGGAAATTATTTGTAACTTTCGACAAGTAGAACAATGAATGGAACAGGTAGACGGTTGAAATCTTTGTATATATTGCTTCTATATAGTCTAAGAAACATATATGCAAAGCATCCAAACAGTACCATTCGCCAATTTTTTGTTCTTCAAGTTTAAGTGAACTACGAGCCCCATTGTTAATCCTTTAACGGAAATTATTTGTAACTTGCGACAAGTAGAACAATGAATGGAACAGGTAGACGGTTGAAATCTTTGTATATATTGCTTCTATATAGTCTACGAAACATATATGCAAAGCATCCAAACAGTACAATTCGCCAATTTATTGTTCTTCAAGTTTAAGTGAACAACGAGCCCCATTGTTAATCCTTTAAAGGAAATTATTTGTAAATTTCGACAAGTAGAACAATGATTGGAACACGTAGACGGTTGAAATCTTTGTATATATTGCTTCCATATAGTCTAAGAAACATGTACGCAAAGCATCCAAACAGTACCATTCGCCAATTTTTTGGTCTTCAAGTTTAAGTGAACAATGAGCCCCAATGGTTAATCCTTTATCGGAAATTATTTGTAATTTTCGACAAGTAGAACAATGAATGGAACAGGTAGACGGTTGAAATATTTGTATATATTGCTTCTATATAATATAAGAAACATATATTCAAAGCATCCGAACAGTACCATTCGCCAATTTTTTGTTCTTCAAGTTTAAGTGAACTACGAGCCCCATTGTTAATCCCTTAACGGAAATTAATTGTAACTTTCTACAAGTAGAACAATGATTGGAACACGTAGACGGTTGAAATCTTTGTATATATTGCTTCCATATAGTCTAAGAAACATGTACGCAAAGCATCCAAACAGTACAATTCGCCAATTTTTTGTTCTTCAAGTTTAAGTGAACTACGATCCCCATTGTTAATCCCTTAACGGAAATTATTTGTAACTTTCGACAAGTAGAACAGTGAATGGAACAGGTAGACGGTTGAAATCTTTGTATATATTGCTTCTATACAGTATAAGAAACATATATGCTAAGCATCCAAACAGTACAATTCGCCAATTTTTTGTTCTTCAAGTTTAAGTGAACAATGAGCCCCAATGGTTAATCCGTTATCGGAAATTATTTGTAACTTTCGACAAGTAGAACAATGAATGGAACACGTAGACGGTTGAAATCTTTGTATATATTGCTTCCATATAGTCTAAGAAACATGTACGCAAAGCATCCAAACAGTACAATTCGCCAATTTTTTGTTCTTCAAGATTAAGTGAACTACGATCCCCATTGTTAATCCCTTAACGGAAATTATTTGTAACTTTCGACAAGTAGAACAGTGAATGGAACAGGTAGACGGTTGAAATCTTTGTATATATTGCTTCTATATAGTCTACGAAACATATATGCAAAGCATCCAAACAGTACAATTCGCCAATTTTTTGTTCCTCAAGTTTAAGTGAACAATGAGCCCCAATGGTTAATCCGTTATCGGAAATTATTTGTAAATTTCGACAAGTAGAACAATGAATGGATCTTGTAGACGGTTGAAATCATTGTATATATTGCTTCTATATAGTCTACGAAACATATATGCAAAGCATCCAAACAGTACAATTCGCCAATTTTTTGTTCCTCAAGTTTAAGTGAACAATGAGCCCCAATGGTTAATCCGTTATCGGAAATTATTTGTAAATTTCGACAAGTGGAACAATGATTGGAACACGTAGACGGTTGAAATCTTTGTATATATTGCTTCCATATAGACTAAGAAACATCTACGCAAAGCATCCAAACAGTACCATTCGCCAATTTTTTGTTCTTCAAGTTTAAGTGAACAATGAGCCCCAATGGTTAATCCTTTATCGGAAATTATTTGTAACTTTCGGCAAGTAGAACAATGAATGGAACAGGTAGACGGTTGAAATCTTTGTATATATTGCTTCTATATAGTCTAAGAAATATATATGCAAAGCATCCAAACAGTACAATTCGCCAATTTATTGTTCTTCAAGTTTAAGTGAACAACGAGCCCCATTGTTAAGCCATTAAAGGAAATTATTTGTCAATTTCGATAAGTAGAACAATGATTGGAACACGTAGACGGTTGAAATCTTTGTATATATTGCTTCCATATAGTCTAAGAAACATGTACGCAAAGCATCCAAACAGTACAATTCGCCAATTTTTTGTTCTTCAAGTTTAAGTGAACTACGATCCCCATTGTTAATCCCTTAACGGAAATTATTTGTAACTTTCGACAAGTAGAACAGTGAATGGAACAGGTAGACGGGTGAAATCTTTGTATATATTGCTTCTATACAGTATAAGAAACATATATGCAAAGCATCCAAACAGTACAATTCGCCAATTTTTTGTTCTTCAAGTTTAAGTGAACAATGAGCCCCAACGGTTAATCCGTTATCGGAAATTATTTGTAACTTTCGACAAGTAGAACAATGAATGGAAAAGGTAGACGGTTGAAATCTTTGTATATATTGCTTCTATATAGTCTAAGAAACATATATGCAAAGCATCCAAACAGTTCCATTCGCCAATTTTTTGTTCTTCAAGTTTAAGTGAACAATGAGCCCCAATGGTTAATCCGTTATCGGAAATTATTTGTAACTTTCGACAAGTAGAACAATGAATGGAACAGGTAGACGGTTGAAATCTTTGTATATATTGCTTCTATATAGTCTAAGAAATATATATGCAAAGCATCCAAACAGTACAATTCGCCAATTTATTGTTCTTCAAGTTTAAGTGAACAATGAGCCCCAATGGTTAATCCTTTATCGGCAATTATTTGTAAGTTTTGGCAAGTAGAACAATGAATGGAACAGGTAGACGGTTGAAATATTTGTATATATTGCTTCTATATAGTCTAAGAAACATGTACGCAAAGCATCCAAACAGTACCATTCGCCAATTTTTTGTTCTTCAAGTTTAAGTGAACAATGAGCCCCAATGGTTAATCCTTTATCGGAAATTATTTGTAAGTTTTGGCAAGTAGAACAATGAATGGAACAGGTAGACGGTTGAAATATTTGTATATATTGCTTCTATATAGTCTAAGAAACATCTATGCAAAGCATCCAAACAGTACAATTCGCCAATTTTTTGTTCTTCAAGTTTAAGTGAACAACGAGCCCCATTGTTAAGCCATTAAAGGAAATTATTTGTCAATTTCGATAAGTAGAACAATGATTGGAACACGTAGACGGTTGAAATCTTTGTATATATTGCTTCCATATAGTCTAAGAAACATGTACGCAAAGCATCCAAACAGTACAATTCGCCAATTTATTGTTCTTCAAGTTTAAGTGAACAACGAGCCCCATTGTTAAGCCATTAAAGGAAATTATTTGTCAATTTCGATAAGTAGAACAACGATTGGAACACGTAGACGGTTGAAATCTTTGTATATATTGCTTCCATATAGTCTAAGAAACATGTACGCAAAGCATCCAAACAGTACCATTCGCCAATTTTTTGTTCTTCAAGTTTAAGTGAACAATGAGCACCAATGGTTAATCCTTTATCGGAAATTATTTGTAAATTTCGGCAAGTAGAACAATGAATGGAATAGGTAGACGGTTGAAATCATTGTATATATTGCTTCTATATAGTCTAAGAAACATATATGCAAAGCATCCAAACAGTACAATTCGCCAATTTTTTGTTCTTCAAGATTAAGTAAACTACGATCCCCATTGTTAATCACTTAACGGAAATTATTTGTAACATTCCACAAGTAGAACAATGAATGGAACAGGTAGACGGTTGAAATCATTGTATATATTGCTTCTATATAGTCTAAGAAACATCTATGCAAAGCATCCAAACAGTACAATTCGCCAATTTTTTGTTCTTCAAGTTTAAGTAAACTACGATCCCCATTGTTAATCCCTTAACGGAAATTATTTGTAACTTTCGACAAGTAGAACAATGAATGGAACAGGTGGACGGTTGAAATCATTGTATATATTGCTTCTATATAGTCTAAGAAACATATATGCAAAGCATCCAAACAGTACAATTCGCCAATTTTTTGTTCTTCAAGTTTAAGTAAACTACGATCCCCATTGTTAATCCCTTAACGGAAATTATTTGTAACTTTCGACAAGTAGAACAATGAATGGAATAGGTAGACGGTTGAAATCATTGTATATATTGCTTTTATATAGTCTAAGAAACATATATGCAAAGCATCCAAACAGTACAATTCGCCAATTTTTTGTTCTTCAAGTTTAAGTGAACAATGAGCCCCATTGTTAATCCTTTAAAGGAAATTATTTGTAACTTTCGACAAGTAGAACAATGAATGGAACAGGTAGACGGTTGAAATCTTTGTATATATTGCTTCTATATAGTCTAAGAAACATACATGCAAAGCATCCAAACAGTACCATTCGCGAATTTATTGTTCTTCAAGTTTAAGTGAACAACGAGCCCCATTGTTAATCCTTTATCGGAAATTATTTGTAATTTTCGACAAATAGAACAATGAATGGAACAGGTAGACGGTTGAAATCTTTGTATATATTGCTTCTATATAGTCTAAGAAACATATATGCAAAGCATCCAAACAGTACCATTCGCCAATTTTTTGTTCTTCAAGTTTAAGTGAAAAATGAGCCCCATTGTTAATCCTTTATCGGAAATTATTTGTAACTTTCGACAAGTAGAACAATGAATGAAACAGGTAGACGGTTGAAAACTTTGTATATATTGCTTCTATATAGTCTAAGAAACATGTACGCAAAGCATCCAAACAGTACCATTCGCCAATTTTTTGTTCCTCAAGTTTAAGTGAACAATGAGACCCATTGTTAATCTTTTATCGGAAATTATTTGTAACTTTCGACAAGTAGAACAATGAATGGAACAGGTAGACGGTTGAAATCTTTGTAAATATTGCTTCTATATAGTCTAAGAAACATATATGCAAAGCATCCAAACAGTACCATTCGCCAACTTTTTGTTCTTCAAGTTTAAGTGAACAACGAGCCCCATTGATAATCATGAAAGGGTAATTATTTCTAAATTTCGACAAGTAGAACAATGATTGGAACAGGTAGACGGGTGAAATCCTTCTATATGTTGCTTCTATATAGTCTAAGAAACATATATGCAAAGCATCCAAACAGTACAATTCGCCAATTTTTTTGTTCTTCAAGTTTAAGTGAACTACGAGCCCCATTGTTAATCCTTTATCGGAAATTATTTGTAATTTTCGACAAATAGAACAATGAATGGAACAGGTAGACGGTTGAAATCTTTGTATATATTGCTTCTATATAGTCTAAGAAACATATATGCAAAGCATCCAAACAGTACCATTCGCCAATTTTTTGTTCTTCAAGGTTAAGTGAAAAATGAGCCCCATTGTTAATCCTTTATCGGAAATTATTTGTAACTTTCGACAAGTAGAACAATGAATGGAACAGGTAGACGGTTGAAAACTTTGTATATATTGCTTCTATATAGTCTAAGAAACATGTACGCAAAGCATCCAAACAGTACCATTCGCCAATTTTTTGTTCCTCAAGTTTAAGTGAACAATGAGCCCCATTGTTAATCCTTTATCGGAAATTATTTGTAACTTTCGACAAGTAGAACAATGAATGGAACAGGTAGACGGTTGAAATCTTTGTAAATATTGCTTCTATATAGTCTAAGAAACATATATGCAAAGCATCCAAACAGTACCATCCGCCAATTTTTTGTTCTTCAAGTTTAAGTGAACAATGAGCCCCATTGTTAATCCTTTATCGGAAATTATTTGTAACTTTCGACAAGTAGAACAATGAATGGAACAGGTAGACGGTTGAAAACTTTGTATATATTGCTTCTATATAGTCTAAGAAACATATATGCAAAGCATCCAAACAGTACCATTCGCCAATTTTTTGTTCTTCAAGTTTAAGTAAACTACGATCCCCATTGTTAATCCCTTAACGGAAATTATTTGTAACATTCGACAAGTAGAACAATGAATGGAACAGGTAGACGGTTGAAATCATTGTATATATTGCTTCTATATAGTCTAAGAAACATATATGCAAAGCATCCAAACAGTACAATTCGCCAATTTTTTGTTCTTCAAGTTTAAGTGAACAATGATCCCCATTGTTAATCCTTTAAAGGAAATTATTTGTTACTTTCGACAAGTAGAACAATGAATAGAACAGGTAGACGGTTGAAATCTTTGTATATATTGCTTCTATATAGTGTAAGAAACATATATGCAAAGCATCCAAACAGTACAATTCGCCAATTTTTTGTTCTTCAAGTTTAAGTAAACTACGATCCCCATTGTCAATCCCTTAACGGAAATTATTTGTAACTTTCGACAAGTAGAACAATGAATGGAACAGGTAGACGGTTGAAATCATTGTATATATTGCTTCTATATAGTCTAAGAAACATATATGCAAAGCATCCAAACAGTACAATTCGCCAATTTTTTGTTCTTCAAGTTTAAGTAAACTACGATCCCCATTGTTAATCCCTTAACGGAAATTATTTGTAACTTTCGACAAGTAGAACAATGAATGGAACAGGTAGACGGTTGAAATCATTGTATATATTGCTTCTATATAGTCTAAGAAACATATATGCAAAGCATCCAAACAGTACAATTCGCCAATTTATTGTTCTTCAAGTTTAAGTGAACAACGAGCCCCATTCTTAATCCTTTAAAGGAAATTATTTGTAACTTTCGACAAGTAGAACAATGAATGGAACAGGTAGACGGTTGAAATCTTTGTATATATTGCTTCTATATAGTCTAAGAAACATATATGCAAAGCGTCCAAACAGTACAATTCGCCAATTATTTGATCTTCAAGTTTAAGTGAACAATGAGCCCTAATGGTTAATCCTTTATCGGAAATTATTTGTAAATTTCGCCAAGTAGAACAATGAATGGAACAGGTAGCCGGTTGAAATCTTTGTATGTATTGCTTCTATATAGTCTAAGAAACATATATGCAAAGCATCCAAACATTATAATTCGCCAATTTTTTGTTCTTCAAGTTTAAGTGGACAATGAGCCCCAATGGTTAATCCTTTATCGGAAATTATTTGTAAATTTCGACAAGTAGAACAATGAATGGAACAGGTAGCCGGTTGAAATCAATGTATATATTGCTTCTATATAGTCTAAGAAACATATATGCAAAGCATCCAAACAGTACCATTCGCCAATTTCTTGTTCTTCAAGTTTAAGTGAACAACGAGCCCCATTGTTAATCCTTTAAAAGAAATTATTTGTAAATTTCGACAAGTAGAACAATGATTGGAACACGTAGACGGTTGAAATCTTTGTATATATTGCTTCCATATAGTCTAAGAAACATGTACGCAAAGCATCCAAACAGTGCCATTCGCCAATTTTTTGTTCTTCAAGTTTAAGTGAACAATGAGCTCCAATGGTTAATTCTTTATCGGAAATTATTTGTAATTTTCGACAAATAGAACAATGAATGGAACAGTTAGACGGTTGAAATATTTGTATATATTGCTTCTATATAATCTAAGAAACGTATAAGCAAAGCATCCAAACAGTACAATTCGCCAATTTTTTGTTCTTCAAGATTAAGTGAACTACGATCCCCATTGTTAATCCCTTAACGGAAATTATTTGTAACTTTCGACAAGTAGAACAGTGAATGGAACAGGTAGACGGTTGAAATCTTTGTATATATTGCTTCTATATAGTCTACGAAACATATATGCAAAGCATCCAAACAGTACAATTCGCCAATTTATTGTTCTTCAAGTTTAAGTGAACAACGAGCCCCATTGTTAATCCTTTAAAGGAAATTATTTGTAAATTTCGACAAGTAGAACAATGAATGGATCTTGTAGACGGTTGAAATCATTGTATATATTGCTTCTATATAGTCTACGAAACATATATGCAAAGCATCCAAACAGTACAATTCGCCAATTTTTTGTTCCTCAAGTTTAAGTGAACAATGAGCCCCAATGGTTAATCCGTTATCGGAAATTATTTGTAAATTTCGACAAGTAGAACAATGAATGGATCTTGTAGACGGTTGAAATCATTGTATATATTGCTTCTATATAGTCTACGAAACATATATGCAAAGCATCCAAACAGTACAATTCGCCAATTTTTTGTTCCTCAAGTTTAAGTGAACAATGAGCCCCAATGGTTAATCCGTTATCGGAAATTATTTGTAAATTTCGACAAGTGGAACAATGATTGGAACACGTAGACGGTTGAAATCTTTGTATATATTGCTTCCATATAGACTAAGAAACATGTACGCAAAGCATCCAAACAGTACCATTCGCCAATTTTTTGTTCTTCAAGTTTAAGTGAACAATGAGCCCCAATGGTTAATCCTTTATCGGAAATTATTTGTAACTTTCGGCAAGTAGAACAATGAATGGAACAGGTAGACGGTTGAAATCTTTGTATATATTGCTTCTATATAGTCTAAGAAATATATATGCAAAGCATCCAAACAGTACAATTCGCCAATTTATTGTTCTTCAAGTTTAAGTGAACAACGAGCCCCATTGTTAAGCCATTAAAGGAAATTATTTGTCAATTTCGATAAGTAGAACAATGATTGGAACACGTAGACGGTTGAAATCTTTGTATATATTGCTTCCATATAGTCTAAGAAACATGTACGCAAAGCATCCAAACAGTACAATTCGCCAATTTTTTGTTCTTCAAGTTTAAGTGAACTACGATCCCCATTGTTAATCCCTTAACGGAAATTATTTGTAACTTTCGACAAGTAGAACAGTGAATGGAACAGGTAGACGGGTGAAATCTTTGTATATATTGCTTCTATACAGTATAAGAAACATATATGCAAAGCATCCAAACAGTACAATTCGCCAATTTTTTGTTCTTCAAGTTTAAGTGAACAATGAGCCCCAACGGTTAATCCGTTATCGGAAATTATTTGTAACTTTCGACAAGTAGAACAATGAATGGAAAAGGTAGACGGTTGAAATCTTTGTATATATTGCTTCTATATAGTCTAAGAAACATATATGCAAAGCATCCAAACAGTTCCATTCGCCAATTTTTTGTTCTTCAAGTTTAAGTGAACAATGAGCCCCAATGGTTAATCCGTTATCGGAAATTATTTGTAACTTTCGACAAGTAGAACAATGAATGGAACAGGTAGACGGTTGAAATCTTTGTATATATTGCTTCTATATAGTCTAAGAAATATATATGCAAAGCATCCAAACAGTACAATTCGCCAATTTATTGTTCTTCAAGTTTAAGTGAACAATGAGCCCCAATGGTTAATCCTTTATCGGAAATTATTTGTAAGTTTTGGCAAGTAGAACAATGAATGGAACAGGTAGACGGTTGAAATATTTGTATATATTGCTTCTATATAGTCTCAGAAACATGTACGCAAAGCATCCAAACAGTACCATTCGCCAATTTTATGTTCTTCAAGTTTAAGTGAACAATGAGCCCCAATGGTTAATCCTTTATCGGAAATTATTTGTAAGTTTTGGCAAGTAGAACAATGAATGGAACAGGTAGACGGTTGAAATATTTGTATATATTGCTTCTATATAGTCTAAGAAACATGTACGCAAAGCATCCAAACAGTACCATTCGCCAATTTTTTGTTCTTCAAGTTTAAGTGAACAATGAGCCCCAATGGTTAATCCTTTATCGGAAATTAATTGTAAATTTCTACAAGTAGAACAATGATTGGAACACGTAGACGGTTGAAATCTTTGTATATATTGCTTCCATATAGTCTAAGAAACATGTACGCAAAGCATCCAAACAGTACAATTCGCCAATTTTTTGTTCTTCAAGTTTAAGTGAACAATGAGCCCCAATGGTTAATCCGTTATCGGAAATTATTTGTAACTTTCGACAAGTAGAACAATGAATGGAACAGGTAGACGGTTGAAATCTTAGTATATATTGCTTCTATATAGTCTAAGAAATATATATGCAAAGCATCCAAACAGTACAATTCGCCAATTTATTGTTCTTCAAGTTTAAGTGAACAACGAGCCCCATTGTTAAGCCATTAAAGGAAATTATTTGTCAATTTCGATAAGTAGAACAATGATTGGAACACGTAGACGGTTGAAATCTTTGTATATATTGCTACCATATAGTCTAAGAAACATGTACGCAAAGCATCCAAACGGTACCATTCGCCAATTTTTTGTTCTTCAAGTTTAAGTGAACAACGAGCCCCATTGTTAATCCTTTAAAGGAAATTATTTGTAAATTTCGACAAGTAGAACAATGATTGGAACACGTAGACGGTTGAAATCTTTGTATATATTGCTTCCATATAGTCTAAGAAACATGTACGCAAAGCATCCAAACAGTACCATTCGCCAATTTTTTGGTCTTCAAGTTTAAGTGAACAATGAGCCCCATGGTTAATCCTTTATCGGAAATTATTTGTAACTTTCGACAAGTAGAACAATGAATGGAACAGGTAGATGATTGAAATCTTTGTATATATTGCTTCTATATAATCTAAGAAACATATATGCAAAGCATCCAAACAGTACAATTCGCCAATTTATTCTTCTTCAAGTTGAAGTGAACAACGAACCCCATTGTTAATCCTTTAAAGGAAATTATTTGTGAATTTCGACAAGTAGAACAATGATTGGAACACGTAGACGGTTGAAATGTTTGTATATATTGCTTCCATATAGTCTAAGAAACATGTACGCAAAGCATCCAAACAGTACCATTCGCCAATTTTTTGTTCTTCAAGTTTAAGTGAACAATGAGCCCCAATGGTTAATCCTTTATCGGAAATTATTTGTAATTTTCGACAAGTAGAACAATGAATGGAACAGGTAGACGGTTGAAACCTTTGTACATATTGCTTCTATATAATCTAAGAAACATATATGCAAAGCATCTAAACAGTAACAATCGCCAATTTTTTGATCTTCAAGTTTAGTGTACAATGAGCCCCAATGGTTAATCCTTTATCGGAAATTATTTGTAATTTTCGACAAGTTGAACAATGAATGGAACAGGTAGACGGTTGAAATCTTGGTATATATTGCTTCTATATAATCTAAGAAACATATATGCAAAGCATCCAAACAGTACAATTCGCCAATTATTTCATCTTCAAGTTTAAGTGAACAATGAGCCCCATTGTTAATCCTTTAAAGGAAATTATTTGTAACTTTCGACAAGTAGAACAATGAATGGAACTGGTAGACGGTTGAAATCAATGTATATATTGCTTCTATATAGTCTAAAAACATATACGCAAAGCATCCAAACAGTACCATTCGCCAATTTATTGTTCTTCAAGTTTAAGTGAACAACGAGCCGCATTGTTAATCCTTTAAAGGAAATTATTTGTAAATTTCGGCAAGTAGAACAATGATTGGAACACGTAGACGGTTGAAATCTTTGTATATATTGCTTCCATATAGTCTAAGAAACATGTACGCAAAGCATCCAAACGGTACCATTCGCCAATTTTTTGTTCTTCAAGTTTAACTGAACAATGAGCCCCAATGGTTAATCCTTTATCGGAAATTATTTATAATTTTCGACAAGTAGAACAATGAACGGAACAGGTAGACGGTTGAAATCTTTGTATATATTGCTTCTATATAATCTAAGAAACATATATGCAAAGCATCCAAACAGTAACATTCGCCAATTTTTTGTTCTTCAAGTTTAAGTGAACAATGAGCCCCAATGTTAATCCTTTATCGGAAATTATTTGTAACTTTCGACAAGTAGAACAATGAATGGAACTGGTAGACGGTTGAAATCTTTTTATATATTGCTTCTATATAGACTAAGAAACCTATATGCAAAGCATCTAAACAGTAACATTCGCCAATTTTTTGATCTTCAAGTTTAAGTGAACAATGAGCCCCACTGTTAATCCTTTATCGGAAATTATTTGTAACTTTCGACAAGTAGAACAATGAATGGAACAGGTAGACGGTTGAAATCTTTGTATATATTGCTTCTATATAGTCTAAGAAACATATATGCATAGCATCCAAACAGTACAATTCGCCAATTTATTGATCTTCAAGTTTAAGTGAACAATGAGCCCCATGGTTAATCCTTTATCGGAAATTATTTGTAACTTTCGACAAGTAGAACAATGAATGGAACAGGTAGATGATTGAAATCTTTGTATATATTGCTTCTATATAATCTAAGAAACATATATGCAAAGCATCCAAACAGTACAATTCACCAATTTATTGTTCTTCAAGTTGAAGTGAACAACGAGCCCCATTGTTAATCCTTTAAAGGAAATTATTTGTAAATTTCGACAAGTAGAACAATGATTGGAACACGTAGACGGTTGAAATGTTTGTATATATTGCTTCCATATAGTCTAAGAAACATGTACGCAAAGCATCCAAACAGTACCATTCGCCAATTTTTTGTTCTTCAAGTTTAAGTGAACAATGAGCCCCAATGGTTAATCCTTTATCGGAAATTATTTGTAATTTTCGACAAGTAGAACAATGAATGGAACAGGTAGACGGTTGAAACCTTTGTACATATTGCTTCTATATAATCTAAGAAACATATATGCAAAGCATCTAAACAGTAACAATCGCCAATTTTTTGATCTTCAAGTTTAGTGTACAATGAGCCCCAATGGTTAATCCTTTATCGGAAATTATTTGTAATTTTCGACAAGTTGAACAATGAATGGAACAGGTAGACGGTTGAAATCTTTGTATATATTGCTTCTATATAATCTAAGAAACATATATGCAAAGCATCCAAACAGTACAATTCGCCAATTATTTCATCTTCAAGTTTAAGTGAACAATGAGCCCCATTGTTAATCCTTTAAAGGAAATTATTTGTAACTTTCGACAAGTAGAACAATGAATGGAACTGGTAGACGGTTGAAATCAATGTATATATTGCTTCTATATAGTCTAAAAACATATACGCAAAGCATCCAAACAGTACCATTCGCCAATTTATTGTTCTTCAAGTTTAAGTGAACAACGAGCCGCATTGTTAATCCTTTAAAGGAAATTATTTGTAAATTTCGGCAAGTAGAACAATGATTGGAACACGTAGACGGTTGAAATCTTTGTATATATTGCTTCCATATAGTCTAAGAAACATGTACGCAAAGCATCCAAACGGTACCATTCGCCAATTTTTTGTTCTTCAAGTTTAACTGAACAATGAGCCCCAATGGTTAATCCTTTATCGGAAATTATTTATAATTTTCGACAAGTAGAACAATGAACGGAACAGGTAGACGGTTGAAATCTTTGTATATATTGCTTCTATATAATCTAAGAAACATATATGCAAAGCATCCAAACAGTAACATTCGCCAATTTTTTGTTCTTCAAGTTTAAGTGAACAATGAGCCCCAATGTTAATCCTTTATCGGAAATTATTTGTAACTTTCGACAAGTAGAACAATGAATGGAACTGGTAGACGGTTGAAATCTTTTTATATATTGCTTCTATATAGACTAAGAAACCTATATGCAAAGCATCTAAACAGTAACATTCGCCAATTTTTTGATCTTCAAGTTTAAGTGAACAATGAGCCCCAATGGTTAATCCTTTATCGGAAATGATTTGTAATTTTCGACAAGTAGAACAATGAATGGAACAGGTAGACGGTTGAAACCTTTGTACATATTGCTTCTATATAATCTAAGAAACATATATGCAAAGCATCTAAACAGTAACAATCGCCAATTTTTTGATCTTCAAGTTTAGTGTACAATGAGCCCCATGGTTAATCCTTTATCGGAAATTATTTGTAACTTTCGACAAGTAGAACAATGAATGGAACAGGTAGATGATTGAAATCTTTGTATATATTGCTTCTATATAATCTAAGAAACATATATGCAAAGCATCCAAACAGTACAATTCACCAATTTATTGTTCTTCAAGTTGAAGTGAACAACGAGCCCCATTGTTAATCCTTTAAAGGAAATTATTTGTAAATTTCGACAAGTAGAACAATGATTGGAAAAACGTAGACGGTTGAAATGTTTGTATATATTGCTTCCATATAGTCTAAGAAACATGTACGCAAAGCATCCAAACAGTACCATTCGCCAATTTTTTGTTCTTCAAGTTTAAGTGAACAATGAGCCCCAATGGTTAATCCTTTATCGGAAATTATTTGTAATTTTCGACAAGTAGAACAATGAATGGAACTGGTAGACGGTTGAAATCTTTGTATATATTGCTTCTATATAATCTAAGAAACATATATGCAAAGCATCCAAACAGTACAATTCGCCAATTATTTCATCTTCAAGTTTAAGTGAACAATGAGCCCCATTGTTAATCCTTTAAAGGAAATTATTTGTAACTTTCGACAAGTAGAACAATGAATGGAACTGGTAGACGGTTGAAATCAATGTATATATTGCTTCTATATAGTCTAAAAACATATACGCAAAGCATCCAAACAGTACCATTCGCCAATTTATTGTTCTTCAAGTTTAAGTGAACAACGAGCCGCATTGTTAATCCTTTAAAGGAAATTATTTGTAAATTTCGGCAAGTAGAACAATGATTGGAACACGTAGACGGTTGAAATCTTTGTATATATTGCTTCCATATAGTCTAAGAAACATGTACGCAAAGCATCCAAACGGTACCATTCGCCAATTTTTTGTTCTTCAAGTTTAACTGAACAATGAGCCCCAATGGTTAATCCTTTATCGGAAGTTATTTATAATTTTCGACAAGTAGAACAATGAACGGAACAGGTAGACGGTTGAAACCTTTGTATATATTGCTTCTATATAATCTAAGAAACATATATGCAAAGCATCCAAACAGTAACATTCGCCAATTTTTTGTTCTTCAAGTTTAAGTGAACAATGAGCCCCAATGTTAATCCTTTATCGGAAATTATTTGTAACTTTCGACAAGTAGAACAATGAATGGAACTGGTAGACGGTTGAAATCTTTTTATATATTGCTTCTATATAGACTAAGAAACCTATATGCAAAGCATCTAAACAGTAACATTCGCCAATTTTTTGATCTTCAAGTTTAAGTGAACAATGAGCCCCACTGTTAATCCTTTATCGGAAATTATTTGTAACTTTCGACAAGTAGAACAATGAATGGAACAGGTAGACGGTTGAAATCTTTGTATATATTGCTTCTATATAGTCTAAGAAACATATATGCATAGCATCCAAACAGTACAATTCGCCAATTTATTGATCTTCAAGTTTAAGTGAACAATGAGCCCCATGGTTAATCCTTTATCGGAAATTATTTATAATTTTCGACAAGTAGAACAATGAACGGAACAGGTAGACGGTTGAAATCTTTGTATATATTGCTTCTATATAATCTAAGAAACATATATGCAAAGCATCCAAACAGTAACATTCGCCAATTTTTTGTTCTTCAAGTTTAAGTGAACAATGAGCCCCAATGTTAATCCTTTATCGGAAATTATTTGTAACTTTCGACAAGTAGAACAATGAATGGAACTGGTAGACGGTTGAAATCTTTTTATATATTGCTTCTATATAGACTAAGAAACCTATATGCAAAGCATCTAAACAGTAACATTCGCCAATTTTTTGATCTTCAAGTTTAAGTGAACAATGAGCCCCACTGTTAATCCTTTATCGGAAATTATTTGTAACTTTCGACAAGTAGAACAATGAATGGAACAGGTAGACGGTTGAAATCTTTGTATATATTGCTTCTATATAGTCTAAGAAACATATATGCATAGCATCCAAACAGTACAATTCGCCAATTTATTGATCTTCAAGTTTAAGTGAACAATGAGCCCCACTGTTAATCCTTTATCGGAAATTATTTGTAACTTTCGACAAGTAGAACAATGAATGGAACAGGTAGACGGTTGAAATCTTTGTATATATTGCTTCTATATAGTCTAAGAAACATATATGCATAGCATCCAAACAGTACAATTCGCCAATTTATTGATCTTCAAGTTTAAGTGAACAATGAGCCCCATGGTTAATCCTTTATCGGAAATTATTTGTAACTTTCGACAAGTAGAACAATGAATGGAACAGGTAGATGATTGAAATCTTTGTATATATTGCTTCTATATAATCTAAGAAACATATATGCAAAGCATCCAAACAGTACAATTCGCCAATTTATTCTTCTTCAAGTTGAAGTGAACAACGAGCCCCATTGTTAATCCTTTAAAGGAAATTATTTGTAAATTTCGACAAGTAGAACAATGATTGGAACACGTAGACGGTTGAAATGTTTGTATATATTGCTTCCATATAGTCTAAGAAACATGTACGCAAAGCATCCAAACAGTACCATTCGCCAATTTTTTGTTCTTCAAGTTTAAGTGAACAATGAGCCCCAATGGTTAATCCTTTATCGGAAATTATTTGTAATTTTCGACAAGTAGAACAATGAATGGAACAGGTAGACGGTTGAAACCTTTGTACATATTGCTTCTATATAATCTAAGAAACATATATGCAAAGCATCTAAACAGTAACAATCGCCAATTTTTTGATCTTCAAGTTTAGTGTACAATGAGCCCCAATGGTTAATCCTTTATCGGAAATTATTTGTAATTTTCGACAAGTTGAACAATGAATGGAACAGGTAGACGGTTGAAATCTTTGTATATATTGCTTCTATATAATCTAAGAAACATATATGCAAAGCATCCAAACAGTACAATTCGCCAATTATTTCATCTTCAAGTTTAAGTGAACAATGAGCCCCATTGTTAATCCTTTAAAGGAAATTATTTGTAACTTTCGACAAGTAGAACAATGAATGGAACTGGTAGACGGTTGAAATCAATGTATATATTGCTTCTATATAGTCTAAAAACATATACGCAAAGCATCCAAACAGTACCATTCGCCAATTTATTGTTCTTCAAGTTTAAGTGAACAACGAGCCGCATTGTTAATCCTTTAAAGGAAATTATTTGTAAATTTCGGCAAGTAGAACAATGATTGGAACACGTAGACGGTTGAAATCTTTGTATATATTGCTTCCATATAGTCTAAGAAACATGTACGCAAAGCATCCAAACGGTACCATTCGCCAATTTTTTGTTCTTCAAGTTTAACTGAACAATGAGCCCCAATGGTTAATCCTTTATCGGAAATTATTTATAATTTTCGACAAGTAGAACAATGAACGGAACAGGTAGACGGTTGAAATCTTTGTATATATTGCTTCTATATAATCTAAGAAACATATATGCAAAGCATCCAAACAGTAACATTCGCCAATTTTTTGTTCTTCAAGTTTAAGTGAACAATGAGCCCCAATGTTAATCCTTTATCGGAAATTATTTGTAACTTTCGACAAGTAGAACAATGAATGGAACTGGTAGACGGTTGAAATCTTTTTATATATTGCTTCTATATAGACTAAGAAACCTATATGCAAAGCATCTAAACAGTAACATTCGCCAATTTTTTGATCTTCAAGTTTAAGTGAACAATGAGCCCCACTGTTAATCCTTTATCGGAAATTATTTGTAACTTTCGACAAGTAGAACAATGAATGGAACAGGTAGACGGTTGAAATCTTTGTATATATTGCTTCTATATAGTCTAAGAAACATATATGCATAGCATCCAAACAGTACAATTCGCCAATTTATTGATCTTCAAGTTTAAGTGAACAATGAGCCCCATGGTTAATCCTTTATCGGAAATTATTTGTAACTTTCGACAAGTAGAACAATGAATGGAACAGGTAGATGATTGAAATCTTTGTATATATTGCTTCTATATAATCTAAGAAACATATATGCAAAGCATCCAAACAGTACAATTCGCCAATTTATTGTTCTTCAAGTTGAAGTGAACAACGAGCCCCATTGTTAATCCTTTAAAGGAAATTATTTGTAAATTTCGACAAGTAGAACAATGATTGGAAAAACGTAGACGGTTGAAATGTTTGTATATATTGCTTCCATATAGTCTAAGAAACATGTACGCAAAGCATCCAAACAGTACCATTCGCCAATTTTTTGTTCTTCAAGTTTAAGTGAACAATGAACCCCAATGGTTAATCCTTTATCGGAAATTATTTGTAATTTTCGACAAGTAGAACAATGAATGGAACAGGTAGACGGTTGAAACCTTTGTACATATTGCTTCTATATAATCTAAGAAACATATATGCAAAGCATCCAAACAGTACAATTCGCCAATTATTTCATCTTCAAGTTTAAGTGAACAATGAGCCCAATTGTTAATCCTTTAAAGGAAATTATTTGTAACTTTCGACAAGTAGAACAATGAATGGAACTGGTAGACGGTTGAAATCAATGTATATATTGCTTCTATATAGTCTAAAAACATATACGCAAAGCATCCAAACAGCACCATTCGCCAATTTTTTGTTCTTCAAGTTTAAGTGAACTACGAGCCCCATTGTTAATCCTTTAAAGGAAATTATTTGTAAATTTCGGCAAGTAGAACAATGAATGGATCAGGTAGACGGTTGAAATCATTGTATATATTGCTTCTATATAATCTAAGAAACATATGTGCAAAGCATCCAAACAGTACAATTCGCCAATTATTTCATCTTCAAGTTTATGTGAACTACGAGCCCCAATGTTAATACTTTAACGGAAATTATTTGTAACTTGCGACAAGTAGAACAATGAGTGGAACAGGTAGACGGTTGAAATCAATGTATATATTGCTTCTATATAGTCTAAGAAACATATATGCAAAGCATCCAAACAGTACCATTCGCCAATTTTTTGTTCTTCAAGTTTAAGTGAACAATGAGCCCCATTGTTAATCCTTTAAAGGAAATTATTTGTAACTTCCGACAAGTAGAACAATGAATGGAACTGGTAGACGGTTGAAATCTTTTTATATATTGCTTCTATATAATCTAAGAAACATATATGCAAAGCATCCAAACAGTAACATTCGCCAATTTTTTGTTCTTCAAGTTTAAGTGAACAATGAGCCCCAATGTTAATCCTTTATCGGAAATTATTTGTAACTTACGACAAGTAGAACAATGAATGGAACTGGTAGACGGTTGAAATCTTTTTATATATTGCTTCTATATAGACTAAGAAACCTATATGCAAAGCATCTAAACAGTAACATTCGCCAATTTTTTGATCTTCAAGTTTAAGTGAACAATGAGCCCCACTGTTAATCCTTTATCGGAAATTATTTGTAACTTTCGACAAGTAGAACAATGAATGGAACAGGTAGACGGTTGAAATCTTTGTATATATTGCTTCTATATAGTCTAAGAAACATATATGCATAGCATCCAAACAGTACAATTCGCCAATTTATTGATCTTCAAGTTTAAGTGAACAATGAGCCCCATGGTTAATCCTTTATCGGAAATTATTTGTAACTTTCGACAAGTAGAACAATGAATGGAACAGGTAGATGATTGAAATCTTTGTATATATTGCTTCTATATAATCTAAGAAACATATATGCAAAGCATCCAAACAGTACAATTCGCCAATTTATTGTTCTTCAAGTTGAAGTGAACAACGAGCCCCATTGTTAATCCTTTAAAGGAAATTATTTGTAAATTTCGACAAGTAGAACAATGATTGGAAAAACGTAGACGGTTGAAATGTTTGTATATATTGCTTCCATATAGTCTAAGAAACATGTACGCAAAGCATCCAAACAGTACCATTCGCCAATTTTTTGTTCTTCAAGTTTAAGTGAACAATGAACCCCAATGGTTAATCCTTTATCGGAAATTATTTGTAATTTTCGACAAGTAGAACAATGAATGGAACAGGTAGACGGTTGAAACCTTTGTACATATTGCTTCTATATAATCTAAGAAACATATATGCAAAGCATCCAAACAGTACAATTCGCCAATTATTTCATCTTCAAGTTTAAGTGAACAATGAGCCCCATTGTTAATCCTTTAAAGGAAATTATTTGTAACTTTCGACAAGTAGAACAATGAATGGAACTGGTAGACGGTTGAAATCAATGTATATATTGCTTCTATATAGTCTAAAAACATATACGCAAAGCATCCAAACAGCACCATTCGCCAATTTTTTGTTCTTCAAGTTTAAGTGAACTACGAGCCCCATTGTTAATCCTTTAAAGGAAATTATTTGTAAATTTCGGCAAGTAGAACAATGAATGGATCAGGTAGACGGTTGAAATCATTGTATATATTGCTTCTATATAATCTAAGAAACATATGTGCAAAGCATCCAAACAGTACAATTCGCCAATTATTTCATCTTCAAGTTTATGTGAACTACGAGCCCCATTGTTAATACTTTAACGGAAATTATTTGTAACTTGCGACAAGTAGAACAATGAGTGGAACAGGTAGACGGTTGAAATCAATGTATATATTGCTTCTATATAGTCTAAGAAACATATATGCAAAGCATCCAAACAGTACCATTCGCCAATTTTTTGTTCTTCAAGTTTAAGTGAACAATGAGCCTCATTGTTAATCCTTTAAAGGAAATTATTTGTAACTTTCGACAAGTAGAACAATGAATGGAACTGGTAGACGGTTGAAATCTTTTTATATATTGCTTCTATATAATCTAAGAAACATATATGCAAAGCATCCAAACAGTAACATTCGCCAATTTTTTGTTCTTCAAGTTTAAGTGAACAATGAGCCCCAATGTTAATCCTTTATCGGAAATTATTTGTAACTTTCGACAAGTAGAACAATGAATGGAACTGGTAGACGGTTGAAATCTTTTTATATATTGCTTCTATATAGACTAAGAAACCTATATGCAAAGCATCTAAACAGTAACATTCGCCAATTTTTTGATCTTCAAGTTTAAGTGAACAATGAGCCCCACTGTTAATCCTTTATCGGAAATTATTTGTAACTTTCGACAAGTAGAACAATGAATGGAACAGGTAGACGGTTGAAATCTTTGTATATATTGCTTCTATATAGTCTAAGAAACATATATGCATAGCATCCAAACAGTACAATTCGCCAATTTATTGATCTTCAAGTTTAAGTGAACAATGAGCCCCATGGTTAATCCTTTATCGGAAATTATTTGTAACTTTCGACAAGTAGAACAATGAATGGAACAGGTAGATGATTGAAATCTTTGTATATATTGCTTCTATATAATCTAAGAAACATATATGCAAAGCATCCAAACAGTACAATTCGCCAATTTATTGTTCTTCAAGTTGAAGTGAACAACGAGCCCCATTGTTAATCCTTTAAAGGAAATTATTTGTAAATTTCGACAAGTAGAACAATGATTGGAAAAACGTAGACGGTTGAAATGTTTGTATATATTGCTTCCATATAGTCTAAGAAACATGTACGCAAAGCATCCAAACAGTACCATTCGCCAATTTTTTGTTCTTCAAGTTTAAGTGAACAATGAACCCCAATGGTTAATCCTTTATCGGAAATTATTTGTAATTTTCGACAAGTAGAACAATGAATGGAACAGGTAGACGGTTGAAACCTTTGTACATATTGCTTCTATATAATCTAAGAAACATATATGCAAAGCATCCAAACAGTACAATTCGCCAATTATTTCATCTTCAAGTTTAAGTGAACAATGAGCCCCATTGTTAATCCTTTAAAGGAAATTATTTGTAACTTTCGACAAGTAGAACAATGAATGGAACTGGTAGACGGTTGAAATCAATGTATATATTGCTTCTATATAGTCTAAAAACATATACGCAAAGCATCCAAACAGCACCATTCGCCAATTTTTTGTTCTTCAAGTTTAAGTGAACTACGAGCCCCATTGTTAATCCTTTAAAGGAAATTATTTGTAAATTTCGGCAAGTAGAACAATGAATGGATCAGGTAGACGGTTGAAATCATTGTATATATTGCTTCTATATAATCTAAGAAACATATGTGCAAAGCATCCAAACAGTACAATTCGCCAATTATTTCATCTTCAAGTTTATGTGAACTACGAGCCCCATTGTTAATACTTTAACGGAAATTATTTGTAACTTGCGACAAGTAGAACAATGAGTGGAACAGGTAGACGGTTGAAATCAATGTATATATTGCTTCTATATAGCCTAAGAAACATATATGCAAAGAATCCAAACAGTACCATTCGCCAATTTTTTGTTCTTCAAGTTTAAGTGAACAATGAGCCTCATTGTTAATCCTTTAAAGGAAATTATTTGTAACTTTCGACAAGTAGAACAATGAATGGAACTGGTAGACGGTTGAAATCTTTTTATATATTGCTTCTATATAATCTAAGAAACATATATGCAAAGCATCCAAACAGTAACATTCGCCAATTTTTTGTTCTTCAAGTTTAAGTGAACAATGAGCCCCAATGTTAATCCTTTATCGGAAATTATTTGTAACTTTCGACAAGTAGAACAATGAATGGAACTGGTAGACGGTTGAAATCTTTTTATATATTGCTTCTATATAGACTAAGAAACCTATATGCAAAGCATCTAAACAGTAACATTCGCCAATTTTTTGATCTTCAAGTTTAAGTGAACAATGAGCCCCACTGTTAATCCTTTATCGGAAATTATTTGTAACTTTCGACAAGTAGAACAATGAATGGAACAGGTAGACGGTTGAAATCTTTGTATATATTGCTTCTATATAGTCTAAGAAACATATATGCATAGCATCCAAACAGTACAATTCGCCAATTTATTGATCTTCAAGTTTAAGTGAACAATGAGCCCCATGGTTAATCCTTTATCGGAAATTATTTGTAACTTTCGACAAGTAGAACAATGAATGGAACAGGTAGATGATTGAAATCTTTGTATATATTGCTTCTATATAATCTAAGAAACATATATGCAAAGCATCCAAACAGTACAATTCGCCAATTTATTGTTCTTCAAGTTGAAGTGAACAACGAGCCCCATTGTTAATCCTTTAAAGGAAATTATTTGTAAATTTCGACAAGTAGAACAATGATTGGAAAAACGTAGACGGTTGAAATGTTTGTATATATTGCTTCCATATAGTCTAAGAAACATGTACGCAAAGCATCCAAACAGTACCATTCGCCAATTTTTTGTTCTTCAAGTTTAAGTGAACAATGAACCCCAATGGTTAATCCTTTATCGGAAATTATTTGTAATTTTCGACAAGTAGAACAATGAATGGTACAGGTAGACGGTTGAAACCTTTGTATATATTGCTTCTATATAATCTAAGAAACATATGTGCAAAGCATCCAAACAGTACAATTCGCCAATTATTTCATCTTCAAGTTTATGTGAACTACGAGCCCCATTGTTAATACTTTAACGGAAATTATTTGTAACTTGCGACAAGTAGAACAATGAGTGGAACAGGTAGACGGTTGAAATCAATATATATATTGCTTCTATATAGTCTAAGAAACATATATGCAAAGCATCCAAACAGTACCATTCGCCAATTTTTTGTTCTTCAAGTTTAAGTGAACAATGAGCCTCATTGTTAATCCTTTAAAGGAAATTATTTGTAACTTTCGACAAGTAGAACAATGAATGGAACAGTTAGACGGTTGAAATATTTGTATATATTGCTTCTATATAATCTAAGAAACATATATGCAAAGCATCTAAACAGTAACAATCGCCAATTTTTTGATCTTCAAGTTTAAGTGAACAGCGAGCCCCATTGATAATCATGAAATGGAAATTATTTGTAACTTTCTACAAGTAGAACAATGAATAGTATAGGTAGACGGGTGAAATCTTTCTATATATTGCTTCTAAATAGTCTAAGAAACATCTATGCAAAGCATCCAAACAGTACAATTCGCCAATTTTTTGTTCTTCAAGTTTAAGTGAACTACGAGCCCCATTGTTAATCTTTTAAAGGAAATTATTTGTAAATTTCGACAAGTAGAACAATGAATGGATCATGTAGACGGTTGAAAAAATTGTATATATTGCTTCTATATAGTCTACGAAACATATATGCAAAGCATCCAAACAGTACAATTCGCCAATTTTTTGTACTTCAAGTTTAAGTGAACTACGAGCCCCATTGTTAATCCTTTAACGGAAATTAATTGTAAATTTCGACCAGAAGAACAATGAATGGAACAGGTAGACGGTTGAAATCTTTGTATATATTGCTTCTATATAGTCTAAGAAACATATATGCAAAGCATCCAAACAGTACAATTCGCCAATTTATTGTTCTTCAAGTTTAAGTGAACAACGAGCCCCATTGTTAATCCTTTAAAGGAAATTATTTGTAACTTTCGACAAGTAGAACAATGAATGGAACAGGTAGACGGTTGAAATCTTTGTATATATTGCTTCTATATAGTCTAAGAAACATATATGCAAAGCGTCCAAACAGTACAATTCGCCAATTATTTGATCTTCAAGTTTAAGTGAACAATGAGCCCTAATGGTTAATCCTTTATCGGAAATTATTTGTAAATTTCGCCAAGTAGAACAATGAATGGAACAGGTAGCCGGTTGAAATCTTTGTATATATTGCTTCTATATAGTCTAAGAAACATATATGCAAAGCATCCAAACAGTACAATTCGCCAATTTTTTGTTCTTCAAGTTTAAGTGAACTACGATCCCCATTGTTAATCCCTTAACGGAAATTATTTGTAACTTTCGACAAGTAGAACAGTGAATGGAACAGGTAGACGGTTGAAATCTTTGTATATATTGCTTCTATATAGTCTAAGAAACATATATGCAAAGCATCCAAACAGTACAATTCGCCAAGTTTTTGTTCTTCAAGTTTAAGTAAACTACGATCCCCATTGTTAATTCCTTAACGGAAATTATTTGTAACATTCGACAAGTAGAACAATGAATGGAACAGGTAGACGGTTGAAATCATTGTATATATTGCTTCTATATAGTCTAAGAAACATATATGCAAAGCATCCAAACATTACAATTCGCCAATTTTTTGTTCTTCAAGTTTAAGTGAACAATGAGCCCCATTGTTAATCCTTTAAAGGGAATTATTTGTAACTTTCGACAAGTAGAACAATGAATGGAACAGGTAGACGGTTGAAATATTTGTATATATTGCTTCTATATAGTATAAGAAACATATATGCAAAGCATCCAAACAGTACAATTCGCCAATTTTTAGTTCTTCAAGTTTAAGTAAACTACGATCCCCATTGTTAATGCCTTAACGGAAATTATTTGTAACTTTCGACAAGTAGAACAATGATTGGAACATGTAGACGGTTGAAATCTTTGTATATATTGCTTCTATAAAGTCTAAGAAACATATATGCAAATCATCCAAACAGTACAATTCGCCAATTATTTGATCTTCAAGTTTAAGTGAACTACGAGCCCCATTGTTAATACTTTAACGGAAATTATTTGTAACTTGCGACAAGTAGAACAATGAATGGAACAGGTAGACGGTAGAAATCTTTGTATATATTGCTTCCATATAGTCTAAGAAACATGTACGCAAAGCATCCAAACAGTACCATTCGCCAATTTTTTGTTCTTCAAGTTTAAGTGAACAATGAGCCCCAATGGTTAATCCTTTATCGGAAATTATTTGTAATTTTCGACAAGTAGAACAATGAATGGAACAGTTAGACGGTTGAAATATTTGTATATATTGCTTCTATATAATCTAAGAAACATATATGCAAAGCATCTAAACAGTAACAATTGCCAATTTTTTGATCTTCAAGCTTAAGTGAACAGCGAGCCCCATTGATAATCATGAAATGGAAATTATTTGTAACTTTCTAGAAGTAGAACAATGAATAGTACAGGTAGACGGGTGAAATCTTTCTATATATTGCTTCTAAATAGTCTAAGAAACATCTATGCAAAGCATCCAAACTGTACAATTCGCCAATTTTTTGTTCTTCAAGTTTAAGTGAACTACGAGCCCCATTGTTAATCCTTCAAACGAAATTATTTGTAAATTTCGACAAGTAGAACAATGAATGGATCATGTAGACGGTTGAAAAAATTGTATATATTGCTTCTATATAGTCTACGAAACATATATGCAAAGCATCCAAACAGTACAATTCGCCAATTTTTTGTTCTTCAAGTTTAAGTGAACTACGAGCCCCATTGTTAATCCTTTAAAGGAAATTATTTGTAAATTTCGACAAGTAGAACAATGAATGGATCATGTAGACGGTTGAAAAAATTGTATATATTGCTTCTATATAGTCTACGAAACATATATGCAAAGCATCCAAACAGTACAATTCGCCTTTTTTTTGTACTTCAAGTTTAAGTGAACTACGAGCCCCATTGTTAATACTTTAACGAAAATTAATTGTAACTTTCGACAAGTAGAACAATGAATGGAACAGGTAGACGGTTGAAATCTTTGCATATATTGCTTCTATATAGTCTAAGAAACATATATGGAAAGCATCCAAATAGTACAATTCGCCAATTTATTGTTCTTCAAGTTTAAGTGAACAATGAGCCCCAATGGTTAATCCTTTATCGGAAATTATTTGTTAATTTCGACAAGTAGAACAATGAATGGAACAGGTAGCCGGTTGAAATCAATGTATATATTGCTTCTATATAGTCTAAGAAACATGTACGCAAAGCATCCAAACAGTACAATTCGCCAATTTTTTGTTCTTCAAGTTTAAGTGAACTACGATCCCCTTTGTTAATCCCTTAACGGAAATTATTTGTAACTTTCGACAAGTAGAACAATGAATGGAAAAGGAAGACTTTTGAAATCTTTGTATATGTTGCTTCTATATAGTCTAAGAAACATATATGCAAAGCATCCAAACAGTACCATTCGCCAATTTCTTGTTCTTCAATTTTAAGTGAACTACGAGCCCCATTGTTAATCCCTTAACGGAAATTAATTGTAACTTTCTACAAGTAGAACAATGATTGGAACACGTAGACGGTTGAAATCTTTGTATATATTGCTTCCATATAGTCTAAGAAACATATACGCAAAGCATCCAAACAGTACAATTCGTCAATTTTTTGTTCTTCAAGTTTAAGTGAACTACGATCCCCATTGTTAATCCCTTAACGGAAATTATTTGTATCTTTCGACAAGTAGAATAGTGAATGGAACAGGTAGACGGTTGAAATCTTTGTATATATTGCTTCTATATAGTCTAAGAAACATATATGCAAAGCATCCAAACAGTACAATTCGCCAAGTTTTTGTTCTTCAAGTTTAAGTAAACTACGATCCCCATTGTTAATTCCTTAACGGAAATTATTTGTAACATTCGACAAGTAGAACAATGAATGGAACAGGTAGACGGTTGAAATCATTGTATATATTGCTTCTATATAGTCTAAGAAACATATATGCAAAGCATCCAAACATTACAATTCGCCAATTTTTTGTTCTTCAAGTTTAAGTGAACAATGAGCCCCATTGTTAATCCTTTAAAGGGAATTATTTGTAACTTTCGACAAGTAGAACAATGAATGGAACAGGTAGACGGTTGAAATATTTGTATATATTGCTTCTATATAGTATAAGAAACATATATGCAAAGCATCCAAACAGTACAATTCGCCAATTTTTAGTTCTTCAAGTTTAAGTAAACTACGATCCCCATTGTTAATGCCTTAACGGAAATTATTTGTAACTTTCGACAAGTAGAACAATGATTGGAACATGTAGACGGTTGAAATCTTTGTATATATTGCTTCTATAAAGTCTAAGAAACATATATGCAAATCATCCAAACAGTACAATTCGCCAATTATTTGATCTTCAAGTTTAAGTGAACTACGAGCCCCATTGTTAATACTTTAACGGAAATTATTTGTAACTTGCGACAAGTAGAACAATGAATGGAACAGGTAGACGGTAGAAATCTTTGTATATATTGCTTCCATATAGTCTAAGAAACATGTACGCAAAGCATCCAAACAGTACCATTCGCCAATTTTTTGTTCTTCAAGTTTAAGTGAACAATGAGCCCCAATGGTTAATCCTTTATCGGAAATTATTTGTAATTTTCGACAAGTAGAACAATGAATGGAACAGTTAGACGGTTGAAATATTTGTATATATTGCTTCTATATAATCTAAGAAACATATATGCAAAGCATCTAAACAGTAACAATTGCCAATTTTTTGATCTTCAAGCTTAAGTGAACAGCGAGCCCCATTGATAATCATGAAATGGAAATTATTTGTAACTTTCTAGAAGTAGAACAATGAATAGTACAGGTAGACGGGTGAAATCTTTCTATATATTGCTTCTAAATAGTCTAAGAAACATCTATGCAAAGCATCCAAACTGTACAATTCGCCAATTTTTTGTTCTTCAAGTTTAAGTGAACTACGAGCCCCATTGTTAATCCTTCAAACGAAATTATTTGTAAATTTCGACAAGTAGAACAATGAATGGATCATGTAGACGGTTGAAAAAATTGTATATATTGCTTCTATATAGTCTACGAAACATATATGCAAAGCATCCAAACAGTACAATTCGCCAATTTTTTGTTCTTCAAGTTTAAGTGAACTACGAGCCCCATTGTTAATCCTTTAAAGGAAATTATTTGTAAATTTCGACAAGTAGAACAATGAATGGATCATGTAGACGGTTGAAAAAATTGTATATATTGCTTCTATATAGTCTACGAAACATATATGCAAAGCATCCAAACAGTACAATTCGCCTTTTTTTTGTACTTCAAGTTTAAGTGAACTACGAGCCCCATTGTTAATACTTTAACGAAAATTAATTGTAACTTTCGACAAGTAGAACAATGAATGGAACAGGTAGACGGTTGAAATCTTTGCATATATTGCTTCTATATAGTCTAAGAAACATATATGGAAAGCATCCAAATAGTACAATTCGCCAATTTATTGTTCTTCAAGTTTAAGTGAACAATGAGCCCCAATGGTTAATCCTTTATCGGAAATTATTTGTTAATTTCGACAAGTAGAACAATGAATGGAACAGGTAGCCGGTTGAAATCAATGTATATATTGCTTCTATATAGTCTAAGAAACATGTACGCAAAGCATCCAAACAGTACAATTCGCCAATTTTTTGTTCTTCAAGTTTAAGTGAACTACGATCCCCTTTGTTAATCCCTTAACGGAAATTATTTGTAACTTTCGACAAGTAGAACAATGAATGGAAAAGGAAGACTTTTGAAATCTTTGTATATGTTGCTTCTATATAGTCTAAGAAACATATATGCAAAGCATCCAAACAGTACCATTCGCCAATTTCTTGCTCTTCAATTTTAAGTGAACTACGAGCCCCATTGTTAATCCCTTAACGGAAATTAATTGTAACTTTCTACAAGTAGAACAATGATTGGAACACGTAGACGGTTGAAATCTTTGTATATATTGCTTCCATATAGTCTAAGAAACATATACGCAAAGCATCCAAACAGTACAATTCGTCAATTTTTTGTTCTTCAAGTTTAAGTGAACTACGATCCCCATTGTTAATCCCTTAACGGAAATTATTTGTAACTTTCGACAAGTAGAATAGTGAATGGAACAGGTAGACGGTTGAAAAAATTGTATATATTGCTTCTATATAATCTAAGAAACATATATGCAAAGCATCTAAACAGTAACAATCGCCAATTTTTTGATCTTCAAGTTTAAGTGAACAGCGAGCCCCATTGATAATCATGAAATGGAAATTATTTGTAACTTTCTACAAGTAGAACTATGAATAGTATAGGTAGACGGGTGAAATCTTTCTATATATTGCTTCTAAATAGTCTAAGAAACATCTATGCAAAGCATCCAAACAGTACAATTCGCCAATTTTTTGTTCTTCAAGTTTAAGTGAACTACGAGCCCCATTGTTAATCCTTTAAAGGAAATTATTTGTAAATTTCGACAAGTAGAACAATGAATGGATCATGTAGACGGTTGAAAAAATTGTATATATTGCTTCTATATAGTCTACGAAACATATATGCAAAGCATCCAAACAGTACAATTCGCCAATTTTTTGTACTTCAAGTTTAAGTGAACTACGAGCCACATTGTTAATCCTTTAACGGAAATTAATTGTAAATTTCGACAAGAAGAACAATGAATGGAACAGGTAGACGGTTGAAATCTTTGTATATATTGCTTCTATATAGTCTAAGAAACATATATGCAAAGCATCCAAACAGTACAATTCGCCAATTTATTGTTCTTCAAGTTTAAGTGAACTACGAGCCCCATTGTTAATCCTTTAAAGGAAATTATTTGTAACTTTCGACAAGTAGAACAATGAATGGAACAGGTAGACGGTTGAAATCTTTGTATATATTGCTTCTATATAGTCTAAGAAACATATATGCAAAGCGTCCAAACAGTACAATTCGCCAATTATTTGATCTTCAAGTTTAAGTGAACAATGAGCCCTAATGGTTAATCCTTTATCGGAAATTATTTGTAAATTTCGCCAAGTAGAACAATGAATGGAACAGGTAGCCGGTTGAAATCTTTGTATGTATTGCTTCTATATAGTCTAAGAAACATATATGCAAAGCATCCAAACATTATAATTCGCCAATTTTTTGTTCTTCAAGTTTAAGTGGACAATGAGCCCCAATGGTTAATCCTTTATCGGAAATTATTTGTAAATTTCGACAAGTAGAACAATGAATGGATCATGTAGACGGTTGAAAAAATTGTATATATTGCTTCTATATAGTCTACGAAACATATATGCAAAGCATCCAAACAGTACAATGCGCCAATTTTTTGTTCTTCAAGTTTAAGTGAACTACGAGCCCCATTGTTAATCCTTTAAAGGAAATTATTTGTAAATTTCGACAAGTAGAACAATGAATGGATCATGTAGACGGTTGAAAAAATTGTATATATTGCTTCTATATAGTCTACGAAACATATATGCAAAGCATCCAAACAGTACAATTCGCCTTTTTTTTGTACTTCAAGTTTAAGTGAACTACGAGCCCCATTGTTAATACTTTAACGGAAATTAATTGTAACTATCGACAAGTAGAACAATGAATGGATCATGTAGACGGTTGAAAAAATTGTATATATTGCTTCTATATAGTCTACGAAACATATATGCAAAGCATCTAAACAGTAACAATCGCCGATTTTTTGATCTTCAAATTTAAGTGAACAGCGAGCCCCATTGTTAATCCTTTAAAGGAAATTATTTGTAAATTTCGACAAGTAGAACAATGAATGGATCATGTAGACGGTTGAAAAAATTGTATATATTGCTTCTATATAGTCTACGAAACATATATGCAAAGCATCTAAACAGTAACAATCGCCGATTTTTTGATCTTCAAGTTTAAGTGAACAGCGAGCCCCATTGTTAATCCTTTAAAGGAAATTATTTGTAAATTTCGGCAAGTAGAACAATGAATGGAATAGGTAGACGGTTGAAATCATTGTATATATTGTTTCTATATAGTCTAAGAAACATATATGCAAAGCATCCAAACAGTACCATTCGCCAATTTTTTGTTCTTCAAGTTTAAGTGAACTGCGATCCCCATTGTTAATCCTTTAAAGGAAATTATTTGTAAATTTCGACAAGTAGAACAATAATTGGAACAAGTAGACGGTTGAAATCTTTGTATAAATTGCTTCCATATAGTCTAAGAAACATGTACGCAAAGCATCCAAACAGTACAATTCACCAATTTTATGTTCTTCAAGTTTAAGTGAACTACGATCCCCTTTGTTAATCCCTTAACGGAAATTATTTGTAACTTTCGACAAGTAGAACAGTGAATGGAACAGGTAGACGGTTGAAATCTTTGTATATATTGCTTCTATATAGTATAAGAAACATGTACGCAAAGCATCCAAACAGTACCATTCGCCAATTTTTTGTTCTTCAAGTTTAAGTGAACAATGAGCCCCAATGGTTAATCCTTTATCGGAAATTATTTGTAATTTTCGACAAGTAGAACAATGAATGGAACAGTTAGACGGTTGAAATATTTCTATATATTGCTTCTATATAAACTAAGAAACATATATGCAAAGCATCTAAACAGTAACAATCGCCAATTTTTTGATCTTCAAGTTTAAGTGAACAGCGAGCCCCATTGATAATCATGAAATGGAAATTATTTGTAACTTTCTAGAAGTAGAACAATGAATAGTACAGGTAGACGGGTGAAATCTTTCTATATATTGCTTCTAAATAGTCTAAGAAACATCTATGCAAAGCATCCAAACTGTACAATTCGCCAATTTTTTGTTCTTCAAGTTTAAGTGAACTACGAGCCCCATTGTTAATCCTTCAAACGAAATTATTTGTAAATTTCGACAAGTAGAACAATGAATGGATCATGTAGACGGTTGAAAAAATTGTATATATTGCTTCTATATAGTCTACGAAACATATATGCAAAGCATCCAAACAGTACAATTCGCCAATTTTTTGTTCTTCAAGTTTAAGTGAACTACGAGCCCCATTGTTAATCCTTTAAAGGAAATTATTTGTAAATTTCGACAAGTAGAACAATGAATGGATCATGTAGACGGTTGAAAAAATTGTATATATTGCTTCTATATAGTCTACGAAACATATATGCAAAGCATCCAAACAGTACAATTCGCCTTTTTTTTGTACTTCAAGTTTAAGTGAACTACGAGCCCCATTGTTAATACTTTAACGGAAATTAATTGTAACTATCGACAAGTAGAACAATGAATGGATCATGTAGACGGTTGAAAAAATTGTATATATTGCTTCTATATAGTCTACGAAACATATATGCAAAGCATCTAAACAGTAACAATCGCCGATTTTTTGATCTTCAAGTTTAAGTGAACAGCGAGCCCCATTGTTAATCCTTTAAAGGAAATTATTTGTAAATTTCGACAAGTAGAACAATGAATGGATCATGTAGACGGTTGAAAAAATTGTATATATTGCTTCTATATAGTCTACGAAACATATATGCAAAGCATCTAAACAGTAACAATCGCCGATTTTTTGATCTTCAAGTTTAAGTGAACAGCGAGCCCCATTGTTAATCCTTTAAAGGAAATTATTTGTAAATTTCGGCAAGTAGAACAATGAATGGAATAGGTAGACGGTTGAAATCATTGTATATATTGCTTCTATATAGTCTAAGAAACATATATGCAAAGCATCCAAACAGTACCATTCGCCAATTTTTTGTTCTTCAAGTTTAAGTGAACTGCGATCCCCATTGTTAATCCTTTAAAGGAAATTATTTGTAAATTTCGACAAGTAGAACAATAATTGGAACAAGTAGACGGTTGAAATCTTTGTATAAATTGCTTCCATATAGTCTAAGAAACATGTACGCAAAGCATCCAAACAGTACAATTCGCCAATTTTATGTTCTTCAAGTTTAAGTGAACTACGATCCCCTTTGTTAATCCCTTAACGGAAATTATTTGTAACTTTCGACAAGTAGAACAGTGAATGGAACAGGTAGACGGTTGAAATCTTTGTATATATTGCTTCTATATAGTGTAAGAAACATATATGCAAAGCATCCAAACAGTACAATTCGCTAATTTTTTGTTCTTCAAGTTTAAGTGAACAAAGCCTTTAAAGGAAATTATTTGTAAATTTCGACAAGTAGAACAATAATTGGAACAAGTAGACGGTTGAAATCTTTCTATAAATTGCTTCCATATAGTCTAAGAAACATGTACGCAAAGCATCCAAACAGTACAATTCGCCAATTTTTTGTTCTTCAAGTTTAAGTGAACAACGAGCCCCATTGTTAATCCTTTATCGGAAATTATTTGTAATTTTCGACAAGTAGAACAATGAATGGAACAGTTAGACGGTTGAAATATTTGTATATATTGCTTCTATATAGTCTAAGAAACATATATGCAAAGCATCCAAACAGTACAATTCGCCAATTTTTTGTTCTTCAAGTTTAAGTAAACTACGATCCCCATTGTTAATTCCTTAACGGAAATTATTTGTAACTTTCGACAAGTAGAACAGTGAATGGAACAGGTAGACGGTTGAAATCTTTGTATATATTGCTTCTATATAGTATAAGAAACATGTACGCAAAGCATCCAAACAGTACCATTCGCCAATTTTTTGTTCTTCAAGTTTAAGTGAACAATGAGCCCCAATGGTTAATCCTTTATCGGAAATTATTTGTAATTTTCGACAAGTAGAACAATGAATGGAACAGTTAGACGGTTGAAATATTTCTATATATTGCTTCTATATAAACTAAGAAACATATATGCAAAGCATCTAAACAGTAACAATCGCCAATTTTTTGATCTTCAAGTTTAAGTGAACAGCGAGCCCCATTGATAATCATGAAATGGAAATTATTTGTAACTTTCTAGAAGTAGAACAATGAATAGTACAGGTAGACGGGTGAAATCTTTCTATATATTGCTTCTAAATAGTCTAAGAAACATCTATGCAAAGCATCCAAACTGTACAATTCGCCAATTTTTTGTTCTTCAAGTTTAAGTGAACTACGAGCCCCATTGTTAATCCTTCAAACGAAATTATTTGTAAATTTCGACAAGTAGAACAATGAATGGATCATGTAGACGGTTGAAAAAATTGTATATATTGCTTCTATATAGTCTACGAAACATATATGCAAAGCATCCAAACAGTACAATTCGCCAATTTTTTGTTCTTCAAGTTTAAGTGAACTACGAGCCCCATTGTTAATCCTTTAAAGGAAATTATTTGTAAATTTCGACAAGTAGAACAATGAATGGATCATGTAGACGGTTGAAAAAATTGTATATATTGCTTCTATATAGTCTACGAAACATATATGCAAAGCATCCAAACAGTACAATTCGCCTTTTTTTTGTACTTCAAGTTTAAGTGAACTACGAGCCCCATTGTTAATACTTTAACGGAAATTAATTGTAACTATCGACAAGTAGAAAAATGAATGGATCATGTAGACGGTTGAAAAAATTGTATATATTGCTTCTATATAGTCTACGAAACATATATGCAAAGCATCTAAACAGTAACAATCGCCGATTTTTTGATCTTCAAGTTTAAGTGAACAGCGAGCCCCATTGTAAATCCTTTAAAGGAAATTATTTGTAAATTTCGACAAGTAGAACAATGAATGGATCATGTAGACGGTTGAAAAAATTGTATATATTGCTTCTATATAGTCTACGAAACATATATGCAAAGCATCTAAACAGTAACAATCGCCGATTTTTTGATCTTCAAGTTTAAGTGAACAGCGAGCCCCATTGTTAATCCTTTAAAGGAAATTATTTGTAAATTTCGGCAAGTAGAACAATGAATGGAATAGGTAGACGGTTGAAATCATTGTATATATTGCTTCTATATAGTCTAAGAAACATATATGCAAAGCATCCAAACAGTACCATTCGCCAATTTTTTGTTCTTCAAGTTTAAGTGAACTGCGATCCCCATTGTTAATCCTTTAAAGGAAATTATTTGTAAATTTCGACAAGTAGAACAATAATTGGAACAAGTAGACGGTTGAAATCTTTGTATAAATTGCTTCCATATAGTCTAAGAAACATGTACGCAAAGCATCCAAACAGTACAATTCGCCAATTTTATGTTCTTCAAGTTTAAGTGAACTACGATCCCCTTTGTTAATCCCTTAACGGAAATTATTTGTAACTTTCGACAAGTAGAACAGTGAATGGAACAGGTAGACGGTTGAAATCTTTGTATATATTGCTTCTATATAGTGTAAGAAACATATATGCAAAGCATCCAAACAGTACAATTCGCTAATTTTTTGTTCTTCAAGTTTAAGTGAACAAAGCCTTTAAAGGAAATTATTTGTAAATTTCGACAAGTAGAACAATAATTGGAACAAGTAGACGGTTGAAATCTTTCTATAAATTGCTTCCATATAGTCTAAGAAACATGTACGCAAAGCATCCAAACAGTACAATTCGCCAATTTTTTGTTCTTCAAGTTTAAGTGAACAACGAGCCCCATTGTTAATCCTTTAAAAGAAATTATTTGTAAATTTCGACAAGTAGAACAATGATTGGAACACGTAGACGGTTGAAATCTTTGTATATATTGCTTCCATATAGTCTAAGAAACATGTACGCAAAGCATCCAAACAGTGCCATTCGCCAATTTTTTGTTCTTCAAGTTTAAGTGAACAATGAGCCCCAATGGTTAATCCTTTATCGGAAATTATTTGTAATTTTCGACAAGTAGAACAATGAATGGAACAGTTAGACGGTTGAAATATTTGTATATATTGCTTCTATATAGTCTAAGAAACATATATGCAAAGCATCCAAACAGTACAATTCGCCAATTTTTTGTTCTTCAAGTTTAAGTAAACTACGATCCCCATTGTTAATTCCTTAACGGAAATTATTTGTAACATTCGACAAGTAGAACAATGAATGGAACAGGTAGACGGTTGAAATCATTGTATATATTGCTTCTATATAGTCTAAGAAACATATATGCAAAGCATCCAAACATTACAATTCGCCAATTTTTTGTTCTTCAAGTTTAAGTGAACAATGAGCCCCATTGTTAATCCTTTAAAGGAAATTATTTGTAACTTTCGACAAGTAGAACAATGAATGGAACAGGTAGACGGTTGAAATCTTTGTATATATTGCTTCTATATAGTCTAAGAAACATATATGCAAAGCATCCAAACAGTACCATTCGCCACTTTTTTGTTCTTCAAGTTTAAGTGAACAACGAGCCCCATTGTTAATCCTTTAAAGGAAATTATTTGTAAATTTCGACAAGTAGAACAATGATTGGAACACGTAGACGGTTGAAATCTTTGTATATATTGCTTCCATATAGTCTAAGAAACATGTACGCAAAGCATCCAAACAGTACCATTCGCCAATTTTTTGTTCTTCAAGTTTAAGTGAACAATGAGCCCCAATGGTTAATCCTTTATCGGAAATTATTTGTAATTTTCGACAAGTAGAACAATGAATGGAACAGTTAGACGGTTGAAATATTTGTATATATTGCTTCTAAATAATCTAAGAAACATATATGCAAAGCATCTAAACAGTAACAATCGCCAATTTTTTGATCTTCAAGTTTAAGTGAACAGCGAGCCCCATTGATAATCATGAAATGGAAATTATTTGTAACTTTCTAGAAGTAGAACAATGAATAGTACAGGTAGACGGGTGAAATCTTTCTATATATTGCTTCTAAATAGTCTAAGAAACATCTATGCAAAGCATCCAAACTGTACAATTCGCCAATTTTTTGTTCTTCAAGTTTAAGTGAACTACGAGCCCCATTGTTAATCCTTCAAACGAAATTATTTGTAAATTTCGACAAGTAGAACAATGAATGGATCATGTAGACGGTTGAAAAAATTGTATATATTGCTTCTATATAGTCTACGAAACATATATGCAAAGCATCCAAACAGTACAATTCGCCAATTTTTTGTTCTTCAAGTTTAAGTGAACTACGAGCCCCATTGTTAATCCTTTAAAGGAAATTATTTGTAAATTTCGACAAGTAGAACAATGAATGGATCATGTAGACGGTTGAAAAAATTGTATATATTGCTTCTATATAGTCTACGAAACTTATATGCAAAGCATCCAAACAGTACAATTCGCCTTTTTTTTGTACTTCAAGTTTAAGTGAACTACGAGCCCCATTGTTAATACTTTAACGGAAATTAATTGTAACTATCGACAAGTAGAACAATGAATGGATCATGTAGACGGTTGAAAAAATTGTATATATTGCTTCTATATAGTCTACGAAACATATATGCAAAGCATCTAAACAGTAACAATCGCCGATTTTTTGATCTTCAAGTTTAAGTGAACAGCGAGCCCCATTGTTAATCCTTTAAAGGAAATTATTTGTAAATTTCGACAAGTAGAACAATGAATGGATCATGTAGACGGTTGAAAAAATTGTATATATTGCTTCTATATAGTCTACGAAACATATATGCAAAGCATCTAAACAGTAACAATCGCCGATTTTTTGATCTTCAAGTTTAAGTGAACAGCGAGCCCCATTGTTAATCCTTTAAAGGAAATTATTTGTAAATTTCGGCAAGTAGAACAATGAATGGAATAGGTAGACGGTTGAAATCATTGTATATATTGCTTCTATATAGTCTAAGAAACATATATGCAAAGCATCCAAACAGTACCATTCGCCAATTTTTTGTTCTTCAAGTTTAAGTGAACTGCGATCCCCATTGTTAATCCTTTAAAGGAAATTATTTGTAAATTTCGACAAGTAGAACAATAATTGGAACAAGTAGACGGTTGAAATCTTTGTATAAATTGCTTCCATATAGTCTAAGAAACATGTACGCAAAGCATCCAAACAGTACAATTCGCCAATTTTATGTTCTTCAAGTTTAAGTGAACTACGATCCCCTTTGTTAATCCCTTAACGGAAATTATTTGTAACTTTCGACAAGTAGAACAGTGAATGGAACAGGTAGACGGTTGAAATCTTTGTATATATTGCTTCTATATAGTGTAAGAAACATATATGCAAAGCATCCAAACAGTACAATTCGCTAATTTTTTGTTCTTCAAGTTTAAGTGAACAAAGCCTTTAAAGGAAATTATTTGTAAATTTCGACAAGTAGAACAATAATTGGAACAAGTAGACGGTTGAAATCTTTCTATAAATTGCTTCCATATAGTCTAAGAAACATGTACGCAAAGCATCCAAACAGTACAATTCGCCAATTTTTTGTTCTTCAAGTTTAAGTGAACAATGAGCCCCATTGTTAATCCTTTAAAAGAAATTATTTGTAAATTTCGACAAGTAGAACAATGATTGGAACACGTAGACGGTTGAAATCTTTGTATATATTGCTTCCATATAGTCTAAGAAACATGTACGCAAAGCATCCAAACAGTGCCATTCGCCAATTTTTTGTTCTTCAAGTTTAAGTGAACAATGAGCCCCAATGGTTAATCCTTTATCGGAAATTATTTGTAATTTTCGACAAGTAGAACAATGAATGGAACAGTTAGACGGTTGAAATATTTGTATATATTGCTTCTATATAGTCTAAGAAACATATATGCAAAGCATCCAAACAGTACAATTCGCCAATTTTTTGTTCTTCAAGTTTAAGTAAACTACGATCCCCATTGTTAATTCCTTAACGGAAATTATTTGTAACATTCGACAAGTAGAACAATGAATGGAACAGGTAGACGGTTGAAATCATTGTATATATTGCTTCTATATAGTCTAAGAAACATATATGCAAAGCATCCAAACATTACAATTCGCCAATTTTTTGTTCTTCAAGTTTAAGTGAACAATGAGCCCCATTGTTAATCCTTTAAAGGAAATTATTTGTAACTTTCGACAAGTAGAACAATGAATGGAACAGGTAGACGGTTGAAATCTTTGTATATATTGCTTCTATATAGTCTAAGAAACATATATGCAAAGCATCCAAACAGTACCATTCGCCACTTTTTTGTTCTTCAAGTTTAAGTGAACAACGAGCCCCATTGTTAATCCTTTAAAGGAAATTATTTGTAAATTTCGACAAGTAGAACAATGATTGGAACACGTAGACGGTTGAAATCTTTGTATATATTGCTTCCATATAGTCTAAGAAACATGTACGCAAAGCATCCAAACAGTACCATTCGCCAATTTTTTGTTCTTCAAGTTTAAGTGAACAATGAGCCCCAATGGTTAATCCTTTATCGGAAATTATTTGTAATTTTCGACAAGTAGAACAATGAATGGAACAGTTAGACGGTTGAAATATTTGTATATATTGCTTCTATATAATCTAAGAAACATATATGCAAAGCATCTAAACAGTAACAATCGCCAATTTTTTGATCTTCAAGTTTAAGTGAACAGCGAGCCCCATTGATAATCATGAAATGGAAATTATTTGTAACTTTCTACAAGTAGAACAATGAATAGTATAGGTTGACGGGTGAAATCTTTCTATATATTGCTTCTAAATAGTCTAAGAAACATCTATGCAAAGCATCCAAACAGTACAATTCGCCAATTTTTTGTACTTCAAGTTTAAGTGAACTACGAGCCACATTGTTAATCCTTTAACGGAAATTAATTGTAAATTTCGACAAGAAGAACAATGAATGGAACAGGTAGACGGTTGAAATCTTTGTATATATTGCTTCTATATAGTCTAAGAAACATATATGCAAAGCATCCAAACAGTACAATTCGCCAATTTATTGTTCTTCAAGTTTAAGTGAACTACGAGCCCCATTGTTAATCCTTTAAAGGAAATTATTTGTAACTTTCGACAAGTAGAACAATGAATGGAACAGGTAGACGGTTGAAATCTTTGTATATATTGCTTCTATATAGTCTAAGAAACATATATGCAAAGCGTCCAAACAGTACAATTCGCCAATTATTTGATCTTCAAGTTTAAGTGAACAATGAGCCCTAATGGTTAATCCTTTATCGGAAATTATTTGTAAATTTCGCCAAGTAGAACAATGAATGGAACATGTAGCCGGTTGAAATCTTTGTATGTATTGCTTCTATATAGTCTAAGAAACATATATGCAAAGCATCCAAACATTATAATTCGCCAATTTTTTGTTCTTCAAGTTTAAGTGGACAATGAGCCCCAATGGTTAATCCTTTATCGGAAATTATTTGTAAATTTCGACAAGTAGAACAATGAATGGAACAGGTAGCCGGTTGAAATCAATGTATATATTGCTTCTATATAGTCTAAGAAACATATATGCAAAGCATCCAAACAGTACCATTCGCCAATTTCTTGTTCTTCAAGTTTAAGTGAACTACGAGCCCCATTGTTAATCCCTTAACGGAAATTAATTGTAACTTTCTACAAGTAGAACAATGATTGGAACACGTAGACGGTTGAAATCATTGTATATATTGCTTCTATATAGTCTAAGAAACATATATGCAAAGCATCCAAACATTACAATTCGCCAATTTTTTGTTCTTCAAGTTTAAGTGAACTACGATCCCCATTGTTAATCCCTTAACGGAAATTATTTGTAACTTTCGACAAGTAGAACAGTGAATGGAACAGGTAGACGGTTGAAATCTTTGTATATATTGCTTCTATATAGTCTAAGAAACATATATGCAAAGCATCCAAACAGTACAATTCGTCAATTTTTTGTTCTTCAAGTTTAAGTAAACTACGATCCCCATTGTTAATTCCTTAACGGAAATTATTTGTAACATTCGACAAGTAGAACAATGAATGGAACAGGTAGAGGGTTGAAATCATTGTATATATTGCTTCTATATAGTCTAAGAAACATATATGCAAAGCATCCAAACATTACAATTCGCCAATTTTTTGTTCTTCAAGTTTAAGTGGACAATGAGCCCCAATGGTTAATCCTTTATCGGAAATTATTTGTAAATTTCGACAAGTAGAACAATGAATGGAACAGGTAGCCGGTTGAAATCAATGTATATATTGCTTCTATATAGTCTAAGAAACATATATGCAAAGCATCCAAACAGTACCATTCGCCAATTTCTTGTTCTTCAAGTTTAAGTGAACTACGAGCCCCATTGTTAATCCCTTAACGGAAATTAATTGTAACTTTCTACAAGTAGAACAATGATTGGAACACGTAGACGGTTGAAATCATTGTATATATTGCTTCTATATAGTCTAAGAAACATATATGCAAAGCATCCAAACATTACAATTCGCCAATTTTTTGTTCTTCAAGTTTAAGTGAACTACGATCCCCATTGTTAATCCCTTAACGGAAATTATTTGTAACTTTCGACAAGTAGAACAGTGAATGGAACAGGTAGACGGTTGAAATCTTTGTATATATTGCTTCTATATAGTCTAAGAAACATATATGCAAAGCATCCAAACAGTACAATTCGTCAATTTTTTGTTCTTCAAGTTTAAGTAAACTACGATCCCCATTGTTAATTCCTTAACGGAAATTATTTGTAACATTCGACAAGTAGAACAATGAATGGAACAGGTAGAGGGTTGAAATCATTGTATATATTGCTTCTATATAGTCTAAGAAACATATATGCAAAGCATCCAAACATTACAATTCGCCAATTTTTTGTTCTTCAAGTTTAAGTGAACAACGAGCCCCATTGTTAATCCTTTAAAAGAAATTATTTGTAAATTTCGACAAGTAGAACAATGATTGGAACACGTAGACGGTTGAAATCTTTGTATATATTGCTTCCATATAGTCTAAGAAACATGTACGCAAAGCATCCAAACAGTGCCATTCGCCAATTTTTTGTTCTTCAAGTTTAAGTGAACAATGAGCCCCAATGGTTAATCCTTTATCGGAAATTATTTGTAATTTTCGACAAGTAGAACAATGAATGGAACAGTTAGACGGTTGAAATATTTGTATATATTGCTTCTATATAGTCTAAGAAACATATATGCAAAGCATCCAAACAGTACAATTCGCCAATTTTTTGTTCTTCAAGTTTAAGTAAACTACGATCCCCATTGTTAATTCCTTAACGGAAATTATTTGTAACATTCGACAAGTAGAACAATGAATGGAACAGGTAGACGGTTGAAATCATTGTATATATTGCTTCTATATAGTCTAAGAAACATATATGCAAAGCATCCAAACATTACAATTCGCCAATTTTTTGTTCTTCAAGTTTAAGTGAACAATGAGCCCCATTGTTAATCCTTTAAAGGAAATTATTTGTAACTTTCGACAAGTAGAACAATGAATGGAACAGGTAGACGGTTGAAATCTTTGTATATATTGCTTCTATATAGTCTAAGAAACATATATGCAAAGCATCCAAACAGTACCATTCGCCACTTTTTTGTTCTTCAAGTTTAAGTGAACAACGAGCCCCATTGTTAATCCTTTAAAGGAAATTATTTGTAAATTTCGACAAGTAGAACAATGATTGGAACACGTAGACGGTTGAAATCTTTGTATATATTGCTTCCATATAGTCTAAGAAACATGTACGCAAAGCATCCAAACAGTACCATTCGCCAATTTTTTGTTCTTCAAGTTTAAGTGAACAATGAGCCCCAATGGTTAATCCTTTATCGGAAATTATTTGTAATTTTCGACAAGTAGAACAATGAATGGAACAGTTAGACGGTTGAAATATTTGTATATATTGCTTCTATATAATCTAAGAAACATATATGCAAAGCATCTAAACAGTAACAATCGCCAATTTTTTGATCTTCAAGTTTAAGTGAACAGCGAGCCCCATTGATAATCATGAAATGGAAATTATTTGTAACTTTCTAGAAGTAGAACAATGAATAGTACAGGTAGACGGGTGAAATCTTTCTATATATTGCTTCTAAATAGTCTAAGAAACATCTATGCAAAGCATCCAAACTGTACAATTCGCCAATTTTTTGTTCTTCAAGTTTAAGTGAACTACGAGCCCCATTGTTAATCCTTCAAACGAAATTATTTGTAAATTTCGACAAGTAGAACAATGAATGGATCATGTAGACGGTTGAAAAAATTGTATATATTGCTTCTATATAGTCTACGAAACATATATGCAAAGCATCCAAACAGTACAATTCGCCAATTTTTTGTTCTTCAAGTTTAAGTGAACTACGAGCCCCATTGTTAATCCTTTAAAGGAAATTATTTGTAAATTTCGACAAGTAGAACAATGAATGGATCATGTAGACGGTTGAAAAAATTGTATATATTGCTTCTATATAGTCTACGAAACATATATGCAAAGCATCCAAACAGTACAATTCGCCTTTTTTTTGTACTTCAAGTTTAAGTGAACTACGAGCCCCATTGTTAATACTTTAACGGAAATTAATTGTAACTATCGACAAGTAGAACAATGAATGGATCATGTAGACGGTTGAAAAAATTGTATATATTGCTTCTATATAGTCTACGAAACATATATGCAAAGCATCTAAACAGTAACAATCGCCGATTTTTTGATCTTCAAGTTTAAGTGAACAGCGAGCCCCATTGTTAATCCTTTAAAGGAAATTATTTGTAAATTTCGACAAGTAGAACAATGAATGGATCATGTAGACGGTTGAAAAAATTGTATATATTGCTTCTATATAGTCTACGAAACATATATGCAAAGCATCTAAACAGTAACAATCGCCGATTTTTTGATCTTCAAGTTTAAGTGAACAGCGAGCCCCATTGTTAATCCTTTAAAGGAAATTATTTGTAAATTTCGGCAAGTAGAACAATGAATGGAATAGGTAGACGGTTGAAATCATTGTATATATTGCTTCTATATAGTCTAAGAAACATATATGCAAAGCATCCAAACAGTACCATTCGCCAATTTTTTGTTCTTCAAGTTTAAGTGAACTGCGATCCCCATTGTTAATCCTTTAAAGGAAATTATTTGTAAATTTCGACAAGTAGAACAATAATTGGAACAAGTAGACGGTTGAAATCTTTGTATAAATTGCTTCCATATAGTCTAAGAAACATGTACGCAAAGCATCCAAACAGTACAATTCGCCAATTTTATGTTCTTCAAGTTTAAGTGAACTACGATCCCCTTTGTTAATCCCTTAACGGAAATTATTTGTAACTTTCGACAAGTAGAACAGTGAATGGAACAGGTAGACGGTTGAAATCTTTGTATATATTGCTTCTATATAGTGTAAGAAACATATATGCAAAGCATCCAAACAGTACAATTCGCTAATTTTTTGTTCTTCAAGTTTAAGTGAACAAAGCCTTTAAAGGAAATTATTTGTAAATTTCGACAAGTAGAACAATAATTGGAACAAGTAGACGGTTGAAATCTTTCTATAAATTGCTTCCATATAGTCTAAGAAACATGTACGCAAAGCATCCAAACAGTACAATTCGCCAATTTTTTGTTCTTCAAGTTTAAGTGAACAACGAGCCCCATTGTTAATCCTTTAAAAGAAATTATTTGTAAATTTCGACAAGTAGAACAATGATTGGAACACGTAGACGGTTGAAATCTTTGTATATATTGCTTCCATATAGTCTAAGAAACATGTACGCAAAGCATCCAAACAGTGCCATTCGCCAATTTTTTGTTCTTCAAGTTTAAGTGAACAATGAGCCCCAATGGTTAATCCTTTATCGGAAATTATTTGTAATTTTCGACAAGTAGAACAATGAATGGAACAGTTAGACGGTTGAAATATTTGTATATATTGCTTCTATATAGTCTAAGAAACATATATGCAAAGCATCCAAACAGTACAATTCGCCAATTTTTTGTTCTTCAAGTTTAAGTAAACTACGATCCCCATTGTTAATTCCTTAACGGAAATTATTTGTAACATTCGACAAGTAGAACAATGAATGGAACAGGTAGACGGTTGAAATCATTGTATATATTGCTTCTATATAGTCTAAGAAACATATATGCAAAGCATCCAAACATTACAATTCGCCAATTTTTTGTTCTTCAAGTTTAAGTGAACAATGAGCCCCATTGTTAATCCTTTAAAGGAAATTATTTGTAACTTTCGACAAGTAGAACAATGAATGGAACAGGTAGACGGTTGAAATCTTTGTATATATTGCTTCTATATAGTCTAAGAAACATATATGCAAAGCATCCAAACAGTACCATTCGCCACTTTTTTGTTCTTCAAGTTTAAGTGAACAACGAGCCCCATTGTTAATCCTTTAAAGGAAATTATTTGTAAATTTCGACAAGTAGAACAATGATTGGAACACGTAGACGGTTGAAATCTGTGTATATATTGCTTCCATATAGTCTAAGAAACATGTACGCAAAGCATCCAAACAGTACCATTCGCCAATTTTTTGTTCTTCAAGTTTAAGAGAACAATGAGCCCCAATGGTTAATCCTTTATCGGAAATTATTTGTAATTTTCGACAAGTAGAACAATGAATGGAACAGTTAGACGGTTGAAATATTTGTATATATTGCTTCTATATAATCTAAGAAACATATATGCAAAGCATCTAAACAGTAACAATCGCCAATTTTTTGATCTTCAAGTTTAAGTGAACAGCGAGCCCCATTGATAATCATGAAATGGAAATTATTTGTAACTTTCTACAAGTAGAACAATGAATAGTATAGGTTGACGGGTGAAATCTTTCTATATATTGCTTCTAAATAGTCTAAGAAACATCTATGCAAAGCATCCAAACAGTACAATTCGCCAATTTTTTGTACTTCAAGTTTAAGTGAACTACGAGCCACATTGTTAATCCTTTAACGGAAATTAATTGTAAATTTCGACAAGAAGAACAATGAATGGAACAGGTAGACGGTTGAAATCTTTGTATATATTGCTTCTATATAGTCTAAGAAACATATATGCAAAGCATCCAAACAGTACAATTCGCCAATTTATTGTTCTTCAAGTTTAAGTGAACTACGAGCCCCATTGTTAATCCTTTAAAGGAAATTATTTGTAACTTTCGACAAGTAGAACAATGAATGGAACAGGTAGACGGTTGAAATCTTTGTATATATTGCTTCTATATAGTCTAAGAAACATATATGCAAAGCGTCCAAACAGTACAATTCGCCAATTATTTGATCTTCAAGTTTAAGTGAACAATGAGCCCTAATGGTTAATCCTTTATCGGAAATTATTTGTAAATTTCGCCAAGTAGAACAATGAATGGAACATGTAGCCGGTTGAAATCTTTGTATGTATTGCTTCTATATAGTCTAAGAAACATATATGCAAAGCATCCAAACATTATAATTCGCCAATTTTTTGTTCTTCAAGTTTAAGTGGACAATGAGCCCCAATGGTTAATCCTTTATCGGAAATTATTTGTAAATTTCGACAAGTAGAACAATGAATGGAACAGGTAGCCGGTTGAAATCAATTTATATATTGCTTCTATATAGTCTAAGAAACATATATGCAAAGCATCCAAACAGTACCATTCGCCAATTTCTTGTTCTTCAAGTTTAAGTGAACTACGAGCCCCATTGTTAATCCCTTAACGGAAATTAATTGTAACTTTCTACAAGTAGAACAATGATTGGAACACGTAGACGGTTGAAATCATTGTATATATTGCTTCTATATAGTCTAAGAAACATATATGCAAAGCATCCAAACATTACAATTCGCCAATTTTTTGTTCTTCAAGTTTAAGTGAACTACGATCCCCATTGTTAATCCCTTAACGGAAATTATTTGTAACTTTCGACAAGTAGAACAGTGAATGGAACAGGTAGACGGTTGAAATCTTTGTATATATTGCTTCTATATAGTCTAAGAAACATATATGCAAAGCATCCAAACAGTACAATTCGTCAATTTTTTGTTCTTCAAGTTTAAGTAAACTACGATCCCCATTGTTAATTCCTTAACGGAAATTATTTGTAACATTCGACAAGTAGAACAATGAATGGAACAGGTAGAGGGTTGAAATCATTGTATATATTGCTTCTATATAGTCTAAGAAACATATATGCAAAGCATCCAAACATTACAACTCGCCAATTTTTTGTTCTTCAAGTTTAAGTGAACTACGATCCCCATTGTTAATCCCTTAACGGAAATTATTTGTAACTTTCGACAAGTAGAACAATGAATGGAACAGGTAGCCGGTTGAAATCAATTTATATATTGCTTCTAAATAATCTAAGAAACATATATGCAAAGCATCTAAACAGTAACAATCGCCAATTTTTTGATCTTCAAGTTTAAGTGAACAGCGAGCCCCATTGATAATCATGAAATGGAAATTATTTGTAACTTTCTAGAAGTAGAACAATGAATAGTACAGGTAGACGGGTGAAATCTTTCTATATATTGCTTCTAAATAGTCTAAGAAACATCTATGCAAAGCATCCAAACTGTACAATTCGCCAATTTTTTGTTCTTCAAGTTTAAGTGAACTACGAGCCCCATTGTTAATCCTTCAAACGAAATTATTTGTAAATTTCGACAAGTAGAACAATGAATGGATCATGTAGACGGTTGAAAAAATTGTATATATTGCTTCTATATAGTCTACGAAACATATATGCAAAGCATCCAAACAGTACAATTCGCCAATTTTTTGTTCTTCAAGTTTAAGTGAACTACGAGCCCCATTGTTAATCCTTTAAAGGAAATTATTTGTAAATTTCGACAAGTAGAACAATGAATGGATCATGTAGACGGTTGAAAAAATTGTATATATTGCTTCTATATAGTCTACGAAACTTATATGCAAAGCATCCAAACAGTACAATTCGCCTTTTTTTTGTACTTCAAGTTTAAGTGAACTACGAGCCCCATTGTTAATACTTTAACGGAAATTAATTGTAACTATCGACAAGTAGAACAATGAATGGATCATGTAGACGGTTGAAAAAATTGTATATATTGCTTCTATATAGTCTACGAAACATATATGCAAAGCATCTAAACAGTAACAATCGCCGATTTTTTGATCTTCAAGTTTAAGTGAACAGCGAGCCCCATTGTTAATCCTTTAAAGGAAATTATTTGTAAATTTCGACAAGTAGAACAATGAATGGATCATGTAGACGGTTGAAAAAATTGTATATATTGCTTCTATATAGTCTACGAAACATATATGCAAAGCATCTAAACAGTAACAATCGCCGATTTTTTGATCTTCAAGTTCAAGTGAACAGCGAGCCCCATTGTTAATCCTTTAAAGGAAATTATTTGTAAATTTCGGCAAGTAGAACAATGAATGGAATAGGTAGACGGTTGAAATCATTGTATATATTGCTTCTATATAGTCTAAGAAACATATATGCAAAGCATCCAAACAGTACCATTCGCCAATTTTTTGTTCTTCAAGTTTAAGTGAACTGCGATCCCCATTGTTAATCCTTTAAAGGAAATTATTTGTAAATTTCGACAAGTAGAACAATAATTGGAACAAGTAGACGGTTGAAATCTTTGTATAAATTGCTTCCATATAGTCTAAGAAACATGTACGCAAAGCATCCAAACAGTACAATTCGCCAATTTTATGTTCTTCAAGTTTAAGTGAACTACGATCCCCTTTGTTAATCCCTTAACGGAAATTATTTGTAACTTTCGACAAGTAGAACAGTGAATGGAACAGGTAGACGGTTGAAATCTTTGTATATATTGCTTCTATATAGTGTAAGAAACATATATGCAAAGCATCCAAACAGTACAATTCGCTAATTTTTTGTTCTTCAAGTTTAAGTGAACAAAGCCTTTAAAGGAAATTATTTGTAAATTTCGACAAGTAGAACAATAATTGGAACAAGTAGACGGTTGAAATCTTTCTATAAATTGCTTCCATATAGTCTAAGAAACATGTACGCAAAGCATCCAAACAGTACAATTCGCCAATTTTTTGTTCTTCAAGTTTAAGTGAACAATGAGCCCCATTGTTAATCCTTTAAAGGAAATTATTTGTAAATTTCGACAAGTAGAACAATGATTGGAACACGTAGACGGTTGAAATCTTTGTATATATTGCTTCCATATAGTCTAAGAAACATGTACGCAAAGCATCCAAACAGTGCCATTCGCCAATTTTTTGTTCTTCAAGTTTAAGTGAACAATGAGCCCCAATGGTTAATCCTTTATCGGAAATTATTTGTAATTTTCGACAAGTAGAACAATGAATGGAACAGTTAGACGGTTGAAATATTTGTATATATTGCTTCTATATAGTCTAAGAAACATATATGCAAAGCATCCAAACAGTACAATTCGCCAATTTTTTGTTCTTCAAGTTTAAGTAAACTACGATCCCCATTGTTAATTCCTTAACGGAAATTATTTGTAACATTCGACAAGTAGAACAATGAATGGAACAGGTAGACGGTTGAAATCATTGTATATATTGCTTCTATATAGTCTAAGAAACATATATGCAAAGCATCCAAACATTACAATTCGCCAATTTTTTGTTCTTCAAGTTTAAGTGAACAATGAGCCCCATTGTTAATCCTTTAAAGGAAATTATTTGTAACTTTCGACAAGTAGAACAATGAATGGAACAGGTAGACGGTTGAAATCTTTGTATATATTGCTTCTATATAGTCTAAGAAACATATATGCAAAGCATCCAAACAGTACCATTCGCCACTTTTTTGTTCTTCAAGTTTAAGTGAACAACGAGCCCCATTGTTAATCCTTTAAAGGAAATTATTTGTAAATTTCGACAAGTAGAACAATGATTGGAACACGTAGACGGTTGAAATCTTTGTATATATTGCTTCCATATAGTCTAAGAAACATGTACGCAAAGCATCCAAACAGTACCATTCGCCAATTTTTTGTTCTTCAAGTTTAAGTGAACAATGAGCCCCAATGGTTAATCCTTTATCGGAAATTATTTGTAATTTTCGACAAGTAGAACAATGAATGGAACAGTTAGACGGTTGAAATATTTGTATATATTGCTTCTATATAATCTAAGAAACATATATGCAAAGCATCTAAACAGTAACAATCGCCAATTTTTTGATCTTCAAGTTTAAGTGAACAGCGAGCCCCATTGATAATCATGAAATGGAAATTATTTGTAACTTTCTACAAGTAGAACAATGAATAGTATAGGTTGACGGGTGAAATCTTTCTATATATTGCTTCTAAATAGTCTAAGAAACATCTATGCAAAGCATCCAAACAGTACAATTCGCCAATTTTTTGTACTTCAAGTTTAAGTGAACTACGAGCCACATTGTTAATCCTTTAACGGAAATTAATTGTAAATTTCGACAAGAAGAACAATGAATGGAACAGGTAGACGGTTGAAATCTTTGTATATATTGCTTCTATATAGTCTAAGAAACATATATGCAAAGCATCCAAACAGTACAATTCGCCAATTTATTGTTCTTCAAGTTTAAGTGAACTACGAGCCCCATTGTTAATCCTTTAAAGGAAATTATTTGTAACTTTCGACAAGTAGAACAATGAATGGAACAGGTAGACGGTTGAAATCTTTGTATATATTGCTTCTATATAGTCTAAGAAACATATATGCAAAGCGTCCAAACAGTACAATTCGCCAATTATTTGATCTTCAAGTTTAAGTGAACAATGAGCCCTAATGGTTAATCCTTTATCGGAAATTATTTGTAAATTTCGCCAAGTAGAACAATGAATGGAACATGTAGCCGGTTGAAATCTTTGTATGTATTGCTTCTATATAGTCTAAGAAACATATATGCAAAGCATCCAAACATTATAATTCGCCAATTTTTTGTTCTTCAAGTTTAAGTGGACAATGAGCCCCAATGGTTAATCCTTTATCGGAAATTATTTGTAAATTTCGACAAGTAGAACAATGAATGGAACAGGTAGCCGGTTGAAATCAATGTATATATTGCTTCTATATAGTCTAAGAAACATATATGCAAAGCATCCAAACAGTACCATTCGCCAATTTCTTGTTCTTCAAGTTTAAGTGAACTACGAGCCCCATTGTTAATCCCTTAACGGAAATTAATTGTAACTTTCTACAAGTAGAACAATGATTGGAACACGTAGACGGTTGAAATCATTGTATATATTGCTTCTATATAGTCTAAGAAACATATATGCAAAGCATCCAAACATTACAATTCGCCAATTTTTTGTTCTTCAAGTTTAAGTGAACTACGATCCCCATTGTTAATCCCTTAACGGAAATTATTTGTAACTTTCGACAAGTAGAACAGTGAATGGAACAGGTAGACGGTTGAAATCTTTGTATATATTGCTTCTATATAGTCTAAGAAACATATATGCAAAGCATCCAAACAGTACAATTCGTCAATTTTTTGTTCTTCAAGTTTAAGTAAACTACGATCCCCATTGTTAATTCCTTAACGGAAATTATTTGTAACATTCGACAAGTAGAACAATGAATGGAACAGGTAGAGGGTTGAAATCATTGTATATATTGCTTCTATATAGTCTAAGAAACATATATGCAAAGCATCCAAACATTACAATTCGCCAATTTTTTGTTCTTCAAGTTTAAGTGGACAATGAGCCCCAATGGTTAATCCTTTATCGGAAATTATTTGTAAATTTCGACAAGTAGAACAATGAATGGAACAGGTAGCCGGTTGAAATCAATGTATATATTGCTTCTATATAGTCTAAGAAACATATATGCAAAGCATCCAAACAGTACCATTCGCCAATTTCTTGTTCTTCAAGTTTAAGTGAACTACGAGCCCCATTGTTAATCCCTTAACGGAAATTAATTGTAACTTTCTACAAGTAGAACAATGATTGGAACACGTAGACGGTTGAAATCATTGTATATATTGCTTCTATATAGTCTAAGAAACATATATGCAAAGCATCCAAACATTACAATTCGCCAATTTTTTGTTCTTCAAGTTTAAGTGAACTACGATCCCCATTGTTAATCCCTTAACGGAAATTATTTGTAACTTTCGACAAGTAGAACAGTGAATGGAACAGGTAGACGGTTGAAATCTTTGTATATATTGCTTCTATATAGTCTAAGAAACATATATGCAAAGCATCCAAACAGTACAATTCGTCAATTTTTTGTTCTTCAAGTTTAAGTAAACTACGATCCCCATTGTTAATTCCTTAACGGAAATTATTTGTAACATTCGACAAGTAGAACAATGAATGGAACAGGTAGAGGGTTGAAATCATTGTATATATTGCTTCTATATAGTCTAAGAAACATATATGCAAAGCATCCAAACATTACAATTCGCCAATTTTTTGTTCTTCAAGTTTAAGTGAACAACGAGCCCCATTGTTAATCCTTTAAAAGAAATTATTTGTAAATTTCGACAAGTAGAACAATGATTGGAACACGTAGACGGTTGAAATCTTTGTATATATTGCTTCCATATAGTCTAAGAAACATGTACGCAAAGCATCCAAACAGTGCCATTCGCCAATTTTTTGTTCTTCAAGTTTAAGTGAACAATGAGCCCCAATGGTTAATCCTTTATCGGAAATTATTTGTAATTTTCGACAAGTAGAACAATGAATGGAACAGTTAGACGGTTGAAATATTTGTATATATTGCTTCTATATAGTCTAAGAAACATATATGCAAAGCATCCAAACAGTACAATTCGCCAATTTTTTGTTCTTCAAGTTTAAGTAAACTACGATCCCCATTGTTAATTCCTTAACGGAAATTATTTGTAACATTCGACAAGTAGAACAATGAATGGAACAGGTAGACGGTTGAAATCATTGTATATATTGCTTCTATATAGTCTAAGAAACATATATGCAAAGCATCCAAACATTACAATTCGCCAATTTTTTGTTCTTCAAGTTTAAGTGAACAATGAGCCCCATTGTTAATCCTTTAAAGGAAATTATTTGTAACTTTCGACAAGTAGAACAATGAATGGAACAGGTAGACGGTTGAAATCTTTGTATATATTGCTTCTATATAGTCTAAGAAACATATATGCAAAGCATCCAAACAGTACCATTCGCCACTTTTTTGTTCTTCAAGTTTAAGTGAACAACGAGCCCCATTGTTAATCCTTTAAAGGAAATTATTTGTAAATTTCGACAAGTAGAACAATGATTGGAACACGTAGACGGTTGAAATCTTTGTATATATTGCTTCCATATAGTCTAAGAAACATGTACGCAAAGCATCCAAACAGTACCATTCGCCAATTTTTTGTTCTTCAAGTTTAAGTGAACAATGAGCCCCAATGGTTAATCCTTTATCGGAAATTATTTGTAATTTTCGACAAGTAGAACAATGAATGGAACAGTTAGACGGTTGAAATATTTGTATATATTGCTTCTATATAATCTAAGAAACATATATGCAAAGCATCTAAACAGTAACAATCGCCAATTTTTTGATCTTCAAGTTTAAGTGAACAGCGAGCCCCATTGATAATCATGAAATGGAAATTATTTGTAACTTTCTAGAAGTAGAACAATGAATAGTACAGGTAGACGGGTGAAATCTTTCTATATATTGCTTCTAAATAGTCTAAGAAACATCTATGCAAAGCATCCAAACTGTACAATTCGCCAATTTTTTGTTCTTCAAGTTTAAGTGAACTACGAGCCCCATTGTTAATCCTTCAAACGAAATTATTTGTAAATTTCGACAAGTAGAACAATGAATGGATCATGTAGACGGTTGAAAAAATTGTATATATTGCTTCTATATAGTCTACGAAACATATATGCAAAGCATCCAAACAGTACAATTCGCCAATTTTTTGTTCTTCAAGTTTAAGTGAACTACGAGCCCCATTGTTAATCCTTTAAAGGAAATTATTTGTAAATTTCGACAAGTAGAACAATGAATGGATCATGTAGACGGTTGAAAAAATTGTATATATTGCTTCTATATAGTCTACGAAACATATATGCAAAGCATCCAAACAGTACAATTCGCCTTTTTTTTGTACTTCAAGTTTAAGTGAACAATGAGCCCCAATGGTTAATCCTTTATCGGAAATTATTTGTAATTTTCGACAAGTAGAACAATGAATGGAACAGTTAGACGGTTGAAATATTTGTATATATTGCTTCTATATAGTCTAAGAAACATATATGCAAAGCATCCAAACAGTACAATTCGCCAATTTTTTGTTCTTCAAGTTTAAGTAAACTACGATCCCCATTGTTAATTCCTTAACGGAAATTATTTGTAACATTCGACAAGTAGAACAATGAATGGAACAGGTAGACGGTTGAAATCATTGTATATATTGCTTCTATATAGTCTAAGAAACATATATGCAAAGCATCCAAACATTACAATTCGCCAATTTTTTGTTCTTCAAGTTTAAGTGAACAATGAGCCCCATTGTTAATCCTTTAAAGGAAATTATTTGTAACTTTCGACAAGTAGAACAATGAATGGAACAGGTAGACGGTTGAAATCTTTGTATATATTGCTTCTATATAGTCTAAGAAACATATATGCAAAGCATCCAAACAGTACCATTCGCCACTTTTTTGTTCTTCAAGTTTAAGTGAACAACGAGCCCCATTGTTAATCCTTTAAAGGAAATTATTTGTAAATTTCGACAAGTAGAACAATGATTGGAACACGTAGACGGTTGAAATCTTTGTATATATTGCTTCCATATAGTCTAAGAAACATGTACGCAAAGCATCCAAACAGTACCATTCGCCAATTTTTTGTTCTTCAAGTTTAAGTGAACAATGAGCCCCAATGGTTAATCCTTTATCGGAAATTATTTGTAATTTTCGACAAGTAGAACAATGAATGGAACAGTTAGACGGTTGAAATATTTGTATATATTGCTTCTATATAATCTAAGAAACATATATGCAAAGCATCTAAACAGTAACAATCGCCAATTTTTTGATCTTCAAGTTTAAGTGAACAGCGAGCCCCATTGATAATCATGAAATGGAAATTATTTGTAACTTTCTACAAGTAGAACAATGAATAGTATAGGTTGACGGGTGAAATCTTTCTATATATTGCTTCTAAATAGTCTAAGAAACATCTATGCAAAGCATCCAAACAGTACAATTCGCCAATTTTTTGTACTTCAAGTTTAAGTGAACTACGAGCCACATTGTTAATCCTTTAACGGAAATTAATTGTAAATTTCGACAAGAAGAACAATGAATGGAACAGGTAGACGGTTGAAATCTTTGTATATATTGCTTCTATATAGTCTAAGAAACATATATGCAAAGCATCCAAACAGTACAATTCGCCAATTTATTGTTCTTCAAGTTTAAGTGAACTACGAGCCCCATTGTTAATCCTTTAAAGGAAATTATTTGTAACTTTCGACAAGTAGAACAATGAATGGAACAGGTAGACGGTTGAAATCTTTGTATATATTGCTTCTATATAGTCTAAGAAACATATATGCAAAGCGTCCAAACAGTACAATTCGCCAATTATTTGATCTTCAAGTTTAAGTGAACAATGAGCCCTAATGGTTAATCCTTTATCGGAAATTATTTGTAAATTTCGCCAAGTAGAACAATGAATGGAACATGTAGCCGGTTGAAATCTTTGTATGTATTGCTTCTATATAGTCTAAGAAACATATATGCAAAGCATCCAAACATTATAATTCGCCAATTTTTTGTTCTTCAAGTTTAAGTGGACAATGAGCCCCAATGGTTAATCCTTTATCGGAAATTATTTGTAAATTTCGACAAGTAGAACAATGAATGGAACAGGTAGCCGGTTGAAATCAATGTATATATTGCTTCTATATAGTCTAAGAAACATATATGCAAAGCATCCAAACAGTACCATTCGCCAATTTCTTGTTCTTCAAGTTTAAGTGAACTACGAGCCCCATTGTTAATCCCTTAACGGAAATTAATTGTAACTTTCTACAAGTAGAACAATGATTGGAACACGTAGACGGTTGAAATCATTGTATATATTGCTTCTATATAGTCTAAGAAACATATATGCAAAGCATCCAAACATTACAATTCGCCAATTTTTTGTTCTTCAAGTTTAAGTGAACTACGATCCCCATTGTTAATCCCTTAACGGAAATTATTTGTAACTTTCGACAAGTAGAACAGTGAATGGAACAGGTAGACGGTTGAAATCTTTGTATATATTGCTTCTATATAGTCTAAGAAACATATATGCAAAGCATCCAAACAGTACAATTCGTCAATTTTTTGTTCTTCAAGTTTAAGTAAACTACGATCCCCATTGTTAATTCCTTAACGGAAATTATTTGTAACATTCGACAAGTAGAACAATGAATGGAACAGGTAGAGGGTTGAAATCATTGTATATATTGCTTCTATATAGTCTAAGAAACATATATGCAAAGCATCCAAACATTACAATTCGCCAATTTTTTGTTCTTCAAGTTTAAGTGGACAATGAGCCCCAATGGTTAATCCTTTATCGGAAATTATTTGTAAATTTCGACAAGTAGAACAATGAATGGAACAGGTAGCCGGTTGAAATCAATGTATATATTGCTTCTATATAGTCTAAGAAACATATATGCAAAGCATCCAAACAGTACCATTCGCCAATTTCTTGTTCTTCAAGTTTAAGTGAACTACGAGCCCCATTGTTAATCCCTTAACGGAAATTAATTGTAACTTTCTACAAGTAGAACAATGATTGGAACACGTAGACGGTTGAAATCATTGTATATATTGCTTCTATATAGTCTAAGAAACATATATGCAAAGCATCCAAACATTACAATTCGCCAATTTTTTGTTCTTCAAGTTTAAGTGAACTACGATCCCCATTGTTAATCCCTTAACGGAAATTATTTGTAACTTTCGACAAGTAGAACAGTGAATGGAACAGGTAGACGGTTGAAATCTTTGTATATATTGCTTCTATATAGTCTAAGAAACATATATGCAAAGCATCCAAACAGTACAATTCGTCAATTTTTTGTTCTTCAAGTTTAAGTAAACTACGATCCCCATTGTTAATTCCTTAACGGAAATTATTTGTAACATTCGACAAGTAGAACAATGAATGGAACAGGTAGAGGGTTGAAATCATTGTATATATTGCTTCTATATAGTCTAAGAAACATATATGCAAAGCATCCAAACATTACAATTCGCCAATTTTTTGTTCTTCAAGTTTAAGTGAACAACGAGCCCCATTGTTAATCCTTTAAAAGAAATTATTTGTAAATTTCGACAAGTAGAACAATGATTGGAACACGTAGACGGTTGAAATCTTTGTATATATTGCTTCCATATAGTCTAAGAAACATGTACGCAAAGCATCCAAACAGTGCCATTCGCCAATTTTTTGTTCTTCAAGTTTAAGTGAACAATGAGCCCCAATGGTTAATCCTTTATCGGAAATTATTTGTAATTTTCGACAAGTAGAACAATGAATGGAACAGTTAGACGGTTGAAATATTTGTATATATTGCTTCTATATAGTCTAAGAAACATATATGCAAAGCATCCAAACAGTACAATTCGCCAATTTTTTGTTCTTCAAGTTTAAGTAAACTACGATCCCCATTGTTAATTCCTTAACGGAAATTATTTGTAACATTCGACAAGTAGAACAATGAATGGAACAGGTAGACGGTTGAAATCATTGTATATATTGCTTCTATATAGTCTAAGAAACATATATGCAAAGCATCCAAACATTACAATTCGCCAATTTTTTGTTCTTCAAGTTTAAGTGAACAATGAGCCCCATTGTTAATCCTTTAAAGGAAATTATTTGTAACTTTCGACAAGTAGAACAATGAATGGAACAGGTAGACGGTTGAAATCTTTGTATATATTGCTTCTATATAGTCTAAGAAACATATATGCAAAGCATCCAAACAGTACCATTCGCCACTTTTTTGTTCTTCAAGTTTAAGTGAACAACGAGCCCCATTGTTAATCCTTTAAAGGAAATTATTTGTAAATTTCGACAAGTAGAACAATGATTGGAACACGTAGACGGTTGAAATCTTTGTATATATTGCTTCCATATAGTCTAAGAAACATGTACGCAAAGCATCCAAACAGTACCATTCGCCAATTTTTTGTTCTTCAAGTTTAAGTGAACAATGAGCCCCAATGGTTAATCCTTTATCGGAAATTATTTGTAATTTTCGACAAGTAGAACAATGAATGGAACAGTTAGACGGTTGAAATATTTGTATATATTGCTTCTATATAATCTAAGAAACATATATGCAAAGCATCTAAACAGTAACAATCGCCAATTTTTTGATCTTCAAGTTTAAGTGAACAGCGAGCCCCATTGATAATCATGAAATGGAAATTATTTGTAACTTTCTAGAAGTAGAACAATGAATAGTACAGGTAGACGGGTGAAATCTTTCTATATATTGCTTCTAAATAGTCTAAGAAACATCTATGCAAAGCATCCAAACTGTACAATTCGCCAATTTTTTGTTCTTCAAGTTTAAGTGAACTACGAGCCCCATTGTTAATCCTTCAAACGAAATTATTTGTAAATTTCGACAAGTAGAACAATGAATGGATCATGTAGACGGTTGAAAAAATTGTATATATTGCTTCTATATAGTCTACGAAACATATATGCAAAGCATCCAAACAGTACAATTCGCCAATTTTTTGTTCTTCAAGTTTAAGTGAACTACGAGCCCCATTGTTAATCCTTTAAAGGAAATTATTTGTAAATTTCGACAAGTAGAACAATGAATGGATCATGTAGACGGTTGAAAAAATTGTATATATTGCTTCTATATAGTCTACGAAACATATATGCAAAGCATCCAAACAGTACAATTCGCCTTTTTTTTGTACTTCAAGTTTAAGTGAACTACGAGCCCCATTGTTAATACTTTAACGGAAATTAATTGTAACTATCGACAAGTAGAACAATGAATGGATCATGTAGACGGTTGAAAAAATTGTATATATTGCTTCTATATAGTCTACGAAACATATATGCAAAGCATCTAAACAGTAACAATCGCCGATTTTTTGATCTTCAAGTTTAAGTGAACAGCGAGCCCCATTGTTAATCCTTTAAAGGAAATTATTTGTAAATTTCGACAAGTAGAACAATGAATGGATCATGTAGACGGTTGAAAAAATTGTATATATTGCTTCTATATAGTCTACGAAACATATATGCAAAGCATCTAAACAGTAACAATCGCCGATTTTTTGATCTTCAAGTTTAAGTGAACAGCGAGCCCCATTGTTAATCCTTTAAAGGAAATTATTTGTAAATTTCGGCAAGTAGAACAATGAATGGAATAGGTAGACGGTTGAAATCATTGTATATATTGCTTCTATATAGTCTAAGAAACATATATGCAAAGCATCCAAACAGTACCATTCGCCAATTTTTTGTTCTTCAAGTTTAAGTGAACTGCGATCCCCATTGTTAATCCTTTAAAGGAAATTATTTGTAAATTTCGACAAGTAGAACAATAATTGGAACAAGTAGACGGTTGAAATCTTTGTATAAATTGCTTCCATATAGTCTAAGAAACATGTACGCAAAGCATCCAAACAGTACAATTCGCCAATTTTATGTTCTTCAAGTTTAAGTGAACTACGATCCCCTTTGTTAATCCCTTAACGGAAATTATTTGTAACTTTCGACAAGTAGAACAGTGAATGGAACAGGTAGACGGTTGAAATCTTTGTATATATTGCTTCTATATAGTGTAAGAAACATATATGCAAAGCATCCAAACAGTACAATTCGCTAATTTTTTGTTCTTCAAGTTTAAGTGAACAAAGCCTTTAAAGGAAATTATTTGTAAATTTCGACAAGTAGAACAATAATTGGAACAAGTAGACGGTTGAAATCTTTCTATAAATTGCTTCCATATAGTCTAAGAAACATGTACGCAAAGCATCCAAACAGTACAATTCGCCAATTTTTTGTTCTTCAAGTTTAAGTGAACAACGAGCCCCATTGTTAATCCTTTAAAAGAAATTATTTGTAAATTTCGACAAGTAGAACAATGATTGGAACACGTAGACGGTTGAAATCTTTGTATATATTGCTTCCATATAGTCTAAGAAACATGTACGCAAAGCATCCAAACAGTGCCATTCGCCAATTTTTTGTTCTTCAAGTTTAAGTGAACAATGAGCCCCAATGGTTAATCCTTTATCGGAAATTATTTGTAATTTTCGACAAGTAGAACAATGAATGGAACAGTTAGACGGTTGAAATATTTGTATATATTGCTTCTATATAGTCTAAGAAACATATATGCAAAGCATCCAAACAGTACAATTCGCCAATTTTTTGTTCTTCAAGTTTAAGTAAACTACGATCCCCATTGTTAATTCCTTAACGGAAATTATTTGTAACATTCGACAAGTAGAACAATGAATGGAACAGGTAGACGGTTGAAATCATTGTATATATTGCTTCTATATAGTCTAAGAAACATATATGCAAAGCATCCAAACATTACAATTCGCCAATTTTTTGTTCTTCAAGTTTAAGTGAACAATGAGCCCCATTGTTAATCCTTTAAAGGAAATTATTTGTAACTTTCGACAAGTAGAACAATGAATGGAACAGGTAGACGGTTGAAATCTTTGTATATATTGCTTCTATATAGTCTAAGAAACATATATGCAAAGCATCCAAACAGTACCATTCGCCACTTTTTTGTTCTTCAAGTTTAAGTGAACAACGAGCCCCATTGTTAATCCTTTAAAGGAAATTATTTGTAAATTTCGACAAGTAGAACAATGATTGGAACACGTAGACGGTTGAAATCTGTGTATATATTGCTTCCATATAGTCTAAGAAACATGTACGCAAAGCATCCAAACAGTACCATTCGCCAATTTTTTGTTCTTCAAGTTTAAGAGAACAATGAGCCCCAATGGTTAATCCTTTATCGGAAATTATTTGTAATTTTCGACAAGTAGAACAATGAATGGAACAGTTAGACGGTTGAAATATTTGTATATATTGCTTCTATATAATCTAAGAAACATATATGCAAAGCATCTAAACAGTAACAATCGCCAATTTTTTGATCTTCAAGTTTAAGTGAACAGCGAGCCCCATTGATAATCATGAAATGGAAATTATTTGTAACTTTCTACAAGTAGAACAATGAATAGTATAGGTTGACGGGTGAAATCTTTCTATATATTGCTTCTAAATAGTCTAAGAAACATCTATGCAAAGCATCCAAACAGTACAATTCGCCAATTTTTTGTACTTCAAGTTTAAGTGAACTACGAGCCACATTGTTAATCCTTTAACGGAAATTAATTGTAAATTTCGACAAGAAGAACAATGAATGGAACAGGTAGACGGTTGAAATCTTTGTATATATTGCTTCTATATAGTCTAAGAAACATATATGCAAAGCATCCAAACAGTACAATTCGCCAATTTATTGTTCTTCAAGTTTAAGTGAACTACGAGCCCCATTGTTAATCCTTTAAAGGAAATTATTTGTAACTTTCGACAAGTAGAACAATGAATGGAACAGGTAGACGGTTGAAATCTTTGTATATATTGCTTCTATATAGTCTAAGAAACATATATGCAAAGCGTCCAAACAGTACAATTCGCCAATTATTTGATCTTCAAGTTTAAGTGAACAATGAGCCCTAATGGTTAATCCTTTATCGGAAATTATTTGTAAATTTCGCCAAGTAGAACAATGAATGGAACATGTAGCCGGTTGAAATCTTTGTATGTATTGCTTCTATATAGTCTAAGAAACATATATGCAAAGCATCCAAACATTATAATTCGCCAATTTTTTGTTCTTCAAGTTTAAGTGGACAATGAGCCCCAATGGTTAATCCTTTATCGGAAATTATTTGTAAATTTCGACAAGTAGAACAATGAATGGAACAGGTAGCCGGTTGAAATCAATTTATATATTGCTTCTATATAGTCTAAGAAACATATATGCAAAGCATCCAAACAGTACCATTCGCCAATTTCTTGTTCTTCAAGTTTAAGTGAACTACGAGCCCCATTGTTAATCCCTTAACGGAAATTAATTGTAACTTTCTACAAGTAGAACAATGATTGGAACACGTAGACGGTTGAAATCATTGTATATATTGCTTCTATATAGTCTAAGAAACATATATGCAAAGCATCCAAACATTACAATTCGCCAATTTTTTGTTCTTCAAGTTTAAGTGAACTACGATCCCCATTGTTAATCCCTTAACGGAAATTATTTGTAACTTTCGACAAGTAGAACAGTGAATGGAACAGGTAGACGGTTGAAATCTTTGTATATATTGCTTCTATATAGTCTAAGAAACATATATGCAAAGCATCCAAACAGTACAATTCGTCAATTTTTTGTTCTTCAAGTTTAAGTAAACTACGATCCCCATTGTTAATTCCTTAACGGAAATTATTTGTAACATTCGACAAGTAGAACAATGAATGGAACAGGTAGAGGGTTGAAATCATTGTATATATTGCTTCTATATAGTCTAAGAAACATATATGCAAAGCATCCAAACATTACAACTCGCCAATTTTTTGTTCTTCAAGTTTAAGTGAACAATGAGCCCCATTGTTAATCCTTTAAAGGGAATTATTTGTAACTTTCGACAAGTAGAACAATGAATGGAACAGGTAGACGGTTGAAATATTTGTATATATTGCTTCTATATAGTATAAGAAACATATATGCAAAGCATCCAAACAGTACAATTCGCCAATTTTTTGTTCTTCAAGTTTAAGTAAACTACGATCCCCATTGTTAATGCCTTAACGGAAATTATTTGTAACTTTCGACAAGTAGAACAATGATTGGAACAGGTAGACGGTTGAAATCTTTGTATATATTGCTTCTATAAAGTCTAAGAAACATATATGCAAATCATCCAAACAGTACAATTCGCCAATTATTTGATCTTCAAGTTTAAGTGAACTACGAGCCCCATTGTTAATACTTTAACGGAAATTATTTGTAACTTGCGACAAGTAGAACAATGAATGGAACAGGTAGACGGTAGAAATCTTTGTATATATTGCTTCCATATAGTCTAAGAAACATATATGCAAAGCATCCAAACAGTACCATTCGCCAATTTCTTGTTCTTCAATTTTAAGTGAACTACGAGCCCCATTGTTAATCCCTTAACGGAAATTAATTGTAAATTTCTACAAGTAGAACAATGATTGGAACACGTAGACGGTTGAAATCTTAGTATATATTGCTTCCATATAGTCTAAGAAACATGTACGCAAAGCATCCAAACAGTACAATTCGCCAATTTTTTGTTCTTCAAGTTTAAGTGAACTACGATCCCCAATGTTAATCCCTTAACGGAAATTATTTGTAACTTTCGACAAGTAGAACAGTGAATGGAACAGGTAGACGGTTGAAATCTTTGTATATATTGCTTCTATATAGTCTAAGAAACATATATGCAAAGCATCCAAACAGTACAATTCGCCAATTTTTTGTTCTTCAAGTTTAAGTGAACTACGATCCCCTTTGTTAATCCCTTAACGGAAATTATTTGTAACTTTCGACAAGTAGAACAGTGAATGGAACAGGTAGACGGTTGAAATCTTTGTATATATTGCTTCTATATAGTATAAGAAACATATATGCAAAGCATCCAAACAGTACAATTCGCTAATTTTTTGTTCTTCAAGTTTAAGTGAACAAAGCCTTTAAAGGAAATTATTTGTAAATTTCGACAAGTAGAACAATAATTGGAACAAGTAGACGGTTGAAATCTTTGTATAAATTGCTTCCATATAGTCTAAGAAACATGTACGCAAAGCATCCAAACAGTACAATTCGCCAATTTTTTGTTCTTCAAGTTTAAGTGAACAACGAGCCCCATTGTTAATCCTTTAAAAGAAATTATTTGTAAATTTCGACAAGTAGAACAATGATTGGAACACGTAGACGGTTGAAATCTTTGTATATATTGCTTCCATATAGTCTAAGAAACATGTACGCAAAGCATCCAAACAGTGCCATTCGCCAATTTTTTGTTCTTCAAGTTTAAGTGAACAATGAGCCTCAATGGTTAATCCTTTATCGGAAATTATTTGTAATTTTCGACAAGTAGAACAATGAATGGAACAGTTAGACGGTTGAAATATTTGTATATATTGCTTCTATATAATCTAAGAAACATATATGCAAAGCATCTAAACAGTAACAATCGCCAATTTTTTGATCTTCAAGTTTAAGTGAACAGCGAGCCCCATTGATAATCATGAAATGGAAATTATTTGTAACTTTCTACAAGTAGAACAATGAATAGTATAGGTAGACGGGTGAAATCTTTCTATATATTGCTTCTAAATAGTCTAAGAAACATCTATGCAAAGCATCCAAACAGTACAATTCGTCAATTTTTTGTTCTTCAAGTTTAAGTGAACTACGAGCCCCATTGTTAATCCTTTAAAGGAAATTATTTGTAAATTTCGACAAGTAGAACAATGAATGGATCATGTAGACGGTTGAAAAAATTGTATATATTGCTTCTATATAGTCTACGAAACATATATGCAAAGCATCCAAACAGTACAATTCGCCAATTTTTCGTACTTCAAGTTTAAGTGAACTACGAGCCACATTGTTAATCCTTTAACGGAAATTAATTGTAAATTTCGACAAGAAGAACAATGAATGGAACAGGTAGACGGTTGAAATCTTTGTATATATTGCTTCTATATAGTCTAAGAAACATATATGCAAAGCATCCAAACAGTACAATTCGCCAATTTATTGTTCTTCAAGTTTAAGTGAACTACGAGCCCCATTGTTAATCCTTTAAAGGAAATTATTTGTAACTTTCGACAAGTAGAACAATGAATGGAACAGGTAGACGGTTGAAATCTTTGTATATATTGCTTCTATATAGTCTAAGAAACATATATGCAAAGCGTCCAAACAGTACAATTCGCCAATTATTTGATCTTCAAGTTTAAGTGAACAATGAGCCCTAATGGTTAATCCTTTATCGGAAATTATTTGTAAATTTCGCCAAGTAGAACAATGAATGGAACAGGTAGCCGGTTGAAATCTTTGTATGTATTGCTTCTATATAGTCTAAGAAACATATATGCGAAGCATCCAAACATTATAATTCGCCAATTTTTTGTTCTTCAAGTTTAAGTGGACAATGAGCCCCAATGGTTAATCCTTTATCGGAAATTATTTGTAAATTTCGACAAGTAGAACAATGAATGGAACAGGTAGCCGGTTGAAATCAATGTATATATTGCTTCTATATAGTCTAAGAAACATCTATGCAAAGCATCCAAACAGTACAATTCGCCAATTTTTTGTTCTTCAAGTTTAAGTGAACTACGATCCCCTTTGTTAATCCCTTAACGGAAATTATTTGTAACTTTCGACAAGTAGAACAGTGAATGGAACAGGTAGACGGTTGAAATCTTTGTATATATTGCTTCTATATAGTATAAGAAACATATATGCAAAGCATCCAAACAGTACAATTCGCTAATTTTTTGTTCTTCAAGTTTAAGTGAACAAAGCCTTTAAAGGAAATTATTTGTAAATTTCGACAAGTAGAACAATAATTGGAACAAGTAGACGGTTGAAATCTTTGTATAAATTGCTTCCATATAGTCTAAGAAACATGTACGCAAACATTCCAAACAGTACAATTCGCCAATTTTTTGTTCTTCAAGTTTAAGTGAACAACGAGCCCCATTGTTAATCCTTTAAAAGAAATTATTTGTAAATTTCGACAAGTAGAACAATGATTGGAACACGTAGACGGTTGAAATCTTTGTATATATTGCTTCCATATAGTCTAAGAAACATGTACGCAAAGCATCCAAACAGTGCCATTCGCCAATTTTTTGTTCTTCAAGTTTAAGTGAACAATGAGCCCCAATGGTTAATCCTTTATCGGAAATTATTTGTAATTTTCGACAAGTAGAACAATGAATGGAACAGTTAGACGGTTGAAATATTTGTATATATTGCTTCTATATAATCTAAGAAACATATAAGCAAAGCATCTAAACAGTAACAATCGCCAATTTTTTGATCTTCAAGTTTAAGTGAACAGCGAGCCCCATTGATAATCATGAAATGGAAATTATTTGTTACTTTCTACAAGTAGAACAATGAATAGTACAGGTAGACGGGTGAAATCTTTCTATATATTGCTTCTAAATAGTCTAAGAAACATCTATGCAAAGCATCCAAACAGTACAATTCGCCAATTTTTTGTTCTTCAAGTTTAAGTGAACTACGAGCCCCATTGTTAATCCTTTAAAGGAAATTATTTGTAAATTTCGGCAAGTAGAACAATGAATGGAATAGGTAGACGGTTGAAATCATTGTATATATTGCTTCTATATAGTCTAAGAAACATATATGCAAAGCATCCAAACAGTACCATTCGCCAATTTTTTGTTCTTCAAGTTTAAGTGAACTGCGAGCCCCATTGTTAATCCTTTAAAGGAAATTATTTGTAAATTTCGACAAGTAGAACAATAATTGGAACAGGTAGACGGTTGAAATCTTTGTATAAATTGCTTCCATATAGTCTAAGAAACATGTACGCAAAGCATCCAAACAGTACAATTCGCCAATTTTTTGTTCTTCAAGTTTAAGTGAACTACGATCCCCATTGTTAATCCCTTAACGGAAATTATTTGTAACTTTCGACAAGTAGAACAGTGAATGGAACAGGTAGACGGTTGAAATCTTTGTATATATTGCTTCTATATAGTATAAGAAACATATATGCAAAGCATCCAAACAGTACAATTCGCTAATTTTTTGTTCTTCAAGTTTAAGTGAACAATGAGCCACAATGGTTAATCCGTTATCGGAAATTATTTGTAAATTTCGACAAGTAGAACAATGAATGGAACAGGTAGACTGTTGAAATCCTTGTATATATTGCTTCCATATAGTCTAAGAAACATGTACGCAAAGCATCCAAACAGTACCATTCGCCAATTTTTTGTCCTTCAAGTTTAAGTGAACAATGAGCCCCATTGTTATTCCTTTATCGGAAATTATTTGTAACTTTCGACAAGTAGAACAATGAATGGATCTGGTAGACGGTTGAAATCTTTGTTTATATTGCTTCTATATAATCTAAGAAACATATATGCAAAGCATCCAAACAGTACAATTCGCCAATTTTTTGTTCTTCAAGTTTAAGTGAACAATGAGCCCCAATGGTTAATCCGTTATCGGAAATTATTTGTAACTTTCGACAAGTAGAACAATGAATGGAAAAGGTAGACGGTTGAAATCTTTGTATCTATTGCTTCTATATAGTCTAAGAAACATATATGCAAAGCATCCAAACATTACCATTCGCCAATTTTTTGTTCTTCAAGTTTAAGTGAACTGCGAGCCCCATTGATAATCCTTTAAAGGAAATTATTTGTAAATTTCGACAAGTAGAACAATGAATGGAACAGGTAGACTGTTGAAATCATTGTATATATTGCTTCCATATAGTCTAAGAAACATGTACGCAAAGCATCCAAACAGTACCATTCGCCAATTTTTTGTCCTTCAAGTTTAAGTGAACAATGAGCCCCATTGTTAATTCTTTATCGGAAATTATTTGTAACTTTCGACAAGTAGAACAATGAATAGTAAAGGTAGACGGGTGAAATCTTTCTATATATTGCTTCTAAATAGTCTAAGAAACATCTATGCAAAGCATCCAAACAGTACAATTCGCCAATTTTTTGTTCTTCAAGTTTAAGTGAACTACGAGCCCCATTGTTAATCCTTTAAAGGAAATTATTTGTAAATTTCGACAAGTAGAACAATGAATGGATCATGTAGACGGTTGAAAAAATTGTATATATTGCTTCTATATAGTCTACGAAACATATATGCAAAGCATCTAAACAGTAACATTCGCCGATTTTTTGATCTTCAAGTTTAAGTGAACAGCGAGCCCCATTGATAATCATGAAATGGAAACTATTTGTAACTTTCTACAAGTAGAACAATGAATAGTACAGGTAGACGGGTGAAATCTTTCTATATATTGCTTCTAAATAGTCTAAGAAACATCTATGCAAAGCATCCAAACAGTACAATTCGCCAATTTTTTGTTCTTCAAGTTTAAGTAAACTACGATCCCCATTGTTAATCCCTTAACGGAAATTATTTGTAGCTTTCGACAAGTAGAACAATGAATGGAACAGGTAGACTGTTGAAATCATTGTATATATTGCTTCTATATAGTCTAAGTAACATATATGCAAAGCATCCAAACAGTACAATTCGCCAATTTTTTGTTCTTCAAGTTTAAGTAAACTACGATCCCCATTGTTAATCCCTTAACGGAAATTATTTGTAACTTTCGACAAGTAGAACAATGAATGGAACAGGTAGACGGTTGAAATCATTGTATATATTGCTTCTATATAGTCTAAGAAACATATATGCAAAGCATCCAAACAGTACAATTCGACAATTTTTTGCTCTTCAAGTTTAAGTGAACTACGAGCCCCATTGTTAATCCTTTAAAGGAAATTATTTGTAAATTTCGGCAAGTAGAACAATGAATGGAATAGGTAGACGGTTGAAATCATTGTATATATTGCTTCTATATAGTCTAAGAAACATATATGCAAAGCATCCAGACAGTACAATTCGCCAATTTTTTGTTCTTCAAGTTTAAGTGAACATCGAGCCCCATTGTTAATCCTTTAAAAGAAATTATTTGTAAATTTCGACAAGTAGAACAATGTTTGGAACACGTAGACGGTTGAAATCTTTGTATATATTGCTTCCATATAGTCTAAGAAACATGTACGCAAAGCATCCAAACAGTGCCATTCGCCAATTTTTTGTTCTTCAAGTTTAAGTGAACAATGAGCCCCAATGGTTAATCCTTTATCGGAAATTATTTGTAATTTTCGACAAGTAGAACAATGAATGGAACAGTTAGACGGTTGAAATATTTGTATATATTGCTTCTATATAATCTAAGAAACATATAAGCAAAGCATCTAAACAGTAACAATCGCCAATTTTTTGATCTTCAAGTTTAAGTGAACAGCGAGCCCCATTGATAATCATGAAATGGAAATTATTTGTTACTTTCTACAAGTAGAATGTTCGGATCGCATCGATACTATCGATTCCCTCCTTCCCGATTCCCAATTCTACTACTATCCTGCCCTCTTTCCACCGCCATTCTTAGTCCGTCCGTTCCTCGCGCTCTCCTTCTCCCTCGTTCCTTCCTGCAAATCCCTCCCTTTCACCTGTTCGTTCCTTCCCGAATCTTCCATCCAACCGTCCTCATCCCCACCTCGGTCTACTTCCTCGTCCTATAAAACTTCCCGTTTCCCTCTCTCCTGCTCAGTCTATTCGCAACCTCATTAATCTCTAAATTGTATCTCCATTTTGTGCACCAGCTACAGCGTTTTTAAACTAATTCGCTACTCAGTGAAGTCGCACTTCGATTTCACTAATCTCTAATCTCTAAGCAAATCCACCTTCCGAGCGAGTGAATTTCTACCGAGATTTTTGTTGTTATTCTCAATTACGAATAAGTTTTATATTTAGTTTTAATTCCGTAGTTAAGTTATACATTGTACGAACAATTACAATAAACATTTGTTCAATTTCGTGCAAGAACATTTGGTCCTTCGAGCCGGATCTGCGAATTTGAGGACTTACGGATTTACGAATTTTCGTTACGAACTAGAGGTGATTCGGGCCACCAGTGTCGGTTAACAGTGATTCGAAATAACCGTTTCGGTCAAACAATAAACAGTGACTCCCGTGTCCAGTCCAGTGAAAGCCTGTGCAACGATATCAACGATGGATGCTACAATCCTGGAGCAGCTTGAAATCCAGAAGAGGATTGCGCGAAGTTTTGTTAACTTAAAGAAGTTAGGCGCCGCCAAGATCACGAAAGAGGCGGTGATGACCCGCATAGCAGCACTGGAAGGAAATTGGAGCACTTTTCAAGCCAACCATAAAACGCTTCTTCCGCTAGCCACGAGAGAACCAAAGCAGGAATATTTCGTGCAGGATTTCTATCTTTCGACCGAAGAGGAATATCTACAAGTAAGATCGTTGTTTGAAGCTGAGTTCAACAAATTTGAAACCACCAACGCTCCGCCAGAGGTCAGACGAACACAACAATCCGAAACAGGTACGACTATCCGTCAAATAGTCCTCCCGAAAATCGACCTTCCTACATTTTCGGGACAATACCACGAATGGTCTCGGTTCTCCGCGCTGTTCTCTTCTTTAGTCTTAAACAACACTACGTTAACTGCAGCTGAGCGCCTTCACTATCTCTTGCTCCATTTATCTGGCGATGCAGCAGATTTCTTAAGGGATATACCACTTGATACTAGCATCGAATCCGTCTGGTCCAAATTGCGGGATCGCTATCAAAACCAACGATTACTAGTGAACGCGCAACTTCGCATTTTGATGGCCATTCCTCCCATGGAAACAACTTCATCTCGCGAACTAAAACGGTTACTCAATACTACGAGCAACGTTGTCTCGGCTTTGGAATCATTGAACCGGCCCCTCTACGATGAAAGTACACCTGTCAAAGGCGACCTCCTTGTGTACCTTACGGTCCATCGACTCGACCCGACATACTTGCGGGAATGGGAAACTCTCGTAGGTGCATCCAAGGTGCCCCCGTCATTTGAACAATTACGATCGTTCCTTGAAGCAAAGATCCAAGTTCAGGATATTATCGAGGCTCAAGAGTCAGCGACGTCTGCGGCTACAGCGCGATTTCCTACTCCCGGACCTCGGAAGAGCATTCGCAGTCACCATCTTGCCGCCCCGAAAAAGCGATCATCTGAGCGGCAGTGTGATATTTGCCACGGCGAACACTATATTTTATTTTGCAAGAAATTCATAGCTATGACGCCGTCGGACAAATATAGCACAGTGACTTCTAAGCATCTTTGCTCCAATTGTTTAGGACGACATCCTTTAGCCGATTGCAGGTCTCCGAAACGCTGTCAGCGATGTGTAGGCAAGCATCATACCTCACTGCACGACGCCGCGGAGATGCAAATGCATGGCACTACATCCATCTCAGCTCCTCGCTCAGCTCACGCTACTTCAGCTGCCTTCAAGGACCATACGGTCACCCTCTTGGCAACGGCTCGTGTTAGAATTCACAGCTCTCACGGAGCTTCTGAGATTGTGCGAGCACTCGTTGACCCCTGCTCGGAAGTGTCGCTCATCGCCGAGTCTTTGGTCCAGCGACTTCATCTTCCTCGGCAATCGGCGCATCTCCCAATCACCGGCGTCGGAGACAACAGCACCGTGATGTGCCGAGGTAAAGTGCATTTTGAAATGACTCCTCATTGTCAGCTGAATTTCTCATATCAGGTGGATGCCTACGTTCTTCCGAAACTCTCGACGTACCGACCACGCTGCCACTCCGTTCGGTCCAGCTGGCCTCACTTGGAAGGGTTAACGCTGGCCGACCCACGTTACGATTCCAGCGATGCCATCGACGTGCTTCTCGGCGCGGACGTCTTTGGAAGCATCATTCGCGAAGGACTGAGAACGGGTGGCCCCATGACTCCTATTGCACAATGCACCTCTCTCGGATGGATCCTAACAGGAAGCACCTCCACGAAGCCGCAATGGTCTGAGTCTCGAACGCATGAAGGTGTCCAGCCTTGGAGCACTATGCAGTGCTCAATCGACACCCAACTTTTATCGCTGCTAGAGCGATTTTGGGCGCAAGAGGAGGAACCGCGCAATCACGCTGCTCTGTCCGAAGATGATCGGTTGTGCGAAGAACACTTTGACCGTACCTACGAAAGACTACCCTCCGGCCGATTTCTAGTTCGACTTCCTTTCAAGGCCTCTCCCTGCGCCCTGGGCAATACGCGCCCGAACGCTATGAGAGCGCTTCGTTCCATGGAGGCAAAATTCCGTCGCGACGATTCCTTTCAGGTCGCGTACTGTCGCTTCATGGAGGAATACCAATCTCTTGGCCATATGGAACTGTCTCGCTCTTTGGACCCGAACCGAGAGCACGCATATCTCCCGCACCACGGAGTATTCAAATCTACCGGTTCGTCCTCGAAATTGCGTGTCGTCTTCAATGGGTCAACGCAAAGTTCCACTAAGGTCTCGCTTAATGATTTGCTCCATACTGGACCTCGACTCCAACCCGATCTGAGTACGATCTTATCGCGCTGGCGACGACATAAATATGCCCTCTGTGCCGACATCGAGAAGATGTATCGGCAAATTCTGCTCCACGAGGACGACCGCGGATTTCAACGGATCCTATGGCGCGGACACGCCGATATGCCCATCCAAGAATACTGTCTTAACACGGTCACTTACGGTCTTTCTTGTGCTCCCTACCTCGCGTTACGCACGCTCAAACAACTGGCGCACGAGGAATCATCGAGGTTTCCTACCGGGTCTCGGATTCTCTCTACGAGCACCTACGTGGACGATATTCTAACCGGAGCCCACAACGTCGACGAACTAAAGGTCGTACAACGTGAACTGGATGAGATTTGCATGGCGGGCGGTTTCAAATTAGCTAAATGGTCCAGCAACGTACCCAACTTCTTCATGAAAAAGGAAGCTTTTCCGCTTCCCCCAACCATACTAGCCGCATGTGAAACAGGAGTCTTAGGCTTACGGTGGAATACTGACACCGATAGTCTCGCTGTGGATGTTGAGCTCCAAGAGTTCTCTGGTAGACTAACAAAACGCATTGTTCTAGGCCTAATCTCCCAGATTTTCGATCCTCTTGGGTGGCTAGCTCCTTTCACCTCAGCGGCCAAGATTCACCTTCAGTCACTTTGGTTGCTTGCGGTCGACTGGGATGAGGAACTTCCTGCTGCTTCAAGGACAACCTGGAACAGTCTCATCAAGGGATGCGACCAACTCGGACGCCTTCAAATTCCAAGGTGGCTGGGAGTCTCTGACGCAAACCTTGCTGTCGATTTACATGGCTTCTGCGACGCGTCGGAGCGCGCCTACGCCGCCGTGATCTATTTGCGTGTTGCCTCTGGAGTACGCAACTCGCGAGTCACTCTACTCACTGCCAAAACGAAAGTTGCTCCATTGAAGCAGGTTTCTTTACCCCGACTCGAACTATGTGGAGCCGCATTATTGACGAAGCTAGCTTCACATGTTCTGAAAGCTATCGATCTTCCCATTGAGCGGATCCATCTCTGGACGGACTCCACTGTTACCCTCGGATGGATCCAAGGGCATCCAAGTCGTTGGAAGACCTACGTGGCAAACAGGGCGTCACAAATTCAAACTCTCCTTCCGCAAGCGCGTTGGCATCATGTCCCAGGAACTCAAAATCCTGCCGACTGCGCTTCAAGAGGTATTGGTGCTGCCCAGCTCGTTGCGCATCCTCTATGGTGGACTGGACCTACTTGGCTCAGTCAAGGGGAAGCCGATTGGCCCATTGGATTCACTCCGTCCGATTGTGAAGCAGAATTAGAAGCGCGACCATGCTTCCATCGGAACACACCCACGGCCGCTACAGATGTTTGGGAGCTTGCATACAAATACTCCAGCTGGACTCGGCTCCTTCATGTAACAGCTTGGTGTCAACGCTGGCGGACTTCACCAAAATCGAATGATAACCCCTCACTCTTGGCGGGCATTCTCACGCCCTCGGATATCCAGAAGGCGCAAGAATACTGGATCTCTTCTATTCAACGAGCGAACTACAGCTCGGAGATCCACGCTCTACGAGCCGGTAAGGCTCTCGACACTAAATCCTCTCTGATTAATCTTCGTCCTTTCCTAGATGACCGAGGATTGTTACGCGTCGGCGGCCGACTGAAGCACTCCGCCTTAATCTACGATGCGAAGCATCCTCTGATTATACCCAGGGCTTCACCGATCTCATCGCTCCTTATTAAGCACTGTCACCTGAAGCAGTTGCACGGAGGTGTCCAAATGACGCTGAGTACTCTTGGGCAACAGTTCTGGATGCCTCAGGGAAGGTCCGAAGTGAAGAAATACATCCACCAATGTTTAAGTTGCTTGAAGTGGAGAGCTCGCTCCTGCACTCAGCTCATGGGAGATCTTCCTGAACGTCGAGTGACGCCTGCTCGTCCGTTCTGTCACTCCGGTCTTGACTACGCGGGACCGTTGAGCCTGAAAATCCACCACGGGCGTGGCTACAAAACTTATAAGGGCTTCATCGCCATATTCGTTTGTCACTCCACTCGAGCCGTTCACATTGAGCTCGTTTCTGATTACTCCTCTTCCGCTTTTCTAGCCGCTTTTAAACGCTTTGTCTCTCGCCGAGGAATTTGTTCCTCGATAACCTCCGACTGCGGTACTAACTTCGTCGGAGCCGATGCGGAACTGCGGCGCCTGTTTCGAGCTGCCAGCTCTTCTTCCAAGGACATCGCAGCTGCGGTCGCTCAGGACGGTACCAAGTGGATTTTCAACCCGCCAGGTGCTCCACACATGAACGGACTCGTGGAGGCCGCCGTAAAAGCCACCAAGCATCATCTCCGGAGAGTAGTGGGCGATAAACTGCTCACCTACGAGGAGATGGCTACGTTTCTCACTCAAGTGGAGGCGTGTTTGAACTCTCGTCCATTGGCGGCCCTGAACGACGACCCAGAGGATTTCAACGTGCTCACCCCCGGTCACTTTCTTGTGGGTGCGCCGTTGAATGTACTTCCGGAACCCGATCTCGCCGAAGTTCCGAGCAACCATCTATCGCGTTGGCAAAAATTACGGCAAATGACTGATCACTTCTGGACCAGATGGTCGCAGGAATACCTGCAATCGCTTCAGCCGAGACGGAAGTGGGCCATCTCCCAGGAAAACATCGAAGTCGGCGATCTTTGCATAATTCACGCTGAAACCACGCCGCCTAGCAAATGGCCCTTGGGAAGGGTTATTCGAGTTTTTCCCGGTGCTGACGGTCAAATTCGCGTCGTTGAACTCCACACTCAACACTCCACGCTAAAACGACCTATCACTAAGTTAATCCGCATTCCTTCCAGCAAATCCCCGCTCATACCTTCTAATCATTAAGTCTATTTATGTAGCCAAATTTTGTTTTAATATTCGTCACTCTTGACGAAGGCGGGCGGAATGTTCGGATCGCATCGATACTATCGATTCCCTCCTTCCCGATTCCCAATTCTACTACTATCCTGCCCTCTTTCCACCGCCATTCTTAGTCCGTCCGTTCCTCGCGCTCTCCTTCTCCCTCGTTCCTTCCTGCAAATCCCTCCCTTTCACCTGTTCGTTCCTTCCCGAATCTTCCATCCAACCGTCCTCATCCCCACCTCGGTCTACTTCCTCGTCCTATAAAACTTCCCGTTTCCCTCTCTCCTGCTCAGTCTATTCGCAACCTCATTAATCTCTAAATTGTATCTCCATTTTGTGCACCAGCTACAGCGTTTTTAAACTAATTCGCTACTCAGTGAAGTCGCACTTCGATTTCACTAATCTCTAATCTCTAAGCAAATCCACCTTCCGAGCGAGTGAATTTCTACCGAGATTTTTGTTGTTATTCTCAATTACGAATAAGTTTTATATTTAGTTTTAATTCCGTAGTTAAGTTATACATTGTACGAACAATTACAATAAACATTTGTTCAATTTCGTGCAAGAACATAGAACAATGAATAGTACAGGTAGACGGGTGAAATCTTTCTATATATTGCTTCTAAATAGTCTAAGAAACATCTATGCAAAGCATCCAAACAGTACAATTCGCCAATTTTTTGTTCTTCAAGTTTAAGTGAACTACGAGCCCCATTGTTAATCCTTTAAAGGAAATTATTTGTAAATTTCGGCAAGTACAACAATGAATGGAATAGGTAGACGGTTGAAATCATTGTATATAATGCTTCTATATAGTCTAAGAAACATATATGCAAAGCATCCAAACAGTACCATTCGCCAATTTTTTGTTCTTCAAGTTTAAGTGAACTGCGAGCCCCATTGTTAATCCTTTAAAGGAAATTATTTGTAAATTTCGACAAGTAGAACAATAATTGGAACAAGTAGACGGTTGAAATCTTTGTATAAATTGCTTCCATATAGTCTAAGAAACATGTACGCAAAGCATCCAAACAGTACAATTCGCCAATTTTTTGTTCTTCAAGTTTAAGTGAACTACGATCCCCATTGTTAATCCCTTAACGGAAATTATTTGTAACTTTCGACAAGTAGAACAGTGAATGGAACAGGTAGACGGTTGAAATCTTTGTATATATTGCTTCTATATAGTATAAGAAACATATATGCAAAGCATCCAAACAGTACAATTCGCTAATTTTTTGTTCTTCAAGTTTAAGTGAACTATGAGCTACAATGGTTAATCCGTTATCGGAAATTATTTGTAAATTTCGACAAGTAGAACAATGAATGGAACAGGTAGACTGTTGAAATCCTTGTATATATTGCTTCCATATAGTCTAAGAAACATGTACGCAAAGCATCCAAACAGTACCATTCGCCAATTTTTTGTCCTTCAAGTTTAAGTGAACAATGAGCCCCATTGTTATTCCTTTATCGGAAATTATTTGTAACTTTCGACAAGTAGAACAATGAATGGATCTGGTAGACGGTTGAAATCTTTGTTTATATTGCTTCTATATAATCTAAGAAACATATATGCAAAGCATCCAAACAGTACAATTCGCCAATTTTTTGTTCTTCAAGTTTAAGTGAACAATGAGCCCCAATGGTTAATCCGTTATCGGAAATTATTTGTAACTTTCGACAAGTAGAACAATGAATGGAAAAGGTAGACGGTTGAAATCTTTGTATATATTGCTTCTATATAGTCTAAGAAACATATATGCAAAGCATCCAAACATTACCATTCGCCAATTTTTTGTTCTTCAAGTTTAAGTGAACTGCGAGCCCCATTGATAATCCTTTAAAGGAAATTATTTGTAAATTTCGACAAGTAGAACAATGAATGGAACAGGTAGACTGTTGAAATCATTGTATATATTGCTTCTATATAGTCTAAGAAACATATATGCAAAGCATCCAAACAGTACAAATCGCCAAATTTTTGTTCTTCAAGTTTAAGTGAACAATGAGCCCCATTGTTAATCCTTTATCGGTAATTATTTGTAACTTTCGACAAGTAGAACAATGAATGGAACAGGTAGACGGTTGAAATCCTTGAATATATTGCTTCCATATAGTCTAAGAAACATGTACGCAAAGCATCCAAACAGTACAATTCGCCAATATTTTGTTCTTCAAGTTTAAGTGAACTACGATCCCCATTGTTAATCCCTTAACGGAAATTATTTGTAACTTTCGACAAGTAGAACAGTGAATGGAACAGGTAGACGGTTGAAATCTTTGTATATATTGCTTCTATATAGTATAAGAAACATATATGCAAAGCATCCAAACAGTACAATTCGCTAATTTTTTGTTCTTCAAGTTTAAGTGAACAATGAGCCACAATGGTTAATCCGTTATCGGAAATTATTTGTAAATTTCGACAAGTAGAACAATGAATGGAACAGGTAGACTGTTGAAATCCTTGTATATATTGCTTCCATGTAGACTAAGAAACATGTACGCAAAGCATCCAAACAGTACCATTCGCCAATTTTTTGTCCTTCAAGTTTAAGTGAACAATGAGCCCCATTGTTATTCCTTTATCGGAAATTATTTGTAACTTTCGACAAGTAGAACAATGAATGGATCTGGTAGACGGTTGAAATCTTTGTTTATATTGCTTCTATATAATCTAAGAAACATATATGCAAAGCATCCAAACAGTACAATTCGCCAATTTTTTGTTCTTCAAGTTTAAGTGAACAATGAGCCCCAATGGTTAATCCGTTATCGGAAATTATTTGTAACTTTCGACAAGTAGAACAATGAATGGAAAAGGTAGACGGTTGAAATCTTTGTATATATTGCTTCTATATAGTCTATGAAACATATATGCAAAGCATCCAAACAGTACCATTCGCCAATTTTTTGTTCTTCAAGTTTAAGTGAACTGCGAGCCCCATTGTTAATCCTTTAAAGGAAATTATTTGTAAATTTCGACAAGTAGAACAATGAATGGAACAGGTAGACTGTTGAAATCATTGTATATATTGCTTCTATATAGTCTAAGAAACATATATGCAAAGCAACCAAACAGTACAATTCGCCAAATTTTTGTTCTTCAAGTTTAAGTGAACAATGAGCCCCATTGTTAATCCTTTAAAGGAAATTATTTGTAACTCTCGACAAGTAGAACAATGAATGGAACAGGTAGACGGTTGAAATCTTTGTATATATTGCTTCTATATAGTCTAAGAAACATATATGCAAAGCATCCGAACAGTACAATTCGCCAATTTTTTGTTCTTCAAGTTTAAGTGAACAATGAGCACCAATGGTTAATCCTTTATCGGTAATTATTTGTAACTTTCGACAAGTAGAACAATGAATGGAACAGGTAGACGGTTGAAATCCTTGTATATATTGCTTCCATATAGTCTAAGAAACATGTACGCAAAGCATCCAAACAGTACCATTCGCCAATTTTTTGTCCTTCAAGTTTAAGTGAACTACGAGCCCCATTGTTAATCCTTTAAAGGAAATTATTTGTAAATTTCGGCAAGTAGAACAATGAATGGAATAGGTAGACGGTTGAAATCATTGTATATATTGCTTCTATATAGTCTAAGAAACATATATGCAAAGCATCCAAACAGTACAATTCGCCAATTTTTTGTTCTTCAAGTTTAAGTGAACAACGAGCCCCATTGTTAATCCTTTAAAAGAAATTATTTGTAAATTTCGACAAGTAAAACAATGATTGGAACACGTAGACGGTTGAAATCTTTGTATATATTGCTTCCATATAGTCTAAGAAACATGTACGCAAAGCATCCAAACAGTGCCATTCGCCAATTTTTTGTTCTTCAAGTTTAAGTGAACAATGAGCCCCAATGGTTAATCCTTTATCGGAAATTATTTGTAATTTTCGACAAGTAGAACAATGAATGGAACAGTTAGACGGTTGAAATATTTGTATATATTGCTTCTATATAATCTAAGAAACATATAAGCAAAGCATCTAAACAGTAACAATCGCCAATTTTTTGATCTTCAAGTTTAAGTGAACAGCGAGCCCCATTGATAATCATGAAATGGATATTATTTGTAACTTTCTACAAGTAGAACAATGAATAGTACAGGTAGACGGGTGAAATCTTTCTATATATTGCTCCTAAATAGTCTAAGAAACATCTATGCAAAGCATCCAAACAGTACAATTCGCCAATTTTTTGTTCTTCAAGTTTAAGTGAACTACGAGCCCCATTGTTAATCCTTTAAAGGAAATTATTTGTAAATTTCGACAAGTAGAACAATGAATGGAACTGGTAGCCGGTTGAAATCTTTGTATATATTGCTTCTATATAGTCTAAGAAACATATATGCAAAGCATCCAAACAGTACAATTCGCCAATTTTTTGTTCTTCAAGTTTAAGTGAACAATGATCCCCAATGGTTAATCCTTTATCGAAAATTATTTGTAAATTTCGACAAGTAGAACAATGAGTGGAACAGGTAGCCGGTTGAAATCAATGTATATATTGCTTCTATATAGTCTAAGAAACATATATGCAAAGCATCCAAACAGTACCATTCGCCAATTTTTTGTTCTTCAAGTTTAAGTGAACTACGAGCCCCATTGTTAATCCCTTAACGGAAATTAATTGTAACTTTCTACAAGTAGAACAATAATTGGAACACGTAGACGGTTGAAATCTTTGTATATATTGCTTCCATATAGTCTAAGAAACATGTACGCAAAGCATCCAAACAGTACAATTCGCCAATTTTTTGTTCTTCAAGTTTAAGTGAACTACGATCCCCATTGTTAATCCCTTAACGGAAATTATTTGTAACTTTCGACAAGTAGAACAGTGAATGGAACAGGTAGACGGTTGAAATCATTGTATATATTGCTTCTATATAGTCTAAGAAACATATATGCAAAGCATCCAAACAGTACAATTCGCCAATTTTTTGTTCTTCAAGTTTAAGTGAACAACGAGCCCCATTGTTAATCCTTTAAAAGAAATTATTTGTAAATTTCGACAAGTAAAACAATGATTGGAACACGTAGACGGTTGAAATCTTTGTATATATTGCTTCCATATAGTCTAAGAAACATGTACGCAAAGCATCCAAACAGTACCATTCGCCAATTTTTTGGTCTTCAAGTTTAAGTGAACAATGAGCCCCAATGGTTAATCCTTTATCGGAAATTATTTGTAATTTTCGACAAGTAGAACAATGAATGGAACAGGTAGACGGTTGAAATATTTGTATATATTGCTTCTATATAATATAAGAAACATATATTCAAAGCATCCGAACAGTACAATTCGCCAATTTCTTGTTCTTCAAGTTTAAGTAAACTACGATCCCCATTGTTAATCCCTTAACGGAAATTATTTGTAACTTTCGACAAGTAGAACAATGAATGGAACTGGTAGACTGTTGAAATCATTGTATATATTACTTCTATATAGTCTAAGAAACATATATGCATATTATCCAAACAGTACAATTCGCCAATTATTTGATCTTCAAGTTTAAGTAAACTAAGATCCCCATTGTTAATCCTTTAAAGGAAATTATTTGTAAATTTCGACAAGTAGAACAATGAATGGATCATGTAGACGGTTGAAATCATTGTATATATTGCTTCTATATAGTCTAAGAAACCTATATGCAAAGCATTTAAACAGTAACAAACGCCAATTTTTTGATCTTCAAGTTTAAGTGAACAATGAGCCCCAATGATTAATCCTTTAACGGTAATTATTTGTAACTTTCGACAAGTAGAACAATGAATGGAACAGGTAGACTGTTGAAACCCTTGTATATATTGCGTCTATATAATCTAAGAAACATTTATGCATAGCATCCAAACAGTACCATTCGCCAATTTTTTGTTCTTCAAGTTTAAGTGAACTACGAGCCCCATTGTTAATCCTTTAAAGGAAATTATTTGTAAATTTCGACAAGTAGAACAATGAATAGTACAGGTAGACGGGTGAAATCTTTCTATATATTGCTTCTAAATAGTCTAAGAAACATCTATGCAAAGCATCCAAACAGTACAATTCGCCAATTTTTTGTTCTTCAAGTTTAAGTGAACTACGAGCCCCATTGTTAATCCTTTAAAGGAAATTATTTGTAAATTTCGACAAGTAGAACAATGAATGGATCTTGTAGACGGTTGAAATCATTGTATATATTGCTTCTATATAGTCTACGAAACATATATGCAAAGCATCCAAACAGTACAATTCGCCAATTTTTTGTTCCTCAAGTTTAAGTGAACAATGAGCCCCAATGGTTAATCCGTTATCGGAAATTATTTGTAAATTTCGACAAGTAGAACAATGAATGGATCTTGTAGACGGTTGAAATCATTGTATATATTGCTTCTATATAGTCTACGAAACATATATGCAAAGCATCCAAACAGTACAATTCGCCAATTTTTTGTTCCTCAAGTTTAAGTGAACAATGAGCCCCAATGGTTAATCCGTTATCGGAAATTATTTGTAAATTTCGACAAGTGGAACAATGATTGGAACACGTAGACGGTTGAAATCATTGTATATATTGCTTCCATATAGACTAAGAAACATGTACGCAAAGCATCCAAACAGTACCATTCGCCAATTTTTTGTTCTTCAAGTTTAAGTGAACAATGAGCCCCAATGGTTAATCCGTTATCGGAAATTATTTGTAACTTTCGACAAGTAGAACAATGAATGGAACAGGTAGACGGTTGAAATCTTTGTATATATTGCTTCTATATAGTCTAAGAAACATATATGCAAAGCATCCAAACAGTACCATTCGCCAATTTTTTGTTCTTCAAGTTTAAGTGAACTACGAGCCCCATTGTTAATCCTTTAACGGAAATTAATTGTAACTTTCTACAAGTAGAACAATGATTGGAACACGTAGACGGTTGAAATCTTTGTATATATTGCTTCCATATAGTCTAAGAAACATGTACGCAAAGCATCCAAACAGTACCATTCGCCAATTTTTTGTTCTTCAAGTTTAAGTGAACAATGAGCCCCAATGGTTAATCCTTTATCGGAAATTATTTGTAACTTTCGGCAAGTAGAACAATGAATGGAATAGGTAGACGGTTGAAATCTTTGTATATATTGCTTCTATATAGTCTAAGAAATATATATGCAAAGCATCCAAACAGTACAATTCGCCAATTTATTGTTCTTCAAGTTTAAGTGGACAACGAGCCCCATTGTTAAGCCATTAAAGGAAATTATTTGTCAATTTCGATAAGTAGAACAATGATTGGAACACGTAGACGGTTGAAATCTTTGTATATATTGCTTCCATATAGTCTAAGAAACATGTACGCAAAGCATCCAAACAGTACCATTCGCCAATTTTTGTTCTTCAAGTTTAAGTGAACAATGAGCCCCAATGGTTAATCCTTTATCGGAAATTATTTGTAAGTTTTGGCAAGTAGAACAATGAATGGAACAGGTAGCCGGTTGAAATCAATGTATATATTGCTTCTATATAGTCTAAGAAACATATATGCAAAGCATCCAAACAGTACCATTCGCCAATTTTTTGTTCTTCAAGTTTAAGTGAACTACGAGCCCCATTGTTAATCCCTTAACGGAAATTAATTGTAACTTTCTACAAGTAGAACAATGATTGGAACACGTAGACGGTTGAAATCTTTGTATATATTGCTTCCATATAGTCTAAGAAACATGTACGCAAAGCATCCAAACAGTACAATTCGCCAATTTTTTGTTCTTCAAGTTTAAGTGAACTACGATCCCCATTGTTAATCCCTTAACGGAAATTATTTGTAACTTTCGACAAGTAGAACAGTGAATGGAACAGGTAGACGGTTGAAATCTTTGTATATATTGCTTCTATACAGTATAAGAAACATATATGCAAAGCATCCAAACAGTACAATTCGCCAATTTTTTGTTCTTCAAGTTTAAGTGAACAATGAGCCCCAATGGTTAATCCGTTATCGGAAATTATTTGTAACTTTCGACAAGTAGAACAATGAATGGAAAAGGTAGACGGTTGAAATCTTTGTATATATTGCTTCTATATAGTCTAAGAAACATATATGCAAAGCATCCAAACAGTACCATTCGCCAATTTTTTGTTCTTCAAGTTTAAGTGAACTACGAGCCCCATTGTTAATCCCTTAACGGAAATTAATTGTAACTTTCTACAAGTAGAACAACGATTGGAACACGTAGACGGTTGAAATCTTTGTATATATTGCTTCCATATAGTCTAAGAAACATGTACGCAAAGCATCCAAACAGTACAATTCGCCAATTTTTTGTTCTTCAAGTTTAAGTGAACTACGATCCCCATTGTTAATCCCTTAACGGAAATTATTTGTAACTTTCGACAAGTAGAACAGTGAATGGAACAGGTAGACGGTTGAAATCTTTGTATATATTGCTTCTATACAGTATAAGAAACATATATGCAAAGCATCCAAACAGTACAATTCGCCAATTTTTTGTTCTTCAAGTTTAAGTGAACAATGAGCCCCAATGGTTAATCCGTTATCGGAAATTATTTGTAACTTTCGACAAGTAGAACAATGAATGGAAAAGGTAGACGGTAGAAATCTTTGTATATATTGCTTCTATATAGTCTAAGAAACATATATGCAAAGCATCCAAACAGTACCATTCGCCAATTTTTTGTTCTTCAAGTTTAAGTGAACTACGAGCCCCATTGTTAATCCCTTAACGGAAATTAATTGTAACTTTCTACAAGTAGAACAACGATTGGAACACGTAGACGGTTGAAATCTTTGTATATATTGCTTCCATATAGTCTAAGAAACATGTACGCAAAGCATCCAAAAAGTGCAATTCGCCAATTTTTTGTTCTTCAAGTTTAAGTGAACTACGATCCCCATTGTTAATCCCTTAACGGAAATTAATTGTAACTTTCTACAAGTAGAACAACGATTGGAACACGTAGACGGTTGAAATCTTTGTATATATTGCTTCCATATAGTCTCAGAAACATGTACGCAAAGCATCCAAACAGTACAATTCGCCAATTTTTTGTTCTTCAAGTTTAAGTGAACTACGATCCCCATTGTTAATCCCTTAACGGAAATTATTTGTAACTTTCGACAAGTAGAACAGTGAATGGAACAGGTAGACGGTTGAAATCTTTGTATATATTGCTTCTATATAGTCTACGAAACATATATGCAAAGCATCCAAACAGTACAATTCGCCAATTTATTGTTCTTCAAGTTTAAGTGAACAACGAGCCCCATTGTTAATCCTTTAAAGGAAATTATTTGTAAATTTCGACAAGTAGAACAATGAATGGATCTTGTAGACGGTTGAAATCATTGTATATATTGCTTCTATATAATCTAAGAAACATATATGCAAAGCATCCAAACAGTACCATTCGCCAATTTTTTGTTCTTCAAGTTTAAGTGAACAACGATCCCCATTGATAATCATGAAACGGAAATTATTTGTAACTTTCTACAAGTAGAACAATGAATAGAACAGGTAGACGGTTGAAATCATTGTATATATTGCTTCTATATAGTCCAAGAAACATATATGCAAAGCGTCCAAACAGTACAATTCGCCGATTTTTTGCTCTGTAAGTTTAAGTGAACTACGAGCCCCATTGTTAATCCTTTAAAGGAAATTATTTGTAAATTTCGGCCAGTAGAACAATGAATGGAACAGGTAGACGGTTGAAATCTTTGTATATATTGCTTCTATATAATCTAAGAAACATATATGCAAAGCATCTAAACAGTAACAATCGCCAATTTTTTGTTCTTCAAGTTTAAGTGAACTACGAGACCCATTGTTAATACTTTAACGGAAATTATTTGTAACTTGCGACAAGTAGAACATTGAATGGAATAGGTAGACGGTTGAAATCATTGTATATATTGCTTCCATATAGTCTAAGAAACATATATGCAAAGCATCCAAACAGTACAATTCGCCAATTTTTTGTTTTCCAAGTTTAAGTGAACAATGAGCCCCAATGGTTAATCCTTTATCGGAAATTATTTGTAACTTTCGACAAGTAGAACAATGAATAGTACAGGTAGACGGGAGAAATCTTTCTACATATTGCTTCTAAATAGTCTAAGAAACATATATGCAAAGCATCCAAACAGTACAATTCGCCAATTATTTGATCTTCAAGTTTAAGTGAACTACGAGCCCCATTGTTAATACTTTAACGGAAATTATTTGTAACTTGCGACAAGTAGAACAATGAATGGAACAGGTAGACGGTTGAAATCTTTGTATATATTGCTTCTATATAATCTAAGAAACATATATGCAAAGCATCCAAACAGTACCATTCGCCAATTTTTTGTTCTTCAAGTTTAAGTGAACAACGATCCCCATTGATAATCATGAAACGGAAATTATTTGTAACTTTCTACAAGTAGAACAATGAATAGAACAGGTAGACGGTTGAAATCTTTGTATATATTGCTTCCATATAGTCTAAGAAACATGTACGCAAAGCATCCAAACAGTACAATTCGCCAATTTTTTGTTCTTCAAGTTTAAGTGAACTACGATCCCCATTGTTAATCCCTTAACGGAAATTATTTGTAACTTTCGACAAGTAGAACAGTGAATGGAACAGGTAGACGGTTGAAATCTTTGTATATATTGCTTCTATATAGTATAAGAAACATATATGCAAAGCATCCAAACAGTACAATTCGCTAATTTTTTGTTCTTCAAGTTTAAGTGAACAATGAGCCACAATGGTTAATCCGTTATCGGAAATTATTTGTAACTTTCGACAAGTAGAACAATGAATGGAAAAGGTAGACGGTTGAATATTTGTATATATTGCTTCTATATAGTCTAAGAAACATATATGCAAAGCATCCAAACAGTACCGTTCGCCAATTTTTTGTTCTTCAAGTTTAAGTGAACAATGAGCCCCAATGGTTAATCCTTTATCGGAAATTATTTGTAATTTTCGACAAGTAGAACAATGAATGGAACAGTTAGACGGTTGAAATATTTGTATATATTGCTTCTATATAATCTAAGAAACATATATGCAAAGCATCTAAACAGTAACAATCGCCAATTTTTTGATCTTCAAGTTTAAGTGAACAATGAGCCCCATTGTTAATCCTTTAAAGGAAATTATTTGTAAATTTCGACAAGTAGAACAATGAATGGAACAGGTAGACTGTTGGAATCATTGTATATATTGCTTCTATATAGTCTAAGAAACATATATGCAAAGCATCCAAACAGTACAATTCGCCAATTTTTTGTTCTTCAAGTTTAAGTGAACTACGAGCCCCATTGTTAATCCTTTAAAGGAAATTATTTGTAAATTTCGACAAGTAGAACAATGAATGGATCATGTAGACGGTTGAAAAAATTGTATATATTGCTTCTATATAGTCTACGAAACATATATGCAAAGCATCCAAACAGTACAATTCGCCAATTTTTTGTTTCTTCAAGTTTAAGTGAACTACGAGCCCCATTGTTAATCCTTTAAACGAAATTATTTGTAAATTTCGACAAGTAGAACAATGATTGGAACACGTAGACGGTTGAAATCTTTGTATATATTGCTTCTATATAGTATAAGAAACATATATGCAAAGCATCCAAACAGTACAATTCGCCAATTTTTTGTTCCTCAAGTTAAAGTGAACAATGAACCCCAATGGTTAATCCGTTATCGGAAATTATTTGTAACTTTCGACAAGTAGAACAATGAATGGAACAGGTAGACTGTTGAAATCATTGTATATATTGCTTCTATATAGTCTAAGAAACATATATGCAAAGCGTCCAAACAGTACAATTCGCCAATTATTTGATCTTCAAGTTTAAGTAAAATACGATCCCCATTGTTAATCCTTTAAAGGAAATTATTTGTAAATTTCGACAAGTAGAACAATGAATGGAACAGGTAGACTGTTGAAATCATTGTATATATTGCTTCTATATAGTCTAAGAAACATATATGCAAAGCGTCCAAACAGTACAATTCGCCAATTATTTGATCTTCAAGTTTAAGTGAACTACGAGCCCCATTGTTAATACTTTAACGGAAATTATTTGTAACTTGCGACAAGTAGAACAATGAATGGAACAGGTAGACGGTTGAAATCTTTGTATATATTGCTTCTATATAGTCTACGAAACATATATGCAAAGCATCCAAACAGTACAATTCGCCAATTTATTGTTCTTCAAGTTTAAGTGAACAACGAGCCCCATTGTTAATCCTTTAAAGGAAATTATTTGTAAATTTCGACAAGTAGAACAATGATTGGAACACGTAGACGGTTGAAATCTTTGTATATATTGCTTCCATATAGTCTAAGAAACATGTACGCAAAGCATCCAAACAGTACCATTCGCCAATTTTTTGGTCTTCAAGTTTAAGTGAACAATGAGCCCCAATGGTTAATCCTTTATCGGAAATTATTTGTAATTTTCGACAAGTAGAACAATGAATGGAACAGGTAGACGGTTGAAATATTTGTATATATTGCTTCTATATAATATAAGAAACATATATTCAAAGCATCCGAACAGTACAATTCGCCAATTTCTTGTTCTTCAAGTTTAAGTAAAATACGATCCCCATTGTTAATCCCTTAACGGAAATTATTTGTAACTTTCGACAAGTAGAACAATGAATGGAACTGGTAGACTGTTGAAATCATTGTATATATTACTTCTATATAGTCTAAGAAACATATATGCATATTATCCAAACAGTACAATTCGCCAATTATTTGATCTTCAAGTTTAAGTAAACTAAGATCCCCATTGTTAATCCTTTAAAGGAAATTATTTGTAAATTTCGACAAGTAGAACAATGAATGGATCATGTAGACGGTTGAAATCATTGTATATATTGCTTCTATATAGTCTAAGAAACCTATATGCAAAGCATCCAAACAGTACCATTCGCCAATTTTTTGTTCTTCAAGTTTAAGTGAACTACGAGCCCCATTGTTAATCCTTTAACGGAAATTAATTGTAACTTTCTACAAGTAGAACAATGATTGGAACACGTAGACGGTTGAAATCTTTGTATATGATGCTTCTATATACTCTAAGAAATTTATATGCAAAGCATCTAAACAGTAACAATCGCCAATTTTTTGATCTTCAAGTTTAAGTGAACAGCGAGCCCCATTGGTAATCATGAAATGGAAATTATTTGTAACTTTCTACAAGTAGAACAATGAATAGTACAGGTAGACGGGTGAAATCTTCCCATATATTGCTTCTAAATAGTGTAAGAAACATATATGCAAAGCATCCAAACAGTACAATTCGCCAATTTATTGTTCTTCAAGTTTAAGTGAACAACTAGCCCCAATGGTTAATCCTTTAAAGGAAATTATTTGTAAATTTCGTCAAGTAGAACAATGAATGGAATAGGTAGACGGTTGAAATCATTGTAGATATTGCTTCTATATAGTCTAAGAAACATATATGCAAAGCATCTAAACAGTAACAATCGCCAATTTTTAGATCTTCAAGTTTAAGTGAACAGCGAGCCCCATTGATAATCATGAAATGGAAATTATTTGTAACTTTCTACAAGTAGAACAATGAATGGAACAGGTAGACGGTTGAAATCTTTGTATATATTGCTTCTATATAATCTAAGAAACATATATGCAAAGCATCCAAGCAGTACCATTCGCCAATTTTTTGTTCTTCAAGTTTAAGTGAACTACGAGCCCCATTGTTAATCCTTTAAAGGAAATTATTTGTAATTTTCGACAAGCAGAACAATGAATGGTACAGGTAGACGGTTGAAATCTTTGTATATATTGCTTCTATATAATCTAAGAAACATATATGCAAAGCATCCAAACAGTACCATCCGCCAATTTTTTGTTCTTCAAGTTTAAGTGAACTACGAGCCCCATTGTTAATCCTTTAAAGGAAATTATTTGTAAATTTCGGCAAGTAGAACAATGAATGGAATAGGTAGACGGTTGAAATCATTGTATATATTGCGTCTATATAGTCTTAGAAACATATATGCAAAGCATCCAAACAGTGCCTTTCGCCAATTTTTTGTTCTTCAAGTTTAAGTGAACTACGAGCCCCATTGTTAATCTTTTAAAGGAAATTATTTGTAAATTTCGACAAGTAGAACAATGAATGGAACAGGTAGACGGTTGAAATCTTTGTATATATTGCTTCTATATAGTCTAAGAAACATATATGCGAAGCATCCAAACAGTACAATTCGCCAATTTTTTGTTCTTCAAGTTTAAGTGAACAATGAGCCCCAATGGTTAATCCTTTATCGGAAATTATTTCTAACTTTCGACAAGTAGAACAATGAGTGGAACAAGTTGACGGTTGAAATCTTTGTATATATTGCTTCTATATAGTCTAAGAAACATATATGCAAAACATCCAAACAGTACAATTCGCCAATTCATTGTTCTTCAAGTTTAAGTGAACAACGAGCCCCAATGGTTAATCCTTTAAAGGAAATTATTTGTAAATTTCGTCAAGTAGAACAATGAATGGAATAGGTAGACGGTTGAAATCATTGTAGATATTGCTTCTATATAGTCTAAGAAACATATATGCAAAGCATCTAAACAGTAACAATCGCCAATTTTTAGATCTTCAAGTTTAAGTGAACAGCGAGCCCCATTGATAATCATGAAATGGAAATTATTTGTAACTTTCTACAAGTAGAACAATGAATGGAACAGGTAGACGGTTGAAATCTTTGTATATATTGCTTCTATATAATCTAAGAAACATATATGCAAAGCATCCAAAAAGTACCATTCGCCAATTTTTTGTTCTTCAAGTTTAAGTGAACTACGAGCCCCATTGTTAATCCTTTAAAGGAAATTATTTGTAATTTTCGACAAGCAGAACAATGAATGGTACAGGTAGACGGTTGAAATCTTTGTACATATTGCTTCTATATAATCTAAGAAACATATATGCAAAGCATCCAAACAGTACCATTCGCCAATTTTTTGTTCTTCAAGTTTAAGTGAACAACGAGCCCCATTGGTTAATCCTTTATCGGAAATTATTTGTAACTTTCGACAAGTAGAACAATGAATGGAACAGGTAGACGGTTGCATTCTTTGTATATATTGCTTCTATATAGTCTAAGAAACATATATGCAAAGCATCCAAACAGTACAATTCGCCAATTTATTGTTCTTCAAGTTTAAGTGAACAACGAGCCCCATTGTTAATCCTTTAAAGGAAATTATTTGTAAATTTCGACAAGTAGAACAATGAATAGTACAGGTAGACGGGTGAAATCTTCCCATATATTGCTTCTAAATAGTCTAAGAAACATATATGCAAAGCATCCAAACAGTACAATTCGCCAATTTTTTGTTCTTCAAGTTTAAGTGAACTACGAGCCACATTGTTAATCCTTTAAAGGAAATTAATTGTAACTTTCTACAAGTAGAACAATGATTGGAACACGTAGACGGTTGAAATCTTTGTATATATTGCTTCCATATAGTCTAAGAAACATATATGCAAAGCATCCAAACAGTACAATTCGCCAATTTATTGTTCTTCAAGTTTAAGTGAACAACGAGCCCCAATGGTTAATCCTTTATCGGAAATTATTTGTAACTTTCGACAAGTAGAACAATGATTGGAACACGTAGACGGTTGAAATCATTGTATATATTGCTTCTATATAGTCCAAGAAACATATATGCAAAGCGTTCAAACAGTACAATTCGCCGATTTTTTGCTCTGTAAGTTTAAGTGAACTACGAGCCCCATTGTTAATCCTGTAAAGGAAATTATTTGTAAATTTCGGCCAGTAGAACAATGAATGGAACAGGTAGACGGTTGAAATCTTTGTATATATTGCTTCTATATAATCTAAGAAACATATATGCAAAGCATCTAAACAGTAACAATCGCCAATTTTTTGTTCTTCAAGTTTAAGTGAACTACGAGACCCATTGTTAATACTTTAACGGAAATTATTTGTAACTTGCGACAAGTAGAACATTGAATGGAATAGGTAGACGGTTGAAATCATTGTATATATTGCTTCCATATAGTCTAAGAAACATATATGCAAAGCATCCAAACAGTACAATTCGCCAATTTTTTGTTTTCCAAGTTTAAGTGAACAATGAGCCCCAATGGTTAATCCTTTATCGGAAATTATTTGTAACTTTCGACAAGTAGAACAATGAATAGTACAGGTAGACGGGAGAAATCTTTCTACATATTGCTTCTAAATAGTCTAAGAAACATATATGCAAAGCATCCAAACAGTACAATTCGCCAATCATTTGATCTTCAAGTTTAAGTGAACTACGAGCCCCATTGTTAATACTTTAACGGAAATTATTTGTAACTTGCGACAAGTAGAACAATGAATGGAACAGGTAGACGGTTGAAATCTTTGTATATATTGCTTCTATATAATCTAAGAAACATATATGCAAAGCATCCAAGCAGTACCATTCGCCAATTTTTTGTTCTTCAAGTTTAAGTGAACTACGAGCCCCATTGTTAATCCTTTAAAGGAAATTATTTGTAATTTTCGACAAGCAGAACAATGAATGGTACAGGTAGACGGTTGAAATCTTTGTATATATTGCTTCTATATAATCTAAGAAACATATATGCAAAGCATCCAAACAGTACCATCCGCCAATTTTTTGTTCTTCAAGTTTAAGTGAACTACGAGCCCCATTGTTAATCCTTTAAAGGAAATTATTTGTAAATTTCGGCAAGTAGAACAATGAATGGAATAGGTAGACGGTTGAAATCATTGTATATATTGCGTCTATATAGTCTTAGAAACATATATGCAAAGCATCCAAACAGTGCCTTTCGCCAATTTTTTGTTCTTCAAGTTTAAGTGAACTACGAGCCCCATTGTTAATACTTTAACGGAAATTATTTGTAACTTGCGACAAGTAGAACAATGAATGGAACAGGTAGCCGGTTGAAATCAATGTATATATTGCTTCTATATAGTCTAAGAAACATATATGCAATGCATCCAAGCAGTACCATTCGCCAATTTTTTGTTCTTCAAGTTTAAGTGAACAACGAGCCCCAATGGTTAATCCTTTATCGGAAATTATTTGTAACTTTCGACAAGTAGAACAATGAATGGAACAGGTAGACGGTTGAAATCTTTGTATATATTGGTTCCATATAGTCTAACAAACATGTACGCAAAGCATCCAAACAGTACCATTCGCCAATTTTTTGTTCTTCAAGTTTAAGTTAACAATGAGCCCCAATGGTTAATCCTTTATCGGAAATTATTTGTAATTTTCGACAAGTAGAACAATGAATGGAACAGGTAGACGGTTGAAATCTTTGTATATATTGCTTCTATATAGTCTAAGAAACATATATGCAAAGCATCCAAACAGTACCTTTCACCAATTTTTTGTTCTTCAAGTTTAAGTGAACAACGTGCCCCATTGATAATCATGAAACGGAAATTATTTGTAACTTTCTACAAGTAGAACAATGAATAGAACAGGTAGACGGTTGAAATCATTGTATATGTTGCTTCTATATAGTCTAAGAAACCTATATGCAAAGCATCTAAACAGTAACAATCGCCAATTTTTTGATCTTCAAGTTTAAGTGAACAGCGAGCCCAATTGATAATCATGAAATGGAAATTATTTGTAACTTTCTACAAGTAGAACAATGAATAGTACAGGTAGACGGGTGAAATCTTTCTATATATTGCTTCTAAATAGTCTAAGAAACATATACGCAAAGCATCCAAACAGTACAATTCGCCAATTTTTTGTTCTTCAAGTTTAAGTGAACTACCAGCCCCATTGTTAATCCTTTAAAGGAAATTATTTGTAAATTTCGACAAGTAGAACAATGAATGGAACAGGTAGACTGTTGAAATCATTGTATAAATTGCTTCTATATAGTCTAAGAAACATATATGCATAGCGTCCAAACAGTACAATTCGCCAATTTTTTGCTCTTCAAGTTTAAGTAAACAATGAGCCCCAATGGTTAATCCTTTATCGGAAATTACTTGTAATTTTCGACAAGTAGAACAATGAATGGAATAGGTAGACGGTTGAAATCATTGTATATATTGCTTCTATATAGTCTAAGAAACATGTATGCAAAGCATCCAAACAGTACAATTCGCCAATTACTTGTTCTTCAAGTTTAAGTAAACTACGATCCCCATTGTTAATCCCTTAACGGAAATTATTTGTAACTTTCGACAAGTAGAACAATGAATGGAACAGGTAGACGGTTGAGATCATTGTATATATTGCTTCTATATAGTCTAAGAAACATATCTGCAAATCATCCAAACAGTACAATTCGCCAATTATTTGATCTTCAAGTTTAAGTGAACTACGAGCCCCATTGTTAATACTTTAACGGAAATTATTTGTAACTTGCGACAAGTAGAACAATGAATGGAACAGGTAGACGGTTGAAATCTTTGTATATATTGCTTCCATATAGTCTAAGAAACATGTACGCAAAGCATCCAAACAGTACAATTCGCCAATTTTTTGTTCTTCAAGTTTAAGTGAACTACGATCCCCATTGTTAATCCCTTAACGGAAATTATTTGTAACTTTCGACAAGTAGAACAGTGAATGGAACAGGTAGACGGTTGAAATCTTTGTATATATTGCTTCTATACAGTATAAGAAACATATATGCAAAGCATCCAAACAGTACAATTCGCCAATTTTTTGTTCTTCAAGTTTAAGTGAACAATGAGCCCCAATGGTTAATCCGTTATCGGAAATTATTTGTAACTTTCGACAAGTAGAACAATGAATGGAAAAGGTAGACGGTAGAAATCTTTGTATATATTGCTTCTATATAGTCTAAGAAACATATATGCAAAGCATCCAAACAGTACCATTCGCCAATTTTTTGTTCTTCAAGTTTAAGTGAACTACGAGCCCCATTGTTAATCCCTTAACGGAAATTAATTGTAACTTTCTACAAGTAGAACAACGATTGGAACACGTAGACGGTTGAAATCTTTGTATATATTGCTTCCATATAGTCTAAGAAACATGTACGCAAAGCATCCAAAAAGTACAATTCGCCAATTTTTTGTTCTTCAAGTTTAAGTGAACTACGATCCCCATTGTTAATCCCTTAACGGAAATTAATTGTAACTTTCTACAAGTAGAACAACGATTGGAACACGTAGACGGTTGAAATCTTTGTATATATTACTTCTATATAGTCTAAGAAACATATATGCATATTATCCAAACAGTACAATTCGCCAATTATTTGTTCTTCAAGTTTAAGTGAACTACGAGCCCCATTGTTAATCCTTTAAAGGAAATTATTTGTAAATTTCGACAAGTAGAACAATGAATGGATCTTGTAGACGGTTGAAATCATTGTATATATTGCTTCTATATAGTCTACGAAACATATATGCAAAGCATCCAAACAGTACCGTTCGCCAATTTTTTGTTCTTCAAGTTTAAGTGAACAATGAGCCCCAATGGTTAATCCTTTATCGGAAATTATTTGTAATTTTCGACAAGTAGAACAATGAATGGAACAGTTAGACGGTTGAAATATTTGTATATATTGCTTCTATATAATCTAAGAAACATATATGCAAAGCATCTAAACAGTAACAATCGCCAATTTTTTGATCTTCAAGTTTAAGTGAACAATGAGCCCCATTGTTAATCCTTTAAAGGAAATTATTTGTAAATTTCGACAAGTAGAACAATGAATGGAACAGGTAGACTGTTGGAATCATTGTATATATTGCTTCTATATAGTCTAAGAAACATATATGCAAAGCATCCAAACAGTACAATTCGCCAATTTTTTGTTCTTCAAGTTTAAGTGAACTACGAGCCCCATTGTTAATCCTTTAAAGGAAATTATTTGTAAATTTCGACAAGTAGAACAATGAATGGATCATGTAGACGGTTGAAAAAATTGTATATATTGCTTCTATATAGTCTACGAAACATATATGCAAAGCATCCAAACAGTACAATTCGCCAATTTTTTGTTTCTTCAAGTTTAAGTGAACTACGAGCCCCATTGTTAATCCTTTAAACGAAATTATTTGTAAATTTCGACAAGTAGAACAATGATTGGAACACGTAGACGGTTGAAATCTTTGTATATATTGCTTCTATATAGTATAAGAAACATATATGCAAAGCATCCAAACAGTACAATTCGCCAATTTTTTGTTCCTCAAGTTAAAGTGAACAATGAACCCCAATGGTTAATCCGTTATCGGAAATTATTTGTAACTTTCGACAAGTAGAACAATGAATGGAACAGGTAGACTGTTGAAATCATTGTATATATTGCTTCTATATAGTCTAAGAAACATATATGCAAAGCGTCCAAACAGTACAATTCGCCAATTATTTGATCTTCAAGTTTAAGTAAAATACGATCCCCATTGTTAATCCTTTAAAGGAAATTATTTGTAAATTTCGACAAGTAGAACAATGAATGGAACAGGTAGACTGTTGAAATCATTGTATATATTGCTTCTATATAGTCTAAGAAACATATATGCAAAGCGTCCAAACAGTACAATTCGCCAATTATTTGATCTTCAAGTTTAAGTGAACTACGAGCCCCATTGTTAATACTTTAACGGAAATTATTTGTAACTTGCGACAAGTAGAACAATGAATGGAACAGGTAGACGGTTGAAATCTTTGTATATATTGCTTCTATATAGTCTACGAAACATATATGCAAAGCATCCAAACAGTACAATTCGCCAATTTATTGTTCTTCAAGTTTAAGTGAACACCGAGCCCCATTGTTAATCCTTTAAAGGAAATTATTTGTAAATTTCGACAAGTAGAACAATGATTGGAACACGTAGACGGTTGAAATCTTTGTATATATTGCTTCCATATAGTCTAAGAAACATGTACGCAAAGCATCCAAACAGTACCATTCGCCAATTTTTTGGTCTTCAAGTTTAAGTGAACAATGAGCCCCAATGGTTAATCCTTTATCGGAAATTATTTGTAATTTTCGACAAGTAGAACAATGAATGGAACAGGTAGACGGTTGAAATATTTGTATATATTGCTTCTATATAATATAAGAAACATATATTCAAAGCATCCGAACAGTACAATTCGCCAATTTCTTGTTCTTCAAGTTTAAGTAAAATACGATCCCCATTGTTAATCCCTTAACGGAAATTATTTGTAACTTTCGACAAGTAGAACAATGAATGGAACTGGTAGACTGTTGAAATCCTTGTATATATTACTTCTATATAGTCTAAGAAACATATATGCATATTATCCAAACAGTACAATTCGCCAATTATTTGTTCTTCAAGTTTAAGTGAACTACGAGCCCCATTGTTAATCCTTTAAAGGAAATTATTTGTAAATTTCGACAAGTAGAACAATGAATGGATCTTGTAGACGGTTGAAATCATTGTATATATTGCTTCTATATAGTCTACGAAACATATATGCAAAGCATCCAAACAGTACAATTCGCCAATTTTTTGTTCCTCAAGTTTAAGTGAACAATGAGCCCCAATGGTTAATCCGTTATCGGAAATTATTTGTAAATTTCGACAAGTAGAACAATGAATGGATCTTGTAGACGGTTGAAATCATTGTATATATTGCTTCTATATAGTCTACGAAACATATATGCAAAGCATCCAAACAGTACAATTCGCCAATTTTTTGTTCCTCAAGTTTAAGTGAACAATGAGCCCCAATGGTTAATCCGTTATCGGAAATTATTTGTAAATTTCGACAAGTGGAACAATGATTGGAACACGTAGACGGTTGAAATCATTGTATATATTGCTTCCATATAGACTAAGAAACATGTACGCAAAGCATCCAAACAGTACCATTCGCCAATTTTTTGTTCTTCAAGTTTAAGTGAACAATGAGCCCCAATGGTTAATCCGTTATCGGAAATTATTTGTAACTTTCGACAAGTAGAACAATGAATGGAACAGGTAGACGGTTGAAATCTTTGTATATATTGCTTCTATATAGTCTAAGAAACATATATGCAAAGCATCCAAACAGTACCATTCGCCAATTTTTTGTTCTTCAAGTTTAAGTGAACTACGAGCCCCATTGTTAATCCTTTAACGGAAATTAATTGTAACTTTCTACAAGTAGAACAATGATTGGAACACGTAGACGGTTGAAATCTTTGTATATATTGCTTCCATATAGTCTAAGAAACATGTACGCAAAGCATCCAAACAGTACCATTCGCCAATTTTTTGTTCTTCAAGTTTAAGTGAACAATGAGCCCCAATGGTTAATCCTTTATCGGAAATTATTTGTAACTTTCGGCAAGTAGAACAATGAATGGAATAGGTAGACGGTTGAAATCTTTGTATATATTGCTTCTATATAGTCTAAGAAATATATATGCAAAGCATCCAAACAGTACAATTCGCCAATTTATTGTTCTTCAAGTTTAAGTGGACAACGAGCCCCATTGTTAAGCCATTAAAGGAAATTATTTGTCAATTTCGATAAGTAGAACAATGATTGGAACACGTAGACGGTTGAAATCTTTGTATATATTGCTTCCATATAGTCTAAGAAACATGTACGCAAAGCATCCAAACAGTACCATTCGCCAATTTTTGTTCTTCAAGTTTAAGTGAACAATGAGCCCCAATGGTTAATCCTTTATCGGAAATTATTTGTAAGTTTTGGCAAGTAGAACAATGAATGGAACAGGTAGCCGGTTGAAATCAATGTATATATTGCTTCTATATAGTCTAAGAAACATATATGCAAAGCATCCAAACAGTACCATTCGCCAATTTTTTGTTCTTCAAGTTTAAGTGAACTACGAGCCCCATTGTTAATCCCTTAACGGAAATTAATTGTAACTTTCTACAAGTAGAACAATGATTGGAACACGTAGACGGTTGAAATCTTTGTATATATTGCTTCCATATAGTCTAAGAAACATGTACGCAAAGCATCCAAACAGTACAATTCGCCAATTTTTTGTTCTTCAAGTTTAAGTGAACTACGATCCCCATTGTTAATCCCTTAACGGAAATTATTTGTAACTTTCGACAAGTAGAACAGTGAATGGAACAGGTAGACGGTTGAAATCTTTGTATATATTGCTTCTATACAGTATAAGAAACATATATGCAAAGCATCCAAACAGTACAATTCGCCAATTTTTTGTTCTTCAAGTTTAAGTGAACAATGAGCCCCAATGGTTAATCCGTTATCGGAAATTATTTGTAACTTTCGACAAGTAGAACAATGAATGGAAAAGGTAGACGGTTGAAATCTTTGTATATATTGCTTCTATATAGTCTAAGAAACATATATGCAAAGCATCCAAACAGTACCATTCGCCAATTTTTTGTTCTTCAAGTTTAAGTGAACTACGAGCCCCATTGTTAATCCCTTAACGGAAATTAATTGTAACTTTCTACAAGTAGAACAACGATTGGAACACGTAGACGGTTGAAATCTTTGTATATATTGCTTCCATATAGTCTAAGAAACATGTACGCAAAGCATCCAAACAGTACAATTCGCCAATTTTTTGTTCTTCAAGTTTAAGTGAACTACGATCCCCATTGTTAATCCCTTAACGGAAATTATTTGTAACTTTCGACAAGTAGAACAGTGAATGGAACAGGTAGACGGTTGAAATCTTTGTATATATTGCTTCTATACAGTAGAAGAAACATATATGCAAAGCATCCAAACAGTACAATTCGCCAATTTTTTGTTCTTCAAGTTTAAGTGAACAATGAGCCCCAATGGTTAATCCGTTATCGGAAATTATTTGTAACTTTCGACAAGTAGAACAATGAATGGAAAAGGTAGACGGTAGAAATCTTTGTATATATTGCTTCTATATAGTCTAAGAAACATATATGCAAAGCATCCAAACAGTACCATTCGCCAATTTTTTGTTCTTCAAGTTTAAGTGAACTACGAGCCCCATTGTTAATCCCTTAACGGAAATTAATTGTAACTTTCTACAAGTAGAACAACGATTGGAACACGTAGACGGTTGAAATCTTTGTATATATTGCTTCCATATAGTCTAAGAAACATGTACGCAAAGCATCCAAAAAGTACAATTCGCCAATTTTTTGTTCTTCAAGTTTAAGTGAACTACGATCCCCATTGTTAATCCCTTAACGGAAATTAATTGTAACTTTCTACAAGTAGAACAACGATTGGAACACGTAGACGGTTGAAATCTTTGTATATATTGCTTCCATATAGTCTCAGAAACATGTACGCAAAGCATCCAAACAGTACAATTCGCCAATTTTTTGTTCTTCAAGTTTAAGTGAACTACGATCCCCATTGTTAATCCCTTAACGGAAATTATTTGTAACTTTCGACAAGTAGAACAGTGAATGGAACAGGTAGACGGTTGAAATCTTTGTATATATTGCTTCTATATAGTCTACGAAACATATATGCAAAGCATCCAAACAGTACAATTCGCCAATTTATTGTTCTTCAAGTTTAAGTGAACAACGAGCCCCATTGTTAATCCTTTAAAGGAAATTATTTGTAAATTTCGACAAGTAGAACAATGAATGGATCTTGTAGACGGTTGAAATCATTGTATATATTGCTTCTATATAATCTAAGAAACATATATGCAAAGCATCCAAACAGTACCATTCGCCAATTTTTTGTTCTTCAAGTTTAAGTGAACAACGATCCCCATTGATAATCATGAAACGGAAATTATTTGTAACTTTCTACAAGTAGAACAATGAATAGAACAGGTAGACGGTTGAAATCATTGTATATATTGCTTCTATATAGTCCAAGAAACATATATGCAAAGCGTCCAAACAGTACAATTCGCCGATTTTTTGCTCTGTAAGTTTAAGTGAACTACGAGCCCCATTGTTAATCCTTTAAAGGAAATTATTTGTAAATTTCGGCCAGTAGAACAATGAATGGAACAGGTAGACGGTTGAAATCTTTGTATATATTGCTTCTATATAATCTAAGAAACATATATGCAAAGCATCTAAACAGTAACAATCGCCAATTTTTTGTTCTTCAAGTTTAAGTGAACTACGAGACCCATTGTTAATACTTTAACGGAAATTATTTGTAACTTGCGACAAGTAGAACATTGAATGGAATAGGTAGACGGTTGAAATCATTGTATATATTGCTTCCATATAGTCTAAGAAACATATATGCAAAGCATCCAAACAGTACAATTCGCCAATTTTTTGTTTTCCAAGTTTAAGTGAACAATGAGCCCCAATGGTTAATCCTTTATCGGAAATTATTTGTAACTTTCGACAAGTAGAACAATGAATAGTACAGGTAGACGGGAGAAATCTTTCTACATATTGCTTCTAAATAGTCTAAGAAACATATATGCAAAGCATCCAAACAGTACAATTCGCCAATTATTTGATCTTCAAGTTTAAGTGAACTACGAGCCCCATTGTTAATACTTTAACGGAAATTATTTGTAACTTGCGACAAGTAGAACAATGAATGGAACAGGTAGACGGTTGAAATCTTTGTATATATTGCTTCTATATAATCTAAGAAACATATATGCAAAGCATCCAAACAGTACCATTCGCCAATTTTTTGTTCTTCAAGTTTAAGTGAACAACGATCCCCATTGATAATCATGAAACGGAAATTATTTGTAACTTTCTACAAGTAGAACAATGAATAGAACAGGTAGACGGTTGAAATCTTTGTATATATTGCTTCCATATAGTCTAAGAAACATGTACGCAAAGCATCCAAACAGTACAATTCGCCAATTTTTTGTTCTTCAAGTTTAAGTGAACTACGATCCCCATTGTTAATCCCTTAACGGAAATTATTTGTAACTTTCGACAAGTAGAACAGTGAATGGAACAGGTAGACGGTTGAAATCTTTGTATATATTGCTTCTATATAGTATAAGAAACATATATGCAAAGCATCCAAACAGTACAATTCGCTAATTTTTTGTTCTTCAAGTTTAAGTGAACAATGAGCCACAATGGTTAATCCGTTATCGGAAATTATTTGTAACTTTCGACAAGTAGAACAATGAATGGAAAAGGTAGACGGTTGAATATTTGTATATATTGCTTCTATATAGTCTAAGAAACATATATGCAAAGCATCCAAACAGTACCGTTCGCCAATTTTTTGTTCTTCAAGTTTAAGTGAACAATGAGCCCCAATGGTTAATCCTTTATCGGAAATTATTTGTAATTTTCGACAAGTAGAACAATGAATGGAACAGTTAGACGGTTGAAATATTTGTATATATTGCTTCTATATAATCTAAGAAACATATATGCAAAGCATCTAAACAGTAACAATCGCCAATTTTTTGATCTTCAAGTTTAAGTGAACAATGAGCCCCATTGTTAATCCTTTAAAGGAAATTATTTGTAAATTTCGACAAGTAGAACAATGAATGGAACAGGTAGACTGTTGGAATCATTGTATATATTGCTTCTATATAGTCTAAGAAACATATATGCAAAGCATCCAAACAGTACAATTCGCCAATTTTTTGTTCTTCAAGTTTAAGTGAACTACGAGCCCCATTGTTAATCCTTTAAAGGAAATTATTTGTAAATTTCGACAAGTAGAACAATGAATGGATCATGTAGACGGTTGAAAAAATTGTATATATTGCTTCTATATAGTCTACGAAACATATATGCAAAGCATCCAAACAGTACAATTCGCCAATTTTTTGTTTCTTCAAGTTTAAGTGAACTACGAGCCCCATTGTTAATCCTTTAAACGAAATTATTTGTAAATTTCGACAAGTAGAACAATGATTGGAACACGTAGACGGTTGAAATCTTTGTATATATTGCTTCTATATAGTATAAGAAACATATATGCAAAGCATCCAAACAGTACAATTCGCCAATTTTTTGTTCCTCAAGTTAAAGTGAACAATGAACCCCAATGGTTAATCCGTTATCGGAAATTATTTGTAACTTTCGACAAGTAGAACAATGAATGGAACAGGTAGACTGTTGAAATCATTGTATATATTGCTTCTATATAGTCTAAGAAACATATATGCAAAGCGTCCAAACAGTACAATTCGCCAATTATTTGATCTTCAAGTTTAAGTAAAATACGATCCCCATTGTTAATCCTTTAAAGGAAATTATTTGTAAATTTCGACAAGTAGAACAATGAATGGAACAGGTAGACTGTTGAAATCATTGTATATATTGCTTCTATATAGTCTAAGAAACATATATGCAAAGCGTCCAAACAGTACAATTCGCCAATTATTTGATCTTCAAGTTTAAGTGAACTACGAGCCCCATTGTTAATACTTTAACGGAAATTATTTGTAACTTGCGACAAGTAGAACAATGAATGGAACAGGTAGACGGTTGAAATCTTTGTATATATTGCTTCTATATAGTCTACGAAACATATATGCAAAGCATCCAAACAGTACAATTCGCCAATTTATTGTTCTTCAAGTTTAAGTGAACAACGAGCCCCATTGTTAATCCTTTAAAGGAAATTATTTGTAAATTTCGACAAGTAGAACAATGAATGGAACAGGTAGACGGTTGAAAAAATTGTATATATTGCTTCTATATAGTCTACGAAACATATATGCAAAGCATCCAAACAGTACAATTCGCCAATTTTTTGTTTCTTCAAGTTTAAGTGAACTACGAGCCCCATTGTTAATCCTTTAAACGAAATTATTTGTAAATTTCGACAAGTAGAACAATGATTGGAACACGTAGACGGTTGAAATCTTTGTATATATTGCTTCTATATAGTATAAGAAACATATATGCAAAGCATCCAAACAGTACAATTCGCCAATTTTTTGTTCCTCAAGTTAAAGTGAACAATGAACCCCAATGGTTAATCCGTTATCGGAAATTATTTGTAACTTTCGACAAGTAGAACAATGAATGGAACAGGTAGACTGTTGAAATCATTGTATATATTGCTTCTATATAGTCTAAGAAACATATATGCAAAGCGTCCAAACAGTACAATTCGCCAATTATTTGATCTTCAAGTTTAAGTAAAATACGATCCCCATTGTTAATCCTTTAAAGGAAATTATTTGTAAATTTCGACAAGTAGAACAATGAATGGAACAGGTAGACTGTTGAAATCATTGTATATATTGCTTCTATATAGTCTAAGAAACATATATGCAAAGCGTCCAAACAGTACAATTCGCCAATTATTTGATCTTCAAGTTTAAGTGAACTACGAGCCCCATTGTTAATACTTTAACGGAAATTATTTGTAACTTGCGACAAGTAGAACAATGAATGGAACAGGTAGACGGTTGAAATCTTTGTATATATTGCTTCTATATAGTCTACGAAACATATATGCAAAGCATCCAAACAGTACAATTCGCCAATTTATTGTTCTTCAAGTTTAAGTGAACAACGAGCCCCATTGTTAATCCTTTAAAGGAAATTATTTGTAAATTTCGACAAGTAGAACAATGATTGGAACACGTAGACGGTTGAAATCTTTGTATATATTGCTTCCATATAGTCTAAGAAACATGTACGCAAAGCATCCAAACAGTACCATTCGCCAATTTTTTGGTCTTCAAGTTTAAGTGAACAATGAGCCCCAATGGTTAATCCTTTATCGGAAATTATTTGTAATTTTCGACAAGTAGAACAATGAATGGAACAGGTAGACGGTTGAAATATTTGTATATATTGCTTCTATATAATATAAGAAACATATATTCAAAGCATCCGAACAGTACAATTCGCCAATTTCTTGTTCTTCAAGTTTAAGTAAAATACGATCCCCATTGTTAATCCCTTAACGGAAATTATTTGTAACTTTCGACAAGTAGAACAATGAATGGAACTGGTAGACTGTTGAAATCATTGTATATATTACTTCTATATAGTCTAAGAAACATATATGCATATTATCCAAACAGTACAATTCGCCAATTATTTGATCTTCAAGTTTAAGTGAACAATGAGCCCCAATGGTTAATCCTTTATCGGAAATTATTTGTAAATTTCGACAAGTAGAACAATGAATGGATCTTGTAGACGGTTGAAATCATTGTATATATTGCTTCTATATAGTCTACGAAACATATATGCAAAGCATCCAAACAGTACAATTCGCCAATTTATTGTTCTTCAAGTTTAAGTGAACAACGAGCCCCATTGTTAATCCTTTAAAGGAAATTATTTGTAAATTTCGACAAGTAGAACAATGAATGGATCTTGTAGACGGTTGAAATCATTGTATATATTGCTTCTATATAATCTAAGAAACATATATGCAAAGCATCCAAACAGTACCATTCGCCAATTTTTTGTTCTTCAAGTTTAAGTGAACAACGATCCCCATTGATAATCATGAAACGGAAATTATTTGTAACTTTCTACAAGTAGAACAATGAATAGAACAGGTAGACGGTTGAAATCATTGTATATATTGCTTCTATATAGTCCAAGAAACATATATGCAAAGCGTCCAAACAGTACAATTCGCCGATTTTTTGCTCTGTAAGTTTAAGTGAACTACGAGCCCCATTGTTAATCCTTTAAAGGAAATTATTTGTAAATTTCGGCCAGTAGAACAATGAATGGAACAGGTAGACGGTTGAAATCTTTGTATATATTGCTTCTATATAATCTAAGAAACATATATGCAAAGCATCTAAACAGTAACAATCGCCAATTTTTTGTTCTTCAAGTTTAAGTGAACTACGAGACCCATTGTTAATACTTTAACGGAAATTATTTGTAACTTGCGACAAGTAGAACATTGAATGGAATAGGTAGACGGTTGAAATCATTGTATATATTGCTTCCATATAGTCTAAGAAACATATATGCAAAGCATCCAAACAGTACAATTCGCCAATTTTTTGTTTTCCAAGTTTAAGTGAACAATGAGCCCCAATGGTTAATCCTTTATCGGAAATTATTTGTAACTTTCGACAAGTAGAACAATGAATAGTACAGGTAGACGGGAGAAATCTTTCTACATATTGCTTCTAAATAGTCTAAGAAACATATATGCAAAGCATCCAAACAGTACAATTCGCCAATTATTTGATCTTCAAGTTTAAGTGAACTACGAGCCCCATTGTTAATACTTTAACGGAAATTATTTGTAACTTGCGACAAGTAGAACAATGAATGGAACAGGTAGACGGTTGAAATCTTTGTATATATTGCTTCTATATAATCTAAGAAACATATATGCAAAGCATCCAAACAGTACCATTCGCCAATTTTTTGTTCTTCAAGTTTAAGTGAACAACGATCCCCATTGATAATCATGAAACGGAAATTATTTGTAACTTTCTACAAGTAGAACAATGAATAGAACAGGTAGACGGTTGAAATCTTTGTATATATTGCTTCCATATAGTCTAAGAAACATGTACGCAAAGCATCCAAACAGTACAATTCGCCAATTTTTTGTTCTTCAAGTTTAAGTGAACTACGATCCCCATTGTTAATCCCTTAACGGAAATTATTTGTAACTTTCGACAAGTAGAACAGTGAATGGAACAGGTAGACGGTTGAAATCTTTGTATATATTGCTTCTATATAGTATAAGAAACATATATGCAAAGCATCCAAACAGTACAATTCGCTAATTTTTTGTTCTTCAAGTTTAAGTGAACAATGAGCCACAATGGTTAATCCGTTATCGGAAATTATTTGTAACTTTCGACAAGTAGAACAATGAATGGAAAAGGTAGACGGTTGAATATTTGTATATATTGCTTCTATATAGTCTAAGAAACATATATGCAAAGCATCCAAACAGTACCGTTCGCCAATTTTTTGTTCTTCAAGTTTAAGTGAACAATGAGCCCCAATGGTTAATCCTTTATCGGAAATTATTTGTAATTTTCGACAAGTAGAACAATGAATGGAACAGTTAGACGGTTGAAATATTTGTATATATTGCTTCTATATAATCTAAGAAACATATATGCAAAGCATCTAAACAGTAACAATCGCCAATTTTTTGATCTTCAAGTTTAAGTGAACAATGAGCCCCATTGTTAATCCTTTAAAGGAAATTATTTGTAAATTTCGACAAGTAGAACAATGAATGGAACAGGTAGACTGTTGGAATCATTGTATATATTGCTTCTATATAGTCTAAGAAACATATATGCAAAGCATCCAAACAGTACAATTCGCCAATTTTTTGTTCTTCAAGTTTAAGTGAACTACGAGCCCCATTGTTAATCCTTTAAAGGAAATTATTTGTAAATTTCGACAAGTAGAACAATGATTGGAACACGTAGACGGTTGAAATCTTTGTATATATTGCTTCTATATAGTATAAGAAACCTATATGCAAAGCATCCAAACAGTACCATTCGCCAATTTTTTGTTCTTCAAGTTTAAGTGAACTACGAGCCCCATTGTTAATCCTTTAACGGAAATTAATTGTAACTTTCTACAAGTAGAACAATGATTGGAACACGTAGACGGTTGAAATCTTTGTATATGATGCTTCTATATACTCTAAGAAATTTATATGCAAAGCATCTAAACAGTAACAATCGCCAATTTTTTGATCTTCAAGTTTAAGTGAACAGCGAGCCCCATTGGTAATCATGAAATGGAAATTATTTGTAACTTTCTACAAGTAGAACAATGAATAGTACAGGTAGACGGGTGAAATCTTCCCATATATTGCTTCTAAATAGTGTAAGAAACATATATGCAAAGCATCCAAACAGTACAATTCGCCAATTTATTGTTCTTCAAGTTTAAGTGAACAACTAGCCCCAATGGTTAATCCTTTAAAGGAAATTATTTGTAAATTTCGTCAAGTAGAACAATGAATGGAATAGGTAGACGGTTGAAATCATTGTAGATATTGCTTCTATATAGTCTAAGAAACATATATGCAAAGCATCTAAACAGTAACAATCGCCAATTTTTAGATCTTCAAGTTTAAGTGAACAGCGAGCCCCATTGATAATCATGAAATGGAAATTATTTGTAACTTTCTACAAGTAGAACAATGAATGGAACAGGTAGACGGTTGAAATCTTTGTATATATTGCTTCTATATAATCTAAGAAACATATATGCAAAGCATCCAAGCAGTACCATTCGCCAATTTTTTGTTCTTCAAGTTTAAGTGAACTACGAGCCCCATTGTTAATCCTTTAAAGGAAATTATTTGTAATTTTCGACAAGCAGAACAATGAATGGTACAGGTAGACGGTTGAAATCTTTGTATATATTGCTTCTATATAATCTAAGAAACATATATGCAAAGCATCCAAACAGTACCATCCGCCAATTTTTTGTTCTTCAAGTTTAAGTGAACTACGAGCCCCATTGTTAATCCTTTAAAGGAAATTATTTGTAAATTTCGGCAAGTAGAACAATGAATGGAATAGGTAGACGGTTGAAATCATTGTATATATTGCGTCTATATAGTCTTAGAAACATATATGCAAAGCATCCAAACAGTGCCTTTCGCCAATTTTTTGTTCTTCAAGTTTAAGTGAACTACGAGCCCCATTGTTAATCTTTTAAAGGAAATTATTTGTAAATTTCGACAAGTAGAACAATGAATGGAACAGGTAGACGGTTGAAATCTTTGTATATATTGCTTCTATATAGTCTAAGAAACATATATGCGAAGCATCGAAACAGTACAATTCGCCAATTTTTTGTTCTTCAAGTTTAAGTGAACAATGAGCCCCAATGGTTAATCCTTTATCGGAAATTATTTCTAACTTTCGACAAGTAGAACAATGAGTGGAACAAGTTGACGGTTGAAATCTTTGTATATATTGCTTCTATATAGTCTAAGAAACATATATGCAAAACATCCAAACAGTACAATTCGCCAATTCATTGTTCTTCAAGTTTAAGTGAACAACGAGCCCCAATGGTTAATCCTTTAAAGGAAATTATTTGTAAATTTCGTCAAGTAGAACAATGAATGGAATAGGTAGACGGTTGAAATCATTGTAGATATTGCTTCTATATAGTCTAAGAAACATATATGCAAAGCATCTAAACAGTAACAATCGCCAATTTTTAGATCTTCAAGTTTAAGTGAACAGCGAGCCCCATTGATAATCATGAAATGGAAATTATTTGTAACTTTCTACAAGTAGAACAATGAATGGAACAGGTAGACGGTTGAAATCTTTGTATATATTGCTTCTATATAATCTGAGAAACATATATGCAAAGCATCCAAAAAGTACCATTCGCCAATTTTTTGTTCTTCAAGTTTAAGTGAACTACGAGCCCCATTGTTAATCCTTTAAAGGAAATTATTTGTAATTTTCGACAAGCAGAACAATGAATGGTACAGGTAGACGGTTGAAATCTTTGTACATATTGCTTCTATATAATCTAAGAAACATATATGCAAAGCATCCAAACAGTACCATTCGCCAATTTTTTGTTCTTCAAGTTTAAGTGAACAACGAGCCCCATTGGTTAATCCTTTATCGGAAATTATTTGTAACTTTCGACAAGTAGAACAATGAATGGAACAGGTAGACGGTTGCATTCTTTGTATATATTGCTTCTATATAGTCTAAGAAACATATATGCAAAGCATCCAAACAGTACAATTCGCCAATTTATTGTTCTTCAAGTTTAAGTGAACAACGAGCCCCATTGTTAATCCTTTAAAGGAAATTATTTGTAAATTTCGACAAGTAGAACAATGAATAGTACAGGTAGACGGGTGAAATCTTCCCATATATTGCTTCTAAATAGTCTAAGAAACATATATGCAAAGCATCCAAACAGTACAATTCGCCAATTTTTTGTTCTTCAAGTTTAAGTGAACTACGAGCCACATTGTTAATCCTTTAAAGGAAATTAATTGTAACTTTCTACAAGTAGAACAATGATTGGAACACGTAGACGGTTGAAATCTTTGTATATATTGCTTCCATATAGTCTAAGAAACATATATGCAAAGCATCCAAACAGTACAATTCGCCAATTTATTGTTCTTCAAGTTTAAGTGAACAACGAGCCCCAATGGTTAATCCTTTATCGGAAATTATTTGTAACTTTCGACAAGTAGAACAATGATTGGAACACGTAGACGGTTGAAATCATTGTATATATTGCTTCTATATAGTCCAAGAAACATATATGCAAAGCGTTCAAACAGTACAATTCGCCGATTTTTTGCTCTGTAAGTTTAAGTGAACTACGAGCCCCATTGTTAATCCTGTAAAGGAAATTATTTGTAAATTTCGGCCAGTAGAACAATGAATGGAACAGGTAGACGGTTGAAATCTTTGTATATATTGCTTCCATATAGTCTAAGAAACATGTACGCAAAGCATCCAAACAGTACCATTCGCCAATTTTTTGGTCTTCAAGTTTAAGTGAACAATGAGCCCCAATGGTTAATCCTTTATCGGAAATTATTTGTAATTTTCGACAAGTAGAACAATGAATGGAACAGGTAGACGGTTGAAATATTTGTATATATTGCTTCTATATAATATAAGAAACATATATTCAAAGCATCCGAACAGTACAATTCGCCAATTTCTTGTTCTTCAAGTTTAAGTAAAATACGATCCCCATTGTTAATCCCTTAACGGAAATTATTTGTAACTTTCGACAAGTAGAACAATGAATGGAACTGGTAGACTGTTGAAATCATTGTATATATTACTTCTATATAGTCTAAGAAACATATATGCATATTATCCAAACAGTACAATTCGCCAATTATTTGATCTTCAAGTTTAAGTAAACTAAGATCCCCATTGTTAATCCTTTAAAGGAAATTATTTGTAAATTTCGACAAGTAGAACAATGAATGGATCATGTAGACGGTTGAAATCATTGTATATATTGCTTCTATATAGTCTAAGAAACCTATATGCAAAGCATCCAAACAGTACCATTCGCCAATTTTTTGTTCTTCAAGTTTAAGTGAACTACGAGCCCCATTGTTAATCCTTTAACGGAAATTAATTGTAACTTTCTACAAGTAGAACAATGATTGGAACACGTAGACGGTTGAAATCTTTGTATATGATGCTTCTATATACTCTAAGAAATTTATATGCAAAGCATCTAAACAGTAACAATCGCCAATTTTTTGATCTTCAAGTTTAAGTGAACAGCGAGCCCCATTGGTAATCATGAAATGGAAATTATTTGTAACTTTCTACAAGTAGAACAATGAATAGTACAGGTAGACGGGTGAAATCTTCCCATATATTGCTTCTAAATAGTGTAAGAAACATATATGCAAAGCATCCAAACAGTACAATTCGCCAATTTATTGTTCTTCAAGTTTAAGTGAACAACTAGCCCCAATGGTTAATCCTTTAAAGGAAATTATTTGTAAATTTCGTCAAGTAGAACAATGAATGGAATAGGTAGACGGTTGAAATCATTGTAGATATTGCTTCTATATAGTCTAAGAAACATATATGCAAAGCATCTAAACAGTAACAATCGCCAATTTTTAGATCTTCAAGTTTAAGTGAACAGCGAGCCCCATTGATAATCATGAAATGGAAATTATTTGTAACTTTCTACAAGTAGAACAATGAATGGAACAGGTAGACGGTTGAAATCTTTGTATATATTGCTTCTATATAATCTAAGAAACATATATGCAAAGCATCCAAGCAGTACCATTCGCCAATTTTTTGTTCTTCAAGTTTAAGTGAACTACGAGCCCCATTGTTAATCCTTTAAAGGAAATTATTTGTAATTTTCGACAAGCAGAACAATGAATGGTACAGGTAGACGGTTGAAATCTTTGTATATATTGCTTCTATATAATCTAAGAAACATATATGCAAAGCATCCAAACAGTACCATCCGCCAATTTTTTGTTCTTCAAGTTTAAGTGAACTACGAGCCCCATTGTTAATCCTTTAAAGGAAATTATTTGTAAATTTCGGCAAGTAGAACAATGAATGGAATAGGTAGACGGTTGAAATCATTGTATATATTGCGTCTATATAGTCTTAGAAACATATATGCAAAGCATCCAAACAGTGCCTTTCGCCAATTTTTTGTTCTTCAAGTTTAAGTGAACTACGAGCCCCATTGTTAATCTTTTAAAGGAAATTATTTGTAAATTTCGACAAGTAGAACAATGAATGGAACAGGTAGACGGTTGAAATCTTTGTATATATTGCTTCTATATAGTCTAAGAAACATATATGCGAAGCATCCAAACAGTACAATTCGCCAATTTTTTGTTCTTCAAGTTTAAGTGAACAATGAGCCCCAATGGTTAATCCTTTATCGGAAATTATTTCTAACTTTCGACAAGTAGAACAATGAGTGGAACAAGTTGACGGTTGAAATCTTTGTATATATTGCTTCTATATAGTCTAAGAAACATATATGCAAAACATCCAAACAGTACAATTCGCCAATTCATTGTTCTTCAAGTTTAAGTGAACAACGAGCCCCAATGGTTAATCCTTTAAAGGAAATTATTTGTAAATTTCGTCAAGTAGAACAATGAATGGAATAGGTAGACGGTTGAAATCATTGTAGATATTGCTTCTATATAGTCTAAGAAACATATATGCAAAGCATCTAAACAGTAACAATCGCCAATTTTTAGATCTTCAAGTTTAAGTGAACAGCGAGCCCCATTGATAATCATGAAATGGAAATTATTTGTAACTTTCTACAAGTAGAACAATGAATGGAACAGGTAGACGGTTGAAATCTTTGTATATATTGCTTCTATATAATCTGAGAAACATATATGCAAAGCATCCAAAAAGTACCATTCGCCAATTTTTTGTTCTTCAAGTTTAAGTGAACTACGAGCCCCATTGTTAATCCTTTAAAGGAAATTATTTGTAATTTTCGACAAGCAGAACAATGAATGGTACAGGTAGACGGTTGAAATCTTTGTACATATTGCTTCTATATAATCTAAGAAACATATATGCAAAGCATCCAAACAGTACAATTCGCCAATTTATTGTTCTTCAAGTTTAAGTGAACAACGAGCCCCATTGTTAATCCTTTAAAGGAAATTATTTGTAAATTTCGACAAGTAGAACAATGAATAGTACAGGTAGACGGGTGAAATCTTCCCATATATTGCTTCTAAATAGTCTAAGAAACATATATGCAAAGCATCCAAACAGTACAATTCGCCAATTTTTTGTTCTTCAAGTTTAAGTGAACTACGAGCCACATTGTTAATCCTTTAAAGGAAATTAATTGTAACTTTCTACAAGTAGAACAATGATTGGAACACGTAGACGGTTGAAATCTTTGTATATATTGCTTCCATATAGTCTAAGAAACATATATGCAAAGCATCCAAACAGTACAATTCGCCAATTTATTGTTCTTCAAGTTTAAGTGAACAACGAGCCCCAATGGTTAATCCTTTATCGGAAATTATTTGTAACTTTCGACAAGTAGAACAATGATTGGAACACGTAGACGGTTGAAATCATTGTATATATTGCTTCTATATAGTCCAAGAAACATATATGCAAAGCGTTCAAACAGTACAATTCGCCGATTTTTTGCTCTGTAAGTTTAAGTGAACTACGAGCCCCATTGTTAATCCTGTAAAGGAAATTATTTGTAAATTTCGGCCAGTAGAACAATGAATGGAACAGGTAGACGGTTGAAATCTTTGTATATATTGCTTCTATATAATCTAAGAAACATATATGCAAAGCATCTAAACAGTAACAATCGCCAATTTTTTGTTCTTCAAGTTTAAGTGAACTACGAGACCCATTGTTAATACTTTAACGGAAATTATTTGTAACTTGCGACAAGTAGAACATTGAATGGAATAGGTAGACGGTTGAAATCATTGTATATATTGCTTCCATATAGTCTAAGAAACATATATGCAAAGCATCCAAACAGTACAATTCGCCAATTTTTTGTTTTCCAAGTTTAAGTGAACAATGAGCCCCAATGGTTAATCCTTTATCGGAAATTATTTGTAACTTTCGACAAGTAGAACAATGAATAGTACAGGTAGACGGGAGAAATCTTTCTACATATTGCTTCTAAATAGTCTAAGAAACATATATGCAAAGCATCCAAACAGTACAATTCGCCAATCATTTGATCTTCAAGTTTAAGTGAACTACGAGCCCCATTGTTAATACTTTAACGGAAATTATTTGTAACTTGCGACAAGTAGAACAATGAATGGAACAGGTAGACGGTTGAAATCTTTGTATATATTGCTTCTATATAATCTAAGAAACATATATGCAAAGCATCCAAGCAGTACCATTCGCCAATTTTTTGTTCTTCAAGTTTAAGTGAACTACGAGCCCCATTGTTAATCCTTTAAAGGAAATTATTTGTAATTTTCGACAAGCAGAACAATGAATGGTACAGGTAGACGGTTGAAATCTTTGTATATATTGCTTCTATATAATCTAAGAAACATATATGCAAAGCATCCAAACAGTACCATCCGCCAATTTTTTGTTCTTCAAGTTTAAGTGAACTACGAGCCCCATTGTTAATCCTTTAAAGGAAATTATTTGTAAATTTCGGCAAGTAGAACAATGAATGGAATAGGTAGACGGTTGAAATCATTGTATATATTGCGTCTATATAGTCTTAGAAACATATATGCAAAGCATCCAAACAGTGCCTTTCGCCAATTTTTTGTTCTTCAAGTTTAAGTGAACTACGAGCCCCATTGTTAATCTTTTAAAGGAAATTATTTGTAAATTTCGACAAGTAGAACAATGAATGCAATAGGTAGACGGTTGAAATCATTGTAGATATTGCTTCTATATAGTCTAAGAAACATATATGCAAAGCATCTAAACAGTAACAATCGCCAATTTTTAGATCTTCAAGTTTAAGTGAACTACGAGCCCCATTGTTAATCCTTTAAAGGAAATTATTTGTAAATTTCGACAAGTAGAACAATGAATGGATCATGTAGACGGTTGAAAAAATTGTATATATTGCTTCTAGATAGTCTACGAAACATATATGCAAAGCATCCAAACAGTACAATTCGCCAATTTTTTGTTTCTTCAAGTTTAAGTGAACTACGAGCCCCATTGTTAATCCTTTAAACGAAATTATTTGTAAATTTCGACAAGTAGAACAATGATTGGAACACGTAGACGGTTGAAATCTTTGTATATATTGCTTCTATATAGTATAAGAAACATATATGCAAAGCATCCAAACAGTACAATTCGCCAATTTTTTGTTCCTCAAGTTAAAGTGAACAATGAGCCCCAATGGTTAATCCTTTATCGGAAATTATTTGTAACTTTCGACAAGTAGAACAATGAATGGAACAGGTAGACTGTTGAAATCATTGTATATATTGCTTCTATATAGTCTAAGAAACATATATGCAAAGCGTCCAAACAGTACAATTCGCCAATTATTTGATCTTCAAGTTTAAGTAAAATACGATCCCCATTGTTAATCCTTTAAAGGAAATTATTTGTAAATTTCGACAAGTAGAACAATGAATGGAACAGGTAGACTGTTGAAATCATTGTATATATTGCTTCTGTGGGATTGAATGTATGAGTGCGATAATGAAGCATGTTTGTGTGTGTGTGTTCGGTGTGGAAGCATGCTGCTGTGTGAATATTCGATCTCTCGAACGTTCGTCGTCGGCGCTTTTGACGAGTCTCAAATGTTTTCGTTGACGGCGATGCGTTCGAGAGAAAGAAGTCAGTGTTATAGCGATTCTTGAGCCACAAAGGTTGGCGAGCGTTTTGAGCTGCGGAAATCAGCGTGCGAAGTGCGAACTATGTTAATCAGCGTTATTATTATTAAATTCATTCTTTCTTTTCATTTTCCTAACTACGATTCGTCTATCAAGAACCTATTTTCCTTTTCTATCTCCTTTCCTTCCTTCCTTTCCTAATAAAATCCTACAAATTGGGGGCTCGTCCGGGATTGTTAGACAGTGCAATCGTAGTTAGTGCGTAAACCAGTGTGTGCGAGAAAATAACTCATAACATGATAGTTATTGTGCTATGATGCCGAAGAATCCGCAGGATTTTACAGTGTCTGAGTTGAAAGCGAAATTGAAATCCTTGGGTTTGTCCACCACGGGATTGAAGAACGAATTACTTGTAAGACTCTCAACCGCGTATCCATCGGGTGACTGGATGGAAAATATCAGTGAGGACATTCGCGATACAACGTGCACGATAGAACAAGATTCCGGCATGGAAAGACGTTCTAGCAGTAGTGAGGACGAAAGAGTAAAGATGGATGCAGAAATGGATCTACTGCGTCGGCAAAAAGAAGTGGCTGAGCGCGAATTGGAAATTGCGCGTCGCGAGATCGAGCTCATGCGACGAATGCAAGAATTGAACATTGCAGAACCCTTACAAGCGACAGTGCGTGAGACAAGCAGTCCAGTGACGAATCGACGGCAAATAAGCCTGAAGGAAATTGCTGATATGCTTGGGTACTTCGACGGAGACAGTTACGCGTGTGAACGGTGGGAAAAACAATTACGGTGGCTGAGGGTTACGTACAATTTGGCTGAGGAGGACATGAAATATTTGATAACCTCGAGAATAAAAGGAAGTGCGCGAGAGTGGTTCGATACGAAGTCGGATTATCTCGAAATGCCGTTCGAGGAATTGATGGCTGAGATACGAGGAATGTTTCGCCACGACATTCAAAAAGCGGATAGAAGAAAGATTTTCGAAGAACGGACATGGAAAAAGGGCGAAACTTTTAAAGAATACTTCCACGACAAGGTAATTCTTGCGAATACCGTGCCCATTGACGAAGAGGAAATGGTTGCAAATTTAATAAATGGTATTCCTGACCCTGCGTTGCGCGATCAAGCACGAATGCATCGTTTCAAATCAAAAACATCTCTTTTGGAAGCATTTGAATCGATTTCGTGTAGAGCGAAAAATCATACGAGCGCGGATGTGGGACGCGTAAGTGAGAAATCGAACGTGAACAATTTTAATAAAGACAGAAGTGTATATGAGAAACCGAACGTGAACAATTTGAGTAAAAACAGAAGTGTACGGCGAGCTGATACTGTGATAAAAAGATGTACGAGCTGTGGTTCGCGACATCATTCGCTGTCGGATTGCCCGACAAAGGACAGGGGTCCGAAATGTTACGAGTGCCAGGAGTTTGGTCACATATCGGCGGAATGTAAGAAGAGGCAGCGAGGAACGGTGAAGGAGAGCTGTGCAGCTTCAAGGTTCTGCGACGGAAAATATTACAAAGATGTTTTGGTAAACGGACACAAATTAACGGCATTGATCGACACCGGGAGCGATCTCTGCTTAATGCGTTCTAGTAAATTTGTCGAGATCGGTGCGCCGCGTTTACAAAGTAACCGACTCAGATTTCGCGGTGTCGGGAGCCAAAACAATCAAACGTTAGGGGAATTTAATGCAAACGTTGTTGTGGACGGTAACACGTATTCGATTCTTATTCGCGTAATTCCCGACGATACGATGCGTTTTGAATTGTTAATAGGCGCAGATTTTTTGCGTACAGTCGGGGTAGAAATTAAAGAAAATAGAATAACTATATCTCGGATAGAAAAACAGCAACGGGAGAGCGATGTGCCGGAGATTTTTCAGATTGATTGTGAAGTCGACGCGACCGAATGGAAAATAGCGAATAAAGAGCATAAGCGTGCGATCGAAAATCTCATAGATTCTTATAACCCGATAAATGCCCGCGAGGCTCCGACGGAGATGAAAATTATTTTGAAAGACGAGGAGCCAGTGTACCAAAGACCGCGACGATTATCGCCATCGGAAAAAGAAGTTGTTAATTTGCAAATTGCGGAATGGATGCGAGATGGGATAGTACAACCATCATTGTCTGAATATGCCAGTCCCGTTGTACTAGTCAAGAAAAAAGACGGCTCAAATAGATTATGTGTAGATTACCGGCAAATTAATAAAAAAATAATTAAGGATAGGTACCCCCTTCCACTTATAGAGGACCAATTAGATTTGTTGCAAAATGCCAGAATTTTCAGTACCCTTGATTTGAAAAACGGATTTTTCCATGTGCCAGTCGAGTCGAACAGTCGGAAATATACTGCATTTATTGTGCCCGACGGGCAGTATGAATTTTTGCGAGTTCCTTTTGGACTTTGTAATTCGCCTGCTGTTTTCCAGAAATTCGTGAATGCTGTTTTTAGAGATTTGATCGCTAACAAGGTAATTTTAACGTACATGGAAGACTTGATCGTACCTTCGACGAATTTTGAAAATGCGTTGCAGAAACTTCGAACCGTACTGGAAAGAGCGGCAGAGTTTGGATTGCAAATAAATTGGGGAAAATGTGCGTTTCTGCAAAGTCGCGTTGAATTTCTAGGCCACATAATTGAGGATGGTAAGGTTTCTCCGTCCGAGCGTAAAACACTTGCAGTTAGGCATTTTCCGAAACCGCGAACGGTTAAACAGGTGCAAGGATTTCTTGGGTTGACCGGATACTTTCGGAAGTTTATTCCGCACTATTCAGTGATTGCGCGACCGTTAACAAATTTGTTGCGAGCAAATACAGAATTCCAATTCGGGGAAGAAGAAGACCGTGCGTTTGAGCGATTGAAAATAATGTTAAGCGATAAGCCTGTTATGAAATTATATACTGTTGGCGCGGAGACCGAACTACATACGGACGCGCGTAAGTTTGGATACGACGCGATGTTATTGCAGCGCGATAGTGACGATGGTGGCCTCCACCCTACGTATTATGCGAGTGGTAAGACGACCGCGGCCGAGGAAAATTACACGAGTTACGAGTTTTATAACAAGAGGAGGAAAAAGAGTAGGGTATACCGCGAGGGAGACTTAGTTGCCATTTTACGAACTCAGCAGCGACCCGGACTCAAGTTCGCATCGAGATTTCTTGGGCCCTACGTGGTGACGAAAGTCTTGCGAAACGATCGATATCTCGTTCGAAAAATTGGTGAAATTGAAGGACCTCGTGAAACATCTACGGTAATTGACCATATGAAACCGTGGATTGATGAACGCAGTGATAGTGATAGTGACATCGAAAGTAGTGACACCTGAGGGCAGGTGTCCTGGCAGGACGGCCGAGTGTGGGATTGAATGTATGAGTGCGATAATGAAGCATGTTTGTGTGTGTGTGTTCGGTGTGGAAGCATGCTGCTGTGTGAATATTCGATCTCTCGAACGTTCGTCGTCGGCGCTTTTGACGAGTCTCAAATGTTTTCGTTGACGGCGATGCGTTCGAGAGAAAGAAGTCAGTGTTATAGCGATTCTTGAGCCACAAAGGTTGGCGAGCGTTTTGAGCTGCGGAAATCAGCGTGCGAAGTGCGAACTATGTTAATCAGCGTTATTATTATTAAATTCATTCTTTCTTTTCATTTTCCTAACTACGATTCGTCTATCAAGAACCTATTTTCCTTTTCTATCTCCTTTCCTTCCTTCCTTTCCTAATAAAATCCTACACTTCTGTATAGTCTAAGAAACATATATGCAAAGCGTCCAAACAGTACAATTCGCCAATTATTTGATCTTCAAGTTTAAGTGAACTACGAGCCCCATTGTTAATACTTTAACGGAAATTATTTGTAACTTGCGACAAGTAGAACAATGAATGGAACAGGTAGACGGTTGAAATCTTTGTATATATTGCTTCTATATAGTCTACGAAACATATATGCAAAGCATCCAAACAGTACAATTCGCCAATTTATTGTTCTTCAAGTTTAAGTGAACAACGAGCCCCATTGTTAATCCTTTAAAGGAAATTATTTGTAAATTTCGACAAGTAGAACAATGAATGGAACAGGTAGACGGTTGAAATCTTTGTATATATTGCTTCTATATAGTCTAAGAAACATATATGCAAAGCATCCAAACAGTACCATTCGCCACTTTTTTGTTCTTCAAGTTTAAGTGAACAACGAGCCCCATTGTTAATCCTTTAAAGGAAATTATTTGTAAATTTCGACAAGTAGAACAATGATTGGAACACGTAGACGGTTGAAATCTTTGTATATATTGCTTCTATATAGTATAAGAAACATATATGCAAAGCATCCAAACAGTACAATTCGCCAATTTTTTGTTCCTCAAGTTAAAGTGAACAATGAGCCCCAATGGTTAATCCTTTATCGGAAATTATTTGTAACTTTCGACAAGTAGAACAATGAATGGAACAGGTAGACTGTTGAAATCATTGTATATATTGCTTCTATATAGTCTAAGAAACATATATGCAAAGCGTCCAAACAGTACAATTCGCCAATTATTTGATCTTCAAGTTTAAGTAAAATACGATCCCCATTGTTAATCCTTTAAAGGAAATTATTTGTAAATTTCGACAAGTAGAACAATGAATGGAACAGGTAGACTGTTGAAATCATTGTATATATTGCTTCTGTATAGTCTAAGAAACATATATGCAAAGCGTCCAAACAGTACAATTCGCCAATTATTTGATCTTCAAGTTTAAGTGAACTACGAGCCCCATTGTTAATACTTTAACGGAAATTATTTGTAACTTGCGACAAGTAGAACAATGAATGGAACAGGTAGACGGTTGAAATCTTTGTATATATTGCTTCTATATAGTCTACGAAACATATATGCAAAGCATCCAAACAGTACAATTCGCCAATTTATTGTTCTTCAAGTTTAAGTGAACAACGAGCCCCATTGTTAATCCTTTAAAGGAAATTATTTGTAAATTTCGACAAGTAGAACAATGATTGGAACACGTAGACGGTTGAAATCTTTGTATATATTGCTTCCATATAGTCTAAGAAACATGTACGCAAAGCATCCAAACAGTACCATTCGCCAATTTTTTGGTCTTCAAGTTTAAGTGAACAATGAGCCCCAATGGTTAATCCTTTATCGGAAATTATTTGTAATTTTCGACAAGTAGAACAATGAATGGAACAGGTAGACGGTTGAAATATTTGTATATATTGCTTCTATATAATATAAGAAACATATATTCAAAGCATCCGAACAGTACAATTCGCCAATTTCTTGTTCTTCAAGTTTAAGTAAACTACGATCCCCATTGTTAATCCCTTAACGGAAATTATTTGTAACTTTCGACAAGTAGAACAATGAATGGAACAGGTAGACGGTTGCATTCTTTGTATATATTGCTTCTATATAGTCTAAGAAACATATATGCAAAGCATCCAAACAGTACAATTCGCCAATTTATTGTTCTTCAAGTTTAAGTGAACAACGAGCCCCATTGTTAATCCTTTAAAGGAAATTATTTGTAAATTTCGACAAGTAGAACAATGAATAGTACAGGTAGACGGGTGAAATCTTCCCATATATTGCTTCTAAATAGTCTAAGAAACATATATGCAAAGCATCCAAACAGTACAATTCGCCAATTTTTTGTTCTTCAAGTTTAAGTGAACTACGAGCCACATTGTTAATCCTTTAAAGGAAATTAATTGTAACTTTCTACAAGTAGAACAATGATTGGAACACGTAGACGGTTGAAATCTTTGTATATATTGCTTCCATATAGTCTAAGAAACATATATGCAAAGCATCCAAACAGTACAATTCGCCAATTTATTGTTCTTCAAGTTTAAGTGAACAACGAGCCCCAATGGTTAATCCTTTATCGGAAATTATTTGTAACTTTCGACAAGTAGAACAATGATTGGAACACGTAGACGGTTGAAATCATTGTATATATTGCTTCTATATAGTCCAAGAAACATATATGCAAAGCGTTCAAACAGTACAATTCGCCGATTTTTTGCTCTGTAAGTTTAAGTGAACTACGAGCCCCATTGTTAATCCTGTAAAGGAAATTATTTGTAAATTTCGGCCAGTAGAACAATGAATGGAACAGGTAGACGGTTGAAATCTTTGTATATATTGCTTCTATATAATCTAAGAAACATATATGCAAAGCATCTAAACAGTAACAATCGCCAATTTTTTGTTCTTCAAGTTTAAGTGAACTACGAGACCCATTGTTAATACTTTAACGGAAATTATTTGTAACTTGCGACAAGTAGAACATTGAATGGAATAGGTAGACGGTTGAAATCATTGTATATATTGCTTCCATATAGTCTAAGAAACATATATGCAAAGCATCCAAACAGTACAATTCGCCAATTTTTTGTTTTCCAAGTTTAAGTGAACAATGAGCCCCAATGGTTAATCCTTTATCGGAAATTATTTGTAACTTTCGACAAGTAGAACAATGAATAGTACAGGTAGACGGGAGAAATCTTTCTACATATTGCTTCTAAATAGTCTAAGAAACATATATGCAAAGCATCCAAACAGTACAATTCGCCAATCATTTGATCTTCAAGTTTAAGTGAACTACGAGCCCCATTGTTAATACTTTAACGGAAATTATTTGTAACTTGCGACAAGTAGAACAATGAATGGAACAGGTAGACGGTTGAAATCTTTGTATATATTGCTTCTATATAATCTAAGAAACATATATGCAAAGCATCCAAGCAGTACCATTCGCCAATTTTTTGTTCTTCAAGTTTAAGTGAACTACGAGCCCCATTGTTAATCCTTTAAAGGAAATTATTTGTAATTTTCGACAAGCAGAACAATGAATGGTACAGGTAGACGGTTGAAATCTTTGTATATATTGCTTCTATATAATCTAAGAAACATATATGCAAAGCATCCAAACAGTACCATCCGCCAATTTTTTGTTCTTCAAGTTTAAGTGAACTACGAGCCCCATTGTTAATCCTTTAAAGGAAATTATTTGTAAATTTCGGCAAGTAGAACAATGAATGGAATAGGTAGACGGTTGAAATCATTGTATATATTGCGTCTATATAGTCTTAGAAACATATATGCAAAGCATCCAAACAGTGCCTTTCGCCAATTTTTTGTTCTTCAAGTTTAAGTGAACTACGAGCCCCATTGTTAATCTTTTAAAGGAAATTATTTGTAAATTTCGACAAGTAGAACAATGAATGCAATAGGTAGACGGTTGAAATCATTGTAGATATTGCTTCTATATAGTCTAAGAAACATATATGCAAAGCATCTAAACAGTAACAATCGCCAATTTTTAGATCTTCAAGTTTAAGTGAACTACGAGCCCCATTGTTAATCCTTTAAAGGAAATTATTTGTAAATTTCGACAAGTAGAACAATGAATGGATCATGTAGACGGTTGAAAAAATTGTATATATTGCTTCTAGATAGTCTACGAAACATATATGCAAAGCATCCAAACAGTACAATTCGCCAATTTTTTGTTTCTTCAAGTTTAAGTGAACTACGAGCCCCATTGTTAATCCTTTAAACGAAATTATTTGTAAATTTCGACAAGTAGAACAATGATTGGAACACGTAGACGGTTGAAATCTTTGTATATATTGCTTCTATATAGTATAAGAAACATATATGCAAAGCATCCAAACAGTACAATTCGCCAATTTTTTGTTCCTCAAGTTAAAGTGAACAATGAGCCCCAATGGTTAATCCTTTATCGGAAATTATTTGTAACTTTCGACAAGTAGAACAATGAATGGAACAGGTAGACTGTTGAAATCATTGTATATATTGCTTCTATATAGTCTAAGAAACATATATGCAAAGCGTCCAAACAGTACAATTCGCCAATTATTTGATCTTCAAGTTTAAGTAAAATACGATCCCCATTGTTAATCCTTTAAAGGAAATTATTTGTAAATTTCGACAAGTAGAACAATGAATGGAACAGGTAGACTGTTGAAATCATTGTATATATTGCTTCTGTATAGTCTAAGAAACATATATGCAAAGCGTCCAAACAGTACAATTCGCCAATTATTTGAGCTTCAAGTTTAAGTGAACTACGAGCCCCATTGTTAATACTTTAACGGAAATTATTTGTAACTTGCGACAAGTAGAACAATGAATGGAACAGGTAGACGGTTGAAATCTTTGTATATATTGCTTCTATATAGTCTACGAAACATATATGCAAAGCATCCAAACAGTACAATTCGCCAATTTATTGTTCTTCAAGTTTAAGTGAACAACGAGCCCCATTGTTAATCCTTTAAAGGAAATTATTTGTAAATTTCGACAAGTAGAACAATGATTGGAACACGTAGACGGTTGAAATCTTTGTATATATTGCTTCCATATAGTCTAAGAAACATGTACGCAAAGCATCCAAACAGTACCATTCGCCAATTTTTTGGTCTTCAAGTTTAAGTGAACAATGAGCCCCAATGGTTAATCCTTTATCGGAAATTATTTGTAATTTTCGACAAGTAGAACAATGAATGGAACAGGTAGACGGTTGAAATATTTGTATATATTGCTTCTATATAATATAAGAAACATATATTCAAAGCATCCGAACAGTACAATTCGCCAATTTCTTGTTCTTCAAGTTTAAGTAAACTACGAGCCACATTGTTAATCCTTTAAAGGAAATTATTTGTAAATTTCGACAAGTAGAACAATGAATAGTACAGGTAGACGGGTGAAATCTTCCCATATATTGCTTCTAAATAGTCTAAGAAACATATATGCAAAGCATCCAAACAGTACAATTCGCCAATTTTTTGTTCTTCAAGTTTAAGTGAACTACGAGCCACATTGTTAATCCTTTAAAGGAAATTAATTGTAACTTTCTACAAGTAGAACAATGATTGGAACACGTAGACGGTTGAAATCTTTGTATATATTGCTTCCATATAGTCTAAGAAACATATATGCAAAGCATCCAAACAGTACAATTCGCCAATTTATTGTTCTTCAAGTTTAAGTGAACAACGAGCCCCAATGGTTAATCCTTTATCGGAAATTATTTGTAACTTTCGACAAGTAGAACAATGATTGGAACACGTAGACGGTTGAAATCATTGTATATATTGCTTCTATATAGTCCAAGAAACATATATGCAAAGCGTCCAAACAGTACAATTCGCCGATTTTTTGCTCTGTAAGTTTAAGTGAACTACGAGCCCCATTGTTAATCCTTTAAAGGAAATTATTTGTAAATTTCGGCCAGTAGAACAATGAATGGAACAGGTAGACGGTTGAAATCTTTGTATATATTGCTTCTATATAATCTAAGAAACATATATGCAAAGCATCTAAACAGTAACAATCGCCAATTTTTTGTTCTTCAAGTTTAAGTGAACTACGAGACCCATTGTTAATACTTTAACGGAAATTATTTGTAACTTGCGACAAGTAGAACATTGAATGGAATAGGTAGACGGTTGAAATCATTGTATATATTGCTTCCATATAGTCTAAGAAACATATATGCAAAGCATCCAAACAGTACAATTCGCCAATTTTTTGTTTTCCAAGTTTAAGTGAACAATGAGCCCCAATGGTTAATCCTTTATCGGAAATTATTTGTAACTTTCGACAAGTAGAACAATGAATAGTACAGGTAGACGGGAGAAATCTTTCTACATATTGCTTCTAAATAGTCTAAGAAACATATATGCAAAGCATCCAAACAGTACAATTCGCCAATTATTTGATCTTCAAGTTTAAGTGAACTACGAGCCCCATTGTTAATACTTTAACGGAAATTATTTGTAACTTGCGACAAGTAGAACAATGAATGGAACAGGTAGACGGTTGAAATCTTTGTATATATTGCTTCTATATAATCTAAGAAACATATATGCAAAGCATCCAAACAGTACCATTCGCCAATTTTTTGTTCTTCTACTTTAAGTGAACAACGATCCCCATTGATAATCATGAAACGGAAATTATTTGTAACTTTCTACAAGTAGAACAATGAATAGAACAGGTAGACGGTTGAAATCTTTGTATATGATGCTTCTATATACTCTAAGAAATTTATATGCAAAGCATCTAAACAGTAACAATCGCCAATTTTTTGATCTTCAAGTTTAAGTGAACAGCGAGCCCCATTGATAATCATGAAATGGAAATTATTTGTAACTTTCTACAAGTAGAACAATGAATAGTACAGGTAGACGGGTGAAATCTTCCCATATATTGCTTCTAAATAGTCTAAGAAACATATATGCAAAGCATCCAAACAGTACAATTCGCCAATTTATTGTTCTTCAAGTTTAAGTGAACAACGAGCCCCAATGGTTAATCCTTTAACCCATTGCCGCAAATGACGGCTATAGCCGTCAAATTTTTGTCGATATGTAGGCAAATGACGGCTATAGACGTCATGCAAATTTTAATTATTAAAAAAAGTACAGCGTTTGTACACTTGTTCTTGGTTAAGTAACGCATCGAACAAAGAACGTATAGCATGCCAGATAGCATATCACTTGTTTTTTCACGCGTTTTGTCATAATGTATCGGTCTGGAACATTTGAGTATCTAAAGACAAATACGGGCTATAAGCGTCGTTCACGACGATTGTAGCTTTCGGTAGTCGTTCCAAACATTTACTCCATTTCAGTTCGTGCAGTTGAATAGTGTGTTTTTGAAGAAGAACCATCTATTCTGTAAGTATCTTTTCATAAATTATGTAAACACAGATCAATTACTCTTCTCAAAATTCAATAAATAAAAAAGTAAAATTATTTGACAGAATATCTGCACAGGTATCAGTATATGTAAATTGATAATAGTATAATATAAAAAATATCAGCATTTCCATAATACTCTTATATTACATTATTATCACACAGTGACAATTTACACATATTGACACTTGTGTTGTACTTCCTCCGTCGGCTAATTTTACATTTTATTTTTTCATATTAGTACATATTTTTCTTTCGACGTTGCTGTGGGTGTATGTGTATAAGTGTATATATTTTTTGCTTTTTTTAGAAAAAATTTTAGCCGCTAAAATGTACAGAGCCAGAAAGTACACGAAAAAGAACAAAAAACTTTTACGTGACTATGCTCTCAGTGATGACGATCACAGCGTTGTTTGCGGAGAATCTCAATCTGATGCAGATTCTTTTAGCGACGGTAGTGAGGCAGACTTTTTGGCGAATCAACGTCGTAAGAAGAAGCGTGTGATAGTGTCATCTGATAAAGACACTGAAGATACTGATGTCCTTACCGGTGGCGATCGTGCAAGTTGTTCACCAGAAACGACAGATAATGAACCGAATATCGACGATGCCAATACGTGGTATGATAGTAAAGAGAAATTGATGGAATTCGCTTTTGACGATAGTAAATGCGGCATTCAAATGAATGCTGATAACTGTTCTACTCCAAGAGACATTTTTGATCAGTTGTTCTCAAAGGATATAGTTGAAACACTCGTTGGTTGCACAAATCGCTATGGAAAGAATTTATTTGAAACCGTACGTCCTGCTACAAGAAATACCGAAAAACTTAGTTTCACTGAAACGGATGCAGAAGAATTACTAAAATTTTTGGGCCTTTGCTTACTTCAAGGTCAAAAAAGGGCTCCTTCCATTCGACACTTGTTCACCGACAATCCTCTTTACTATACACCAATATTCCCGTACATTATGTCTGGTCGCCGTTTCGAACAGTTACTACGATGCATCAATGCACATTATACTGGACGTGTTGACAACAGTACCAAAAAACTAAAAAAAATTGACCCCATGCTCCAACCAATTCTTGTAAATTTTCAAGCAGCATACGCACCTTCAAAAGCACTTTCCTTAGATGAATCCCTTTTGTTGTTTCGAGGTCGGCTAAGTTTCCGACAATATATAAAAGGGAAAAAAGCAAAATATGGCATAAAACTGTTTGAATTGAATACGCCGGACGGATATGTTCTAAATGTTGAGATTTATCAGGGAAAATCGGATAATATAGAGAAAACGCCAAAAACTAATAGTCTTGTTCTACGGCTAATGCAACCATATTTGGGAAAAGGGCATCATCTTTTTATGGACAATTTTTACAACAGTATCGATCTGTCAAAAGAGCTGCTAAAATATAAAACACATACAACCGGTACGCTTCGTTCTAATAGAAAAGGTAATCCGAAAGAAGTAACATCCAAAAAGTTACAAAAGGGCGAACATATATGGCGTAGATGCGGTCAGATTTATGTATCGAAGTGGCGAGATAAACGGGACGTTCTGTCCATAACAACAAACCATCATCCGGAAATAGTAGAAGTTACTAACAGATTTGGACAGAAAAAGTATAAACCAAATGATATAGCTGAATACAATTTGAATATGTCAGGAGTTGACACATGTGATCAAATGGTTTCCTATTATTCATCGCCACGAAAATCCATAAGATGGTATAAAAAACTTCTTTTCCATCTTTTAGACTTATCCGTCTGGAATTCTTATTTCATATATCGACAATTTCATAAATCTGCAACTTTCCTACAGTTTAGAGATTTGTTGATACAATCATTGATCGGATTACCTCCTACAGAGGTTTCTGGAAAAAATTTAGCGGCATTGACAACAATACGTGGTCGTCCGAAACAATTATGTTCATTACCATTGGACTCCACAAGTTTTACGCAACACTTCCCGGAAAAAATACCCCCACCTACTGATTTTGAACGCAAAACTTATTTTTTACGATGCAGACAATGTTGGAAAATACAAATCAGGAAAGAAACATCATATAGATGTAAAACTTGTCCCAATAAACCGCCATTATGTCCAGAATGCTTTGAATCTTATCATTCGTAATGCTTTTTTGCGTGTATGTAATTAGTTTCCTGTTGTAATTTTTATTTCAGTTTTGTTGTTTTATAAGCCAAATAAATTACAAAGGTTGATTTTGTTTCAAACTGATTTTCTTGTGTTAAGTTTACACCTATTTACTCCCATTGATTCATAGGAATCCTTTTGAATTAGTAAAGCAAATGTCGTATAGTCGTCACGACGGTCATAGCCGTCATTTGCTCCGGAAAGAGAAAAAAATGATATGATGAGCAAATGACGGTTATAGCCGTCAAAAGTTTTTTTATAAATACTGTGGCCAAATGTGATAATTTTCACTTCCAAATATACAAGTTACACTCAATTTCATCTGGTAGACATAAACAATTGAAAAAAAAGTGTGTTTCTGAGCGCCACTTCGAAAAAAAAAGTGTGCGGCAATGGGTTAAAGGAAATTATTTGTAAATTTCGTCAAGTAGAACAATGAATGGAATAGGTAGACGGTTGAAATCATTGTAGATATTGCTTCTATATAGTCTAAGAAACATATATGCAAAGCATCTAAACAGTAACAATCGCCAATTTTTAGATCTTCAAGTTTAAGTGAACAGCGAGCCCCATTGATAATCATGAAATGGAAATTATTTGTAACTTTCTACAAGTAGAACAATGAATGGAACAGGTAGACGGTTGAAATCTTTGTATATATTGCTTCTATATAATCTAAGAAACATATATGCAAAGCATCCAAGCAGTACCATTCGCCAATTTTTTGTTCTTCAAGTTTAAGTGAACTACGAGCCCCATTGTTAATCCTTTAAAGGAAATTATTTGTAATTTTCGACAAGCAGAACAATGAATGGTACAGGTAGACGGTTGAAATCTTTGTATATATTGCTTCTATATAATCTAAGAAACATATATGCAAAGCATCCAAACAGTACCATCCGCCAATTTTTTGTTCTTCAAGTTTAAGTGAACTACGAGCCCCATTGTTAATCCTTTAAAGGAAATTATTTGTAAATTTCGGCAAGTAGAACAATGAATGGAATAGGTAGACGGTTGAAATCATTGTATATATTGCGTCTATATAGTCTTAGAAACATATATGCAAAGCATCCAAACAGTGCCTTTCGCCAATTTTTTGTTCTTCAAGTTTAAGTGAACTACGAGCCCCATTGTTAATACTTTAACGGAAATTATTTGTAACTTGCGACAAGTAGAACAATGAATGGAACAGGTAGCCGGTTGAAATCAATGTATATATTGCTTCTATATAGTCTAAGAAACATATATGCAATGCATCCAAGCAGTACCATTCGCCAATTTTTTGTTCTTCAAGTTTAAGTGAACAACGAGCCCCAATGGTTAATCCTTTATCGGAAATTATTTGTAACTTTCGACAAGTAGAACAATGAATGGAACAGGTAGACGGTTGAAATCTTTGTATATATTGCTTCCATATAGTCTAACAAACATGTACGCAAAGCATCCAAACAGTACCATTCGCCAATTTTTTGTTCTTCAAGTTTAAGTTAACAATGAGCCCCAATGGTTAATCCTTTATCGGAAATTATTTGTAATTTTCGACAAGTAGAACAATGAATGGAACAGGTAGACGGTTGAAATCTTTGTATATATTGCTTCTATATAGTCTAAGAAACATATATGCAAAGCATCCAAACAGTACCTTTCACCAATTTTTTGTTCTTCAAGTTTAAGTGAACAACGTGCCCCATTGATAATCATGAAACGGAAATTATTTGTAACTTTCTACAAGTAGAACAATGAATAGAACAGGTAGACGGTTGAAATCATTGTATATGTTGCTTCTATATAGTCTAAGAAACCTATATGCAAAGCATCTAAACAGTAACAATCGCCAATTTTTTGATCTTCAAGTTTAAGTGAACAGCGAGCCCAATTGATAATCATGAAATGGAAATTATTTGTAACTTTCTACAAGTAGAACAATGAATAGTACAGGTAGACGGGTGAAATCTTTCTATATATTGCTTCTAAATAGTCTAAGAAACATATACGCAAAGCATCCAAACAGTACAATTCGCCAATTTTTTGTTCTTCAAGTTTAAGTGAACTACCAGCCCCATTGTTAATCCTTTAAAGGAAATTATTTGTAAATTTCGACAAGTAGAACAATGAATGGAACAGGTAGACTGTTGAAATCATTGTATAAATTGCTTCTATATAGTCTAAGAAACATATATGCATAGCGTCCAAACAGTACAATTCGCCAATTTTTTGCTCTTCAAGTTTAAGTAAACAATGAGCCCCAATGGTTAATCCTTTATCGGAAATTACTTGTAATTTTCGACAAGTAGAACAATGAATGGAATAGGTAGACGGTTGAAATCATTGTATATATTGCTTCTATATAGTCTAAGAAACATGTATGCAAAGCATCCAAACAGTACAATTCGCCAATTTCTTGTTCTTCAAGTTTAAGTAAACTACGATCCCCATTGTTAATCCCTTAACGGAAATTATTTGTAACTTTCGACAAGTAGAACAATGAATGGAACAGGTAGACGGTTGAGATCATTGTATATATTGCTTCTATATAGTCTAAGAAACATATCTGCAAATCATCCAAACAGTACAATTCGCCAATTATTTGATCTTCAAGTTTAAGTGAACTACGAGCCCCATTGTTAATACTTTAACGGAAATTATTTGTAACTTGCGACAAGTAGAACAATGAATGGAACAGGTAGACGGTTGAAATCAATGTATATATTGCTTCTATATAGTCTAAGAAACATATATGCAAAGCATCCAAACAGTACCATTCGCCAATTTTTTGTTCTTCAAGTTTAAGTGAACAATGAGCCCCAATGGTTAATCCTTTATCGGAAATTATTTGTAATTTTCGACAAGTAGAACAATGAATGGAACAGGTAGACGGTTGAAATCTTTGTACATATTGCTTCTATATAATCTAAGAATCATATATGCAAAGCATCCAAACAGTACCTTTCGCCAATTTTTTGTTCTTCAAGTTTAAGTGAACAACGAGCCCCATTGATAATCATGAAACGGAAATTATTTGTAACTTTCTACAAGTAGAACAATGAATAGAACAGGTAGACGGTTGAAATCTTTGTATATATTGCGTCTATATAGTCTAAGAAACATATATGCAAAGCATCCAAACAGTACAATTCGCCAATTTATTGTTCTTCAAGTTTAAGTGAACAACGAGCCCCATTGTTAATCCTTTAAAGGAAATTATTTGTAACTTTCGACAAGTAGAACAATGAATAGAACAGGTAGACGGTTGAAATCTTTGTATATATTGCGTCTATATAGTCTAAGAAACATATATGCAAAGCATCCAAACAATACAATTCGCCAATTTATTGTTCTTCAAGTTTAAGTGAACAACGAGCCCCATTGTTAATCTTTTAAAGGAAATTATTTGTTACTTGCGACAAGTAGAACAATGAATGGAACAGGTAGACGGTTGAAATCTTCGTATATATTGCTTCTATATAGTCTAAGAAACATATATGCAAAGCATCCAAACAGTACCATTCGCCAATTTTTTGTTCTTCAAGTTTAAGTGAACAATGAGCCCCATTGTTAATCCTTTAAAGGAAATTATTTGTAAATTTCGACAAGTAGAACAATGAATGGAACAGGTAGACTGTTGAAATCATTGTATATATTGCTTCTGTATAGTCTAAGAAACATATATGCAAAGAATCCAAACAGTACAATTCGCCAATTATTTGATCTTCAAGTTTAAGTGAACAACGAGCCCCATTGTTAATCTTTTAAAGGAAATTATTTGTAAATTTCGACAAGTTGAACAATGATTGGAACACGTAGACGGTTGAAATCTTTGTATATATTGCTTCCATATATTCTAAGAAACATTTGTGCAAAGCATCCAAACATTACCATTCGCCAATTTTTTGTCCTTCAAGTTTAAGTGAACAATGAGCCCCATTGTTAATCCTTTATCGGAAATTATTTGTAACTTTCGACAAGTAGAACAATGAATGGAACAGGTAGACGGTTGAAATCTTTGTATATATTGCTTCTATATAGTCTAAGAAACATATATGCAAAGCATCCAAACAGTACAATTTGCCAATTTTTTGTTCTTCAAGTTTAAGTGAACAATGAGCCCCAATGGTTAATCCTTTTTCGGTAATTATTTGTAACTTTCGACAAGTAGAACAATGAATGGAACAGGTAGACGGTTGAAATCCTTGTATATATTGCGTCTATATAGTCTAAGAAACATATATGCAAAGCATCCAAACAGTACAATTCGCCAATTTATTGTTCTTCAAGTTTAAGTGAACAACGAGCCCCATTGTTAATCCTTTAAATGAAATTATTTGTAAATTTCGGCAAGTAGAACAATGAATGGAATAGGTAGACGGTTGAAATCATTGTATATATTGCTTCTATATAGTCTAAGAAACATGTATGCAAAGCATCCAAACAGTACAATTCGCCAATTTCTTGTTCTTCAAGTTTAAGTAAACTACGATCCCCATTGTTAATCCCTTAACGGAAATTATTTGTAACTTTCGACAAGTAGAACAATGAATGGAACAGGTAGACGGTTGAGATCATTGTATATATTGCTTCTATATAGTCTAAGAAACATATCTGCAAATCATCCAAACAGTACAATTCGCCAATTATTTGATCTTCAAGTTTAAGTGAACTACGAGCCCCATTGTTAATACTTTAACGGAAATTATTTGTAACTTGCGACAAGTAGAACAATGAATGGAACAGGTAGACGGTTGAAATCAATGTATATATTGCTTCTATATAGTCTAAGAAACATATACGCAAAGCATCTAAACAGTACCATTCGCCAATTTTTTGTTCTTCAAGTTTAAGTGAACAATGAGCCCCAATGGTTAATCCTTTATCGGAAATCACTTGTAATTTTCGACAAGTAGAACAATGATTGGAACACGTAGACGGTTGAAATCTTTGTATATATTGCTTCCATATATTCTAAGAAACATTTATGCAAAGCATCCAAACATTACCATTCGCCAATTTTTTGTCCTTCAAGTTTAAGTGAACAATGAGCCCCATTGTTAATCCTTTATCGGAAATTATTTGTAACTTTCGACAAGTAGAACAATGAATGGAACAGGTAGACGGTTGAAATCTTTGTATATATTGCTTCTATATAGTCTAAGAAACATATATGCAAAGCATCCAAACAGTACAATTTGCCAATTTTTTGTTCTTCAAGTTTAAGTGAACAATGAGCCCCAATGGTTAATCCTTTTTCGGTAATTATTTGTAACTTTCGACAAGTAGAACAATGAATGGAACAGGTAGACGGTTGAAATCCTTGTATATATAGCGTCTATATAGTCTAAGAAACATATATGCAAAGCATCCAAACAGTACAATTCGCCAATTTAATGTTCTTCAAGTTTAAGTGAACAACGAGCCCCATTGTTAATCCTTTAAAGGAAATTATTTGTAACTTTCGACAAGTAGAACAATGAATGGAACAGGTAGACGGTTGAAATCTTTGTATATATTGCGTCTATATAGTCTAAGAAACATATATGCAAAGCATCCAAACAATACAATTCGCCAATTTATTGTTCTTCAAGTTTAAGTGAACAACGAGCCCCATTGTTAATCTTTTAAAGGAAATTATTTGTTACTTGCGACAAGTAGAACAATGAATGGAACAGGTAGACGGTTGAAATCTTCGTATATATTGCTACTATATAATCTAAGATACATATATGCAAAGCATCCAAACAGTACCATTCGCCAATTTTTTGATCTTCAAGTTTAAGTGAACTACGAGCCCCATTGTTAATCCTTTAAAGGAAATTATTTGTAAATTTCGACAAGTAGAACAATGAATGGAACAGGTAGACTGTTGAAATCATTGTATATATTGCTTCTGTATAGTCTAAGAAACATATATGCAAAGAATCCAAACAGTACAATTCGCCAATTATTTGATCTTCAAGTTTAAGTGAACTACGAGCCCCATTGTTAATACTTTAACGGAAATCACTTGTAATTTTCGACAAGTAGAACAATGATTGGAACACGTAGACGGTTGAAATCTTTGTATATATTGCTTCCATATATTCTAAGAAACATTTATGCAAAGCATCCAAACATTACCATTCGCCAATTTTTTGTCCTTCAAGTTTAAGTGAACAATGAGCCCCATTGTTAATCCTTTATCGGAAATTATTTGTAACTTTCGACAAGTAGAACAATGAATGGAACAGGTAGACGGTTGAAATCTTTGTATATATTGCTTCTATATAGTCTAAGAAACATATATGCAAAGCATCCAAACAGTACAATTTGCCAATTTTTTGTTCTTCAAGTTTAAGTGAACAATGAGCCCCAATGGTTAATCCTTTTTCGGTAATTATTTGTAACTTTCGACAAGTAGAACAATGAATGGAACAGGTAGACGGTTGAAATCCTTGTATATATTGCGTCTATATAGTCTAAGAAACATATATGCAAAGCATCCAAACAGTACAATTCGCCAATTTATTGTTCTTCAAGTTTAAGTGAACAACGAGCCCCATTGTTAATCCTTTAAAGGAAATTATTTGTAACTTTCGACAAGTAGAACAATGAATGGAACAGGTAGACGGTTGAAATCTTTGTATATATTGCGTCTATATAGTCTAAGAAACATATATGCAAAGCATCCAAACAATACAATTCGCCAATTTATTGTTCTTCAAGTTTAAGTGAACAACGAGCCCCATTGTTAATCTTTTAAAGGAAATTATTTGTTACTTGCGACAAGTAGAACAATGAATGGAACAGGTAGACGGTTGAAATCTTCGTATATATTGCTACTATATAATCTAAGATACATATATGCAAAGCATCCAAACAGTACCATTCGCCAATTTTTTGATCTTCAAGTTTAAGTGAACTACGAGCCCCATTGTTAATCCTTTAAAGGAAATTATTTGTAAATTTCGACAAGTAGAACAATGAATGGAACAGGTAGACTGTTGAAATCATTGTATATATTGCTTCTGTATAGTCTAAGAAACATATATGCAAAGAATCCAAACAGTACAATTCGCCAATTATTTGATCTTCAAGTTTAAGTGAACTACGAGCCCCATTGTTAATACTTTAACGGAAATCACTTGTAATTTTCGACAAGTAGAACAATGATTGGAACACGTAAACGGTTGAAATCTTTGTATATATTGCTTCCATATATTCTAAGAAACATTTATGCAAAGCATCCAAACGTTACCATTCGCCAATTTTTTGTCCTTCAAGTTTAAGTGAACAATGAGCCCCATTGTTAATCCTTTATCGGAAATTATTTGTAACTTTCGACAAGTAGAACAATGAATGGAACAGGTAGACGGTTGAAATCTTTGTATATATTGCTTCTATATAGTCTAAGAAACATATATGCAAAGCATCCAAACAGTACAATTTGCCAATTTTTTGTTCTTCAAGTTTAAGTGAACAATGAGCCCCAATGGTTAATCCTTTTTCGGTAATTATTTGTAACTTTCGACAAGTAGAACAATGAATGGAACAGGTAGACGGTTGAAATCCTTGTATATATTGCGTCTATATAGTCTAAGAAACATATATGCAAAGCATCCAAACAGTACAATTCGCCAATTTATTGTTCTTCAAGTTTAAGTGAACAACGAGCCCCATTGTTAATCCTTTAAAGGAAATTATTTGTAACTTTCGACAAGTAGAACAATGAATGGAACAGGTAGACGGTTGAAATCTTTGTATATATTGCGTCTATATAGTCTAAGAAACATATATGCAAAGCATCCAAACAATACAATTCGCCAATTTATTGTTCTTCAAGTTTAAGTGAACAACGAGCCCCATTGTTAATCTTTTAAAGGAAATTATTTGTTACTTGCGACAAGTAGAACAATGAATGGAACAGGTAGACGGTTGAAATCTTCGTATATATTGCTACTATATAATCTAAGATACATATATGCAAAGCATCCAAACAGTACCATTCGCCAATTTTTTGATCTTCAAGTTTAAGTGAACTACGAGCCCCATTGTTAATCCTATAAAGGAAATTATTTGTAAATTTCGACAAGTAGAACAATGAATGGAACAGGTAGACTGTTGAAATCATTGTATATATTGCTTCTGTATAGTCTAAGAAACATATATGCAAAGAATCCAAACAGTACAATTCGCCAATTATTTGATCTTCAAGTTTAAGTGAACTACGAGCCCCATTGTTAATACTTTAACGGAAATTATTTGTAACTTTCGACAAGTAGAACAATGAATGGAACAGGTAGACGGTTGAAATCTTTGTATATATTGCTTCTATATAATCTAAGAAACATATATTTATAGCATCCAAACAGTACCATTCGCCAATTTTTTGTTCTTCAAGTTTAAGTGAACTACGAGCCCCATTGTTAATCCTTTAAAGTAAATTATTTGTAAATTTCGACAAGTAGAACAATGATTGGAACACGTAGAAGGTTGAAATCTTTGTATATATTGCTTACATATAGTCTAAGAAACATATCTGCAAAGCATCCAAACAGTACCATTCGAGAATTTATTGTTCTTCATGATTAAGTGAATAACGAGCCCCATTGATAATCATGAAAGGGAAATTATTTGTAACTTTCTCTTTTTTTTTTTTTTTTATTTACAATATACAATAATAAACAATTACATAAAGATACGATAACTGGGTACCAAGATTAACTTTCACCCCAGTCATTAGTAAATTAAGTTTTTAACAAATTAACGCGATTGTCTATAGTTTAGAAGAATGATAGGAAAATTATAAAAACCTGTCTCATCATAGAAGACTTGAAGTAATATACAATAAGTACAAGGCTAGAGACTAAGTAACAAATGAATGATTCGCTTATGTTTATACTTCTTATAGTTAAGGTCAACCTGAGAATAATTTCCTATGGAATTAATAGCTTTATCTTTACTTTTATGGCACGTTTGGTAAAAGCGTATGGAGAATTTTTGAATGTAATCACTTATGTAGCTTATACCTAGATCTTTATGAATTAATGATATATTAGTATATTTAGCGCAAAGTGCATTATTATTTTCCACCATTTTAATAATCCCCTGTCACTGAATCGTGAGGAGTGAGCAGGAATCACTGGATATCGTTGTCCGTTGAAACGAGCAACTTATAAATTGTGCTAAAAACGAATGGCATTTCCGACTAATCGACGTACAATAGGATGGTTGGACGTTTCGCAACGGTGTCGTGTTTCCTATCGTTTAGGTCAGATTTCTCTTTGAGTACCGTATCACTATGTTTATTTGAGAGTCGTGAAACGACAGTGGCTCGATTTGATTAAAATTTCACGTTCCATCGATGCTTGTTTTTCGCAGTTATTAACATCGCGATCACCGAATACATTACACAGTCGATTTACATTATTCTGCATCAGATGTAATTAAAATTTACACTTAAATAAATACCAGCATAATTCTCCACTTCCGTGCAATTACTTTCCCCGTGCAACGGCGACCCGTGATATCTACAAAGACGACTGTTTAAAACGAATCTCCCTTTCTCGAGATATCCAATCGTTGAATTAATAAACGTCAAAGAGTACAATCGGAAGGTGTACAATGAGAAAAATAAAAGGGAAGAGCACACGGAAAATCCTAATACTCTTCATCGAGATATGTCTCTCTCTCTCTCTCTTTATCACTTTGCATCTCTCCTCTCTGTTATTCCCATATTTCATATTTTCACGAATTGATCGCGGATCGGCAATGGAAGAAAAAAGCCGCACGTATGCAGGGTGCGGCAAAAAGCGTTTTATTAAACCGAGCTCACGGCGACCTTCGACAATGTGATTACTGCGTTTCAATAAATTTTTTGCGTTTCGTCAAACTTTCGTTGATTGGCATTCCTATTATTTTGTTCCGATGCTAGGAAATGCGTGTAGAGGAGGAGCACAGAGAGAAAACTGGGGAGGACAGAAACGTTGCGCGGAACAAAGAGTACGATATTTCCGCTTCCTACTCGATTTTTACCTCGCTTTTCCAAACATTTCCTGCTAAATGGTGAGAGGAAAGCCGATGAAAGTCATCGTACAGAGAATTCGCTGTTTGCGCGTATTGAAATCGAAAAACTTTGATCTATCGCGTTAGATTCGTGGATAGAAGTGGAGGCTCGACGATGCTCTCGGTTGAACGGTGCGAAATATCGTTGGCTGACAAAGCGACGATGCAAAAACCGGGGTAATTCGACCTCCAATGCCATTTTCGCCAATGAAAGGGAGTAAATGCTCAGAAGACGTTCTCTCTTCGACTGATAATTGCTTTACGGTGACCACGTTGGGGAGAAATCATAGTTAACGAAGTTCCATCGATTTTCCCTCGGACCATACAGCGAATGTGAGAAAATTGACGGGAGCGTCATCAAAATATTAAATACTGAATATATAATATTATTTTCGCGCTTATTCGAAGCCCTGATAAATGGGATAGTCGTAAAAAATATAGAGAATAATTTCGAATTATTGTTATCGCGTTATCGTAAAATTTGAATATTTGTTATGTAGCCTCGAAAATTTATTATGCAGCTGGTTAGACGGTGAAAGCTCTTTTGTTGATGTTTCCTAATATATCGCGTAGAGGTTGTGCAAAATTATTATTCTTTCGTCGGTCGAGGTTGTCAAGTATTTGCATACTAGTAAAATATACATGCGAATGGAGAATTTTGTATTGCAAATTCCATGGTAAACGTGTGGATCCAAGCACTTGACCTTTACAAAAAAGCCTCCGGCGATCTGTTGTGCAACATTCGTAAATGTGCTTCGGAAGCATTGTGTATCGATTTATAAATGTCAGGGAATAAAGGACGTATGTAATGGAGTGCGTTTTGTCAAATGATTGCAAAGGAATTCAACTTGAAAGTCTGCCTGAATGGCTCGACGAAAGGCTTGAGAAAACAATTGGAAATGTATTGTACCGGAGAAAATCATGATAGTAATAGGAATTGGTTGTATTGGTTTAATTACTATATCATAGAAGATACTATAGATTATAAAAGATATAATTGCATTATACTGGCATACAGTAATGCTTACTTTGTTGGGATGAAATATTGCAAAACATATTTTATTTGGACTAGGATGTTAACCGTGTTCGTTAAAGCAGCGGGATGATAACAAAATAAGGGATGGTAAAATATTTCAACTTGTTCGACCGTCTATAAAATAGAAGTTCTTGATAACGTTATCGCTATCGGATTGCAGTCAAGCAGGAACCTTCTATTTTGATGGTATGAAATGTATTTGAACCCTCCGTTTTGAGAGATAATATCTGCCAAAAACTGAATACGTTCAGCGTGGAACAGTTCCGTTGTCTCTAACTAAATTATAACAACAATAATTTTCGTTTTTTCTTCCTTTTGCATCGTTCGTCCAATCAGAGTATCGAGTTGGTGCGGTTGGTAAACTAGCTTAGCACGCGCAGTCGGCGAACGAGGTGTCTACCTTCGAAAATCCTTTCCTTATATATTTCTTACATTATATTCCCCAAATAATATTGGAGGTTACTTGAAATTCATCGAAGATAGCTGCAAATATATTATTTATCAATAAGATAAAAGTATTACACAAAGAATCAAATATTCGTAAGCATTGAAAAGTACATCGTCAATTATAAACTCACGTACTTCACTCCTATAATTTTTATTCACCATAAGATTTATTAAAAATAAGCAGAGACAAGTTATTAAATAATAATTACATCTGTAATAAACGATTATTGACGAAAATTATTGTAATAACCGAAGTTTGCAAAATTATCCATGGAGAAAGGGGATCTCAATACGTAAGGTGCACTACGCATGTACAGCGAGCCACCTCGCTGAGGCGGGAGAGCACAGTACAGCTTCAGACATCGAACGAGTCGCGTGATTTGACAGGTTGGTCCCTATGTATATTTGTGCACTTGCATATGGGTACCTAGTCACTCTTGATCTTGGATTACGACTATTAGTGCATGTGTGCTATAATATTAAACTACTTAAACAATAAATTAAAAGTGATATTAAATAATTTTAACAATTAAATACAATGTTTTGTGGAAGTATTAGTGGCATCAAGTGATAGTTACTTGTAGTGTTTTTACATCATTTTAACAATTAAATACAACGTTTTGTGGAAGTATCAGTGACCTCAGGTGCCAGTTACCTGCAAGTGTTTTTAAATTATTTCGACAATTAAATACAAGGTTTTGTGGATGTGTCAGTGACATCAAGTGACAGTTTTGTGCAAGTGTTTTTAAATTATTTCAACAATTAAATACAAGGTTTTGTGGATGTGTCAGTGACATCAAGTGACAGTTTTGTGCAAGTGTTTTTAAATTATTTCGACAATTAAATACAAGGTTTTGTGGATGTGTCAGTGATATCAAGTGACAGTTTTGTGCAAGTGTTTTTAAATTATTTCGACAATTAAATACAAGGTTTTGTGGATGTGTCAGTGACATCAAGTGACAGTTTTGTGCAAGTGTTTTTAAATTATTTCGACAATTAAATACAAGGTTTTGTGGATGGGTCAGTTACATCAAGTGACAGTTTTGTGCAAGTGTTTTTAAATAATTTCGACAATTAAATACAACGTTTTGTGGAAGTATCAGTGACATCAAGTGATCGTTACTTGTAGTGTTTTTACATCATTTTAACAATTGAATACAACGTTTTGTGGATGTGTCCGTGACATCAAGTGGCAGTTTTGTGCAAGTGTTTTTAAATTATTTCGACAATTAAATACAAGGTTTTGTGGATGTGTCAGTGACATCAAGTGACAATTTTGTGCAAGTATTTTTAAATTATTTCGACAATTAAATATAACGTTTTGTGGAAGTGTTAGTGACACAAAGTGATAGTTTCGTGCAAGTGATTTTGAATAATTTAAGCGATTAAATACAACGTGTTGTTATAGTGTCAGTGACATAAAGTGATTACTTCGTGTAAATGTCAATAACTTAAAGTTACGGTTTCGCGCCAGTGTTTCTAATTAATTTAAGCGATTGAACACAACGTGTTGTGAAATAACCATTAAAATATTGCACATTTATTTTGTTAGGTTTTAAATAGTGTAGCGAGTGAAGGGATTGTATCAAACAATAGTGGTAGGTATTTGCCGATTCAATAGATTGACTTGGATTTCTTTCCAGACTTTTCTACGCACGTTTTATTACTACTAGACTCTTTACAGGAAGGTTTACAATACGGAAGTTACGTAGGTGGCTCCACGTTGGACGCGGTGAATACAAAATGTCATTCTAACACCCCCCCTCAACGCGGACATTCTTCCATATTAATGTTGACAATGCCCAGATTCTTGACAAGTCTTATATGTGTAGGATTACTCAGACTTTTCGTCAGTCCATCCGCTTGCATGTCTTGACTTTTCACATACTGTACATCGATGTCCCCTCTCTCATATATTTCGCGAGTATAGTGATAACGGATATCGATATGTTTTGTTCTCGCATGGTGAACAGGGTTCTTTAATAGTTTCTGCGCACCCTGATTGTCGCAGTAAATCAAAGTCCCTTGATTATCTATCAGGCCTACTTCCTTGAATAAATTTCGTAAATACACAGCTTCTTTTGCCGCTTCGGCAAGCGCCATGTACTCTGCTTCGACGCTTGACAAAGCAACACATTTTTGTCTTCTTGACTGCCATGTGATTGGTGCGCCACCGAATTTGAATATATAACCGGTATGTGATGCACGGTCATCTATGTTGCTGCCCCAATCTGAATCTACAAAGCCATGTAATTTTTCTTTAGATTTTTGGTATACTATACCGTGTGACATTGTTCCCTTTAAGTATCTTAATGTGCGTTTCGCTGCAATCCAGTGTTCATGGCCAGGGTTTTCGTTAAATCTACTTAGCATACTGACACTGTACGCTATATCAGGCCGAGTACATACAGCTGCGTACATCAGGGATCCTACTAGTGATCTATATGGCACAGATTTCATTTTCATCTTTTCAGTTTCATTCTTTGGTTCCATTTCCTTACTCAGTTTTGCCTTGGGTTCCAGTGGTGTACCTGCAGGCTTGGCGTCGGTCAACCCATAACGCTGTAAAAGATCTAAAATATACTTGTTCTGAAAAATAGAAATTGTATTATCCTTTTCGTTCTGAATAAACTCTATTCCTAGACAATATCGAAGAGGTCCCAAATTTTTCATTTTAAATTCAGTATCGAGTTCTTTCCTTAACTCGTCAAAAGCAGTGATTTTGTTTGTTGCAACGATTATATCGTCTACGTATATGGTGACTAGCAGCGTGTTTCCATTATTTCTTTTCAAGTACAGACATTTATCAGCAACTATTTGTTGTAGTCCCATGGATCTTAACTTTTTATCAAGTTTTGCAAACCACTGTCTACCTGATTGTTTTAAACCATAAAGAGCCTTTTTCAAGAGTAAGACCTTTCCAGTATTATCTTGAAATCCTTCCGGTTGCTCCATGTGGATTGCTTCTTCTAGATCGCCATTTATGTAAGCCATTTCTACATCGAGCTGGAATAATGATAAATTCCATTCGGCAGCTAGCGCCATAACGATTCTTATCGTGCTCATTCTGGCTACCGGCGCGTACGTCTCCATAAAGTCTACGCCAGGCTGTTGAGCAAAGCCTTTTGCCACCAGTCTTGCCTTACGACGCTCAATGGTTCCGTCAGAACGATGTTTAGTTCTTAGAACCCACTTGCATCCAATTACATTTTTGTTCGTTGGCTTTTCGACTTCAATCCATGCACCCGCAGTTTTCAGTGCTTCATATTCCTTTTTCATCGCGCTTCTCCAGTCATCTGAATTTGGGCCGTTCAGTGCTTCTTCTAGCGTTGGATATTCCTCGTGTATCATGTTTGCTTGATGTCGAATAGGAATTAGGTTATATTGTTTCTTCGGCGCTCCTCTGCTCCCCGTCCGAATGATTCTTGGTCTACCACGTCCTCTTTTGAAACCACTTGCGTTTTGGTTTTCATTTAGACTGCAGTTTGAATCTTCGTTTGAATCGTCGTTATTACTATCATCGTGGTCATTTTCATCAGCAACTTCAATTTCATTGTCCGGCATGATGTTATTCTGGTCTGTTAACGTCACTTCCAGAGTGTCTTTTGTGACATCATTTTTCACATCTTCCTCAATGAATTTCACATCTCTGCTTTTGACCAACGTGTGTAATTTGGGATTCCAGAGCCTGTATGCTTTGGCATCATCCGCGTATCCGAGTAAAACACATTCTTGCGACTTTGCCATTAACTTATCGCGGTTTGGCATCTTGTCTAACACGTATGCTTTACACCCAAAAATTCTTAAATGTGATACATCAGGCTTTCTTTTATACCAACACTCGTATGGTGTGATTTCTTTTAAAGCCTTAGTGGGGGCTCTATTTCTTATATACATTGAAGTATTTATAGCCTCTGCCCAGAATTTCTTTGGTAGGTCAGCACCTATCAACATACAACTCGCCATTTCAACTAGCGTCCTATTCAATCGCTCAGCGACACCATTTTGCTGTGGCGTGTATGGGACGGTTCGTTCCCGTTTTATACCCCATTCTCTTAATTGTTTATTAAATTCTTTACCGAAGTATTCAAGCCCATTATCGGTTCTTAGAGTTTTTATTTTCCTTCCAGTTTCATTTTCAGCTAGTGCTTTGTATGTTTTGAACGCTTCTTTTGCTTGGTCTTTGGTGTGCAAAAAGAATATTTTCGTCCACCTTGTATTGTCATCTATGAAGCTGACAAAATATCTTGCTCCACCAATAGATGTGGTGCGCATCGGCCCGCAAACGTCAGAATGTACTAACTCAAGTGGTTGTTTGCTCCTGTGGGTCGACTGAGTGAACGGTATTGCAGTTTGCTTGCCTTTTATGCAGGTTTCACACGCGGACTTTTCATCGTTCAGGTTCATGGTCAAACCTTTCACCATTTGTTTGGATACTAATGATTTCAAGTCTGCTGTGTTGAGATGTCCATATCTCAAATGCCATAAATCAATTGAAGCTTCTGCCATGTTTGCTGTTTCCTTTGTCTTACTTGTACCTGTATTGATCCTCATTGGTAAAGGTTTCAGAAAATATAGGTTTCCTACCTTTTGAGCTACAGTAATTACTTGTCCTTCAGCATTCTTAATTATGGCTTTGTTGTCCACAAATATGACTTTCTTTTTATTTTTAGTCAAGCTAGCTACGGATATCAGGTTTGTTTTCAGGTCAGGTACAAACAGTGTATTTTCGCACCTTACATGTGTGACACATCTTCCATTCGTCAGTTCAAGGCACACTGTTCCAGCACCCTCAATTTTGGCACTCTTGTTGATTGCAAGTCCTACATCTTTACCAATAACTGGTTTGATTTCTGAAAACAAGGACCTGTCGTTACACATGTGAGATGTGGCTCCACTGTCCAAACACCACACTTCCTTTTTGTTTGTGGTAACAGCGGTTAAGGCTGAAAGTATCAGCTCATCTTGGTTATTATTATCAATTATGAATGCTTTCTGATTTCCTTCGCTGTACCGAGCTTGATGATATCTGTCGGATTTCTTCTTCCAACAATCAGCAGCCGCATGACCAGGTTTCTTGCAGTAATTGCACTTATAACGTCTACGCTTACTGTCAGTGCTTGTACTGTTTTCATACCTGAAAGCCTTTTCTTTTATATTACGTTTTTCACTGAAAAACTTTGGTCTACTTGTATTTTCGTGCGTAGCACTAAAAGCACCATGATCATTATCTTCATCAAGCCTGCTTCTTGCTTCAGCTTCTTCTAGAATTTTTACTTTTAGTGTTTCTGGATCAGGCAATTTGTCTCTAGATTCTATTGCACATCTGAAACCTTCATAACTTTTTGGTAAACTGTACAACATTAAGATGGTTAAGATGTCCTTGTCTACAAATATGTTCATTTGTTTCAACTTGTCTACAAGTTCAAAAAAGTTATTTAAATGACTTGCCACACTGCTGTCGTGCGTGAGTCTCGTGAAAAGTAGCTTCTTTAACAGCGTCGCCTTTTTGGCTGGTCCCTTCGATGCGTACACGTTTTCCAGCGCAACCCAGGCGTCTCTCGATGTTTCGAGATTTCGCACATGACAGATCTCTGACGCGCTTAACGAGAGAACAATATCAGCTTTTGCCTTTTTATCGAATCTTACCCAAGCAGCGATTTGATCAGCGTTTTCTTCCGTTAGCTGAGGTTTCGGCTTTGACCCGTCCACGTAGCACCAAAGATCATTTTTCGTGAGGATTGCCTCTATTTGCTCTTTCCATGTATCATAGTTGTCTTTTGTTAGTTTATCAACTTGACTATTTAGACTCATGGTTAATGATCTGCGATTTACGAACACTTGGCACTTGGTTAGCTCAATCGCGTACACGTGGCACTTTTATTACTGTAATACTATTTGATACAATTATACCCCTGGGCCCGTAACCTGTTAGGTTTTAAATAGTGTAGCGAGTGAAGGGATTGTATCAAACAATAGTGGTAGGTATTTGCCGATTCAATAGATTGACTTGGATTTCTTTCCAGACTTTTCTACGCACGTTTTATTACTACTAGACTCTTTACAGGAAGGTTTACAATACGGAAGTTACGTAGGTGGCTCCACGTTGGACGCGGTGAATACAAAATGTCATTCTAACATATTTTCGATAGTTGGTTCCCGTAGATGTTGTATTATGTTATCAATTCATTTTCTCTTTCCTCGAAACTCGCAATTATCGTAGCTCAATATTTCCACCTCCATTTCCTCCGTAATGTCAGTTCTTAATTAATTTTCACAAAAATAGATTCATTTTTTCAAGTCCGATTGTTATTTCTGTTTACAGTATCTCCGGCAGAAGGTTTTGGGATATTGGGCCATTCTCAATCAGTTGGAACTCACGTTAAATGAGAAATGACTCACTTTCGCTACAATTTCCCCGTGTTTCGAGATTCTTGATATTTTTCAAATGATATAGTAGAAGCTGCCGTCTTTCTAGAACTCGATTGCACTATCGTAAAGTCTGTAGTGCGAGTATAGAATAACATTCGCGCTTAGAAGTTCACAGAATTATGAAATCTTCAATTAGAAATGGGACTTTGATCTGTGTAACTCGTTTGGGGAACTGTATCGTTGAAATTTTTTATTATTTTGTCATTCAATAGTAATTCGAACGACATACGATATAATCACAGTATACGATATAATTTTAATTTCAATACCTTATAATTAAAGTATCTCGATTATATAAATGTAATGTTTCATTGACAAACGCTTGCATATTAAAATTTGCGACCGATTTATCGGTCTTAGAGTCAGTGCCGGGTTTTGTATCGCATATATTTAAAACATACTCGAAACGAGTATTCGCGCAAGTAGAGCCAGTGTTCGTTCGTACCGTAAATCGTTTCAACGTACCGGTCGCGAATACCGATCACCGAAATCGCGAAACTCGCGGGTCAGCACCTGCTCCTGCGGAGAGGACCTCCATCGTGCAGTCGATGGACGATGGAGGATGTAAGTTTCATTATTTCACTAACATTTTCATTAATCGACCCCTATTTCAATTGGAACTTAAAGTTCACTTTAACCGTTTGAGTCTCAGTATCAAAAAGATCCGTTATATTCTATCTCTATAAAGAACATTGTTTTATTTCTCTCAAAATTTGTCCAATATATCCTGAGACTCAAACGGTTAAGAGAATTAAATTAGAGTTTAATTTTACCCACCGTATATTCAAATAATTCTCCTTAGAGATTCTATAATGTTGTCTTCTCTTGTGTTAAAGAAAGGACAATCTCCAGGCCATGGATGCAGCCAGGCCATGGACGCAGCCCAACCATGGATGCAGCCGGACCATGGATGCAGCCGGTCCATGGATGCAGCCGGACCATGGATGCAGCCGGACCATGGATGCAGCCGGACCATGGACTACGATCTCAACGTGGAGGTAAACACTTTTCAACTATCACTTTCCTCGGTTGGTGAGTGACAAAATTCAAAGTTCCTCCGGTCGTTCGATCATGCCGCAGGACGAATGGTCCGAAACGGCACCGAACGACTGGTTGTATTTTATGTGTGCTAGTAGTTTGCGAACATAGTGACCGCGATTATGGTAATTAGTACCATAGTCGCGAGTAGTAACGATTTTTCTAGGATGTTTAGTATGTAAGAATTTCGCGGATGGTCAATTCCAATGTCAAAGTAATAATAACGAATGTATATTGAATTTTTCCACGAATTACTTTGACGATGGTATTGACCGACAAATTTCAATGATCTCAGTAGAGTCACTTTTAGTCAATTACAATTCACTTTTAAATTCATTTGCATATAGAGTGTCAATGCTCTACGTAGAGTCACTTTAATAGATTTCAATTCTCATTTAAAGTCATGTTATTTATTGAAATTTCTTACGCCGCTTTTATTATATTAATTAATCATTCTCGTTAGGATTTTCAGGTTGTAACCCTAATTCTTTCCTTTTTCTTTCAGAAATATACAGTAAGTTTATGTTTTACGTTACTACTTTTTCACTATGTTCGTTTGTAGTAGTAGTAGTAATAGTTGTGTGGTAGTTAGTTGCTTCGCCGCATCGCAGCAAAAAGCTGCGAATTCGGCTTCGTCCGCGAAATTAGTGTCGCGAAAATAACAATACGCGTCTTTGCTTCTTTCATTATTTTATAAAGTAGTGTTGCGAAAATTTATACGCGATTTTGCTCTTTTCTTTATTTTTCAGGGTAGTGTAGCGAACATTTAAACGCGATTTTGTCCTTTTCTTTACTTTTTCAAAGTAGTGTGGCGAAAATTTATACGCGATATTGCTGTTTTCTTTATTTTTCAGGGTAGTGTTGCGAAAATTTACACGCGATTTTGCTCTTTTCTTTATTTTTCACGGTAGTGTAGCGAAAATTTATACGCGATTTTGCCCTTTTCTTTATTTTTCAAAGTAGTGTTGCGAAAATGTATACGCGATTTACAATTCTCTTTCTTTTTTAAAGTAGTGTTGCGAAACTAAGTACACGGTTTGTTCGATATTATATTCGCGATTTCAGCTCTGCGAAAAATCGCAACACTGCGATTAATATCGCAAAATTGCGGTTAATATCGCAGAATTGCGATTAATATCGCAGTACAGTACTGCGTCTACGTCATGACGCCAGTGCGGGATACTATCCCGTCAATTGTATAAAATATTCGCAATTATTAGAGTTGCGAAATTAAAAGTGCACCTCGGTAGAGGTTGCCCGCGATTTTGTTCGATCACTCTTCGCGAACTTAGCGTTGCGAAAATTCACAGCGTCTCGCTAAGATGCTCGCGATTTTGCTCGTCGCAAAATTAGTGTTGCGAAAATTCACAGCGCCTCGCGTAGGCGCTCGCGATTATTGCTCGTACGCGAAATTAGTGTTGCGAAAATTGACAGCACCTCGGAAAGATACTCGCGATTCCGTTAGCCGCGAATTTCCGTAGCGCTTCGGAAACAGGTGCTCGCGTTCTTTTTACGATTAAAATAACTATGATTAATAATAAAGTGAAGCTGTTTTCGCAAGCGTTTGTCAAATGGAACATTACGAACTATTAATTGAATTAATATATTGTCAAAATATTTCATCTTATTCTACAATAATATTGATACTGTGACTGTTGGCCGTTCGAATTACCTGTTTTCTCAATTCAATTTTTCATCGAGGATAAAGTTCCGCCGATACATTTTCCCAAATGCTTTGCACAAATCATGGTTTATTTTTATCGTACATTTGCAATTACATGGAGTTCCATAAGCTCGCATTCTTACTTTATGATAGTGCAATCGAGGACTTTAGATCGATGGCGAATTTTCTTCCGAGTTTTCTCGCGTATATGATATTCTGTGTATACTGTAGCGAAAGTGGGTCGTTCTCTTTTAATGTATAATATTCCGATCTTCCACGATAACGATGACGATGATGGTGATGACGATGATAACCAACGATTTGAGATTATCATCGAAACTGGTAAAATTAGTTTTCGTATAGTTAAGTCTCTGATTCTCAAAAGATTTCAGGTGTCAGTTAAATCCGATTCTCAGGAATTTAGAAGGTCTTTGTTATCGGGAGGCAATTTCTTCAGTTTCAATGGAATCTACACATCGCACAAGCAGATGTTTGGTTTAAGTATATTTTTGTAACCGGGTAAACTAAGTTTTCGGAGAAGGCTATTTCTTATTTTTCAAGAAACTTAAATCCTATATATTTTGCATGAGGTTTTAACTATCAAACATTTTGGAATTGAACTTAATTCCTTAATAGGCAGGTTATTCGTTATTAAGGAAACATGGTAACGACGTTACTTCTAAGAGCTCTTAATTATCGAATATATGGGACTTTAATTTTTATAAAACTTAGCAATCGAAAAGGCAGGCTTCGAATTTTACGACGAGTTAGTTACTGAATAGGCAGGTTTTAAATTTTAAGACAAGACATTCATTTATCGAGCCAGCCAGCTCCTAATTTTAAGGCGAATTAGTTTCAGAATAGGCAGGCGTTTAGTTTTAAGACGAGTTAGTTGTTGAATAGACAGGTTTTAAATTTTAAGACAAAATAGTGCATGTATCGAGCCGGCCAGCTCTTAATTTTAAGGCGAGTTAGTTTCAGAATAGGCAGGCGTTTAGTTTTAAGACGAGTTAATCACTGAATAGGCAGGGTATTAGCTTTAAGATGAGTTAGTCGCTGAATAGGCAGGCTATTAGCTTTAAAATGAGTTAGTCACTGAATAGGCAGGTTTTAAATATTAAGGCAAGATATCGTCTTTATGGAGGTGGTCAACTCTTAATTTTAATGTATGTTCCTATCAGAATAGGCAGGATTTTAATTTTAAGACGAGTTAGTTAACGAATAGGCAGGTTTTTAGCTTTAAGACAAATTATTAATATCTTGTTCTAAGACAAGTTATTAACCGAACAGGCAGACTTTTAATTTTAAGAATAGTAAGTTACTGAATAGAAAAGCTTTTAAGTTTAAGAGAACTTACAAGGGAACATCCCGAGGTGCCACACGCCGATTTTGATGAAATTTTAGTATGATGTAGTACTCGTTAGAATATTCGACACGTATTTTTTTATATCGGCAATCGTCCACGTTAAAGGGGTGAAAACCGCCCCCAAAGTTGGGCGCCAAAAGTGTATTTCGTTGAATATCTTGGAAACTATGAGAGATAGAGCATTTGCGTAAATTGGCGAAATCAGCGCCTTTGCATTACGAATTTAACGGCATAATTTCTTTTGCAAAATCTCCATTTGTTTAAATAATATGTTGAAAAATAACATATTTTCGGCAGTTTTACCACTTTAATATTATTCAATTTTCTTGAATATGTTTTTGTAAAAACTACATTTCCTATACAAAATTACGGATAAATAGGAATTTCGATTTTTTCATCAACAAAAAAGTTATTACATATGAGATTTTATCGTTCGACGCGGGAAATAGAGTCCCTACACGAGTCGTTCCTTGTTCATAACTCCCCGGTAATTTGTAAATAAATTGATTTTACCGATAATCATTCGTTGCTAACAAAAAGAAAAGCATTTTCCGTTACTTTAATGCGATATAATTTTCGGCTACAGCACTGCGCGCGGTTTATGGAGGGACATTCCCAGGTCGGCACGGTATGAACAAATAAATGAAAAAACAAGAATGGAGTGTAAAATGCTTATAGAAAAAGTAGTGACCGCTCACCAACAATGAGAAGTAGCCGAGGTGTATGTCTATCGCACTTCACGAATCTACAGCTTCGGCCTGCTTATTGTTAGAAATGTCAAAGATTATAACTCTTTGTCTATGCGTTACGAAAATCACAGGCTTTCGCCTGATGACAAATTTCAGGGATCTTTCCCCTTTTTACAACATGCTTCGGAAATTTCCTCTTCGCGAGGAAAAAGAGGGTGGGGTTTAACTATTATACTAATAACCAATGACAGACATGGTAAAGTCGATACGTCATCGTCTTTAAGGTATATATAATAGTGAGTGTTTAATATTTGTCGAATTCTATTCGCATCAACATTCGTATGCTGACGAAAGAGTTTTTGCTATTGCGAAGATTTTGGAAAGCGCTAATAGCTTCTTGCGGTAATAATTTACAGTAATTATTTTTGTTAAAAACCAAAATTGCAATTTTTCTGCTATTCTTTAATATTTTACATTGTTCATTGCAAAATTAAAGCAGTTTAGATTTGCAGTCATGGCAGTAAATCCTATGAATATTATCCATATTTTAATTGAAACTTATAATTGTAGTAATGACGAAAGAACATCGCCGGTAAGTGCTATGGACATTGAATTAGCGAACACGATTATAGATTTAATTAACAGGTATAAGGTTAGTGGATATATAGAAGTGGAAACAGAGCAAGAATTGCTATTCGACGATGAAATGGACGATTCAATGTCTACACCATGTGGTGATGACGATATAGAAGGAATTGCTTCCTGCTCATCCTCCGAGGTGCGAATGGTTATCGGTGAAATCAATTTATTTACAAATTACCGGGGAGTTATTAACAAGGAACGACTCGTGTAGGGACTCTATTTCCCGCGTCGAACGATAAAATCTCATATGTAATAACTTTTTTGTTGATGAAAAAATCGAAATTCCTATTTGTCCGTAATTTTGTATAGGAAATGTAGTTTTTACAAAAAAATATTCAAGAAAATTGAATAACATTAAAGTGGTAAAACTGCCGAAAATATGTTATTTTTCAACATATTGTTTAAACAAATGAAGATTTTGCAAAATAAATTATGCCGTTAAATTCATAATGCAAAGGCGCTAATTTCGCCAATGTACGCAAATGCTCTATCTCTCATAGTTTCCAAGATATTCAACGAAATACACTTTTGGTCCCCAACTTTGGGGGCGGTTTTCACCCCTTTAACGTGGACGATTGCCGATATAAAAAAATACGTGTCGAATATTCTAACGAGTACTACATCATACTAAAATTTCATCAAAATCGGCGTGTGGCACCTCGGGATGTTCCCTTGTTAGTCCTCGGATAGATGTCTTACTAGATTTCAATGAAATTTAGCAATGCTACAGGCAGGATCTTAGTTGCAAGAAAAATTAACCTCTAATACATTCAAAAATAATTCGTTCATTATAACAATATCTAATGCTGAGAAATTAATACGATATAATAATCTGCCTCTCTTCTCGAACGAAGTTAAAGGCTGCTGCGATCTGCTTCCCTATAGTTTATTCTCTTCCTGTACTTACTGCAAATAGTAAGTAAGGCTAGATTTAAGAGTTTAGTTTAGTTTAGAATAAGCAAATATTGTAAAGGGAGATCGACACCATTCGGCGGGTGTCTATCTCTTTTCGCGAAACGGGATGAGAAAAGTAGAGTCGGCGATTCCTCTGCTACACTTTCTCTCGACATTGAATTCGTCAATGTCGAGGGAAAGTGTCTCAGGGGAAGAGCAAAATGAAATGGAGGTTGGTTGGGCATGCATTTTTGGGTCCCGTTTCGTGGCAACCTCCTCGCGGTGGGACCTGGGTCGATATCACTTGCTATGATTTTAAATTTTATTAAATGTGCTTTTAGCACGATCCTTTGTTCAATAATAATACTAAATAGCAAGTGGTATCGAGCGAATAGCCACGAAATCCGAATATTCGGTAGCCCTGGCTACCGAATGTTCGGATTCCTAGTTTTAGTTACATCTAAGAATTTGCGTTTAAGTTAGCTTTAAGATTTCGCGATTAAGTAGAAATTAAGCTTCGCATCGAAGAAGAGTCAACGTTGGGCAGGTTTGTTCTCTTTTATCTCTGACTATTCGTTTTCTTTCTTTGGTGACAACAATTCTTTAACTCTTCGTTGATTAAAAGTTCCAGTCATCACCTCGAAAGAAGACATCGTTTAGCGTTAAGATAGTTCCAGTAAGATTTAAGTTAGATTTAAAAATATCACCTAAGCGTAAAATTGAATGCAAGAGTGTCATCGTAACTCAATTCCATGCTCTCGAAAATATGCGAAAGAAGGCAAACGTTTTTCTCGTGTAGCCGTCCTCGTTACTTACTTCCTATCCCAATTGCAGCCCCTGTCCAGAAGACCGACGAGTGTTTCTGCGGCGGCGCGGAGGCGAGAAGCGTGGTTCTACGGCCCAGGGACGTCTCCAGGGTTGGTCTTTGAGCCGAAGGTCGTACGATCGACTTATGACATATGTGCTTCATACCGATCGATGGGGGGGCACTGTGTCGGTGTAAGCCGGACCCTCTGACTGGGCCGATGAGCCGCCACGTTACGCAGCCTCGTCGTTGTAAGACGTAACCTCTGGCACTCATCGCGTCCAGTTACGGTACGCGACTGGCCAGTGCTCCACCACCGACCGGATGATCGCATTTGTCATCGGTCGACGTACGACCCGAGGGCTCAAAGACGCAACCCCGTCGTGGTTCAAGTTGGATCCTGACCCGCCTGGCAGATAATCCGGTTCAGCTACAGATCGTACCAACCCAGTCCGTCTCAGGAAGGGGTGCAACTGGACTCCAGCCGCAGAAGACTAACTTTCTTCCCCCTTTCGCGATCGCGTTTTCATTAAGCTTTTCAAAGTCGTTTGCCTTCTTCTCGGATATTTCTTGAGCATGGATGCGATATTATGGTGTTGTAAGAGTGATTGCGTGCGGAAAGTAAGATAAGAATTAGGAATGTCGAATAAGTAAATATTGTAAAGGGAGATCGACACCATTCGGCGGGTGTCTATCTCTTTTCGCGAAACGGAATAAGTAAAGTAGTGTCGGCGATTCCTCTGCTACACTTTCTTTCGACACTGAATTCGTCAATGTCGAGGGAAAGTGTCTCAGAGGAAGAGCAGAATGAAATGGAGGTTGGTTGGGCATGCATTTTTGGGTCCCGTTTCGTGGCAACCTCCTCGCGGTGGGACCTGGGTCGATATCACTTGCTATGATTTTAACTTTTATTAAACGTGCTTTTAGTACGATATTTTGTTAAATAGTAGTACTAAATAGCAAGTGATATCGAGCGAATAGCCACGAAATCCGAATATTCGGCAGCCTTGGCTACCGAATGTTCGGATTCCTAGTCTTACAATTAGTTACATCTAAGAATTTGCGTTTAAGTTAGCTTTAAGGTTACGCGATTAAGTAGAAATTAAGCTTCGCATCGAAGAAGAGTCAACGTTGGGCAGATTTGTTCGCTTTTATCTCTGACTATTCGTTTTCTTTCTTTGGTGACAACAATTCTTTAACTCTTCGTTGATTAAAAGTTCCAGTCATCACCTCGAAAGAAGACATCGTTTAGCGTTAAGATAGTTCCAGTAAGATTTAAGTTAGATTTAAAAATGTCACCTAAGCGTAAAATTGAATGCAAGAGTGTCATCGTAACTCAATTCCATGCTCTCGAAAATATGCGAAAGAAGGCAAACGTTTTTCTCGTGTAGCCGTCCTCGTTACTTACTTCCTATCCCAATTGCAGCCCCTGTCCAGAAGACCGACGAGTGTTTCTGCGGCGGCGCGGAGGCGAGAAGCGTGGTTCTACGGCCCAGGGACGTCTTCAGGGTTGGTCTTTGAGTCGAAGGTCGTACGATCGACTTATGACATATGTGCTTCATACCGATCGATGGGGGGGCACTGTGTCGGTGTAAGCCGGACCCTCTGACCGGGCCGATGAGCCGCCACGTTACGCAGCCTCGTCGTTGTAAGACGTGACCTCTGGCACTCATCGCGTCCAGTTACGGTACGCGACTGGCCAGTGCTCCACCACCGACCGGATGATCGCCTTTGTCATCGGTCGACGTACGACCCGAGGGCTCAAAGACGCAACCCCGTCGTGGTTCAAGTTGGATCATGATCCGCCTGGCAGATAATCCGGTTCAGCTACAGATCGTACCAACCCAGTCGGTCTCAGGAAGGGGTGCAACTGGACTCCAGCCGCAGAAGACTAACTTTCTTCCCCCTTTCGCGATCGCGTTTTCATTTTGCTTTTCAAAGTCGTTTGCCTTCTTCTCGGATATTTCTTGAGCATGGATGCGATATTATGGTTTTGTAAGAGTTATTGCGTGCGGAAAGTAAGATAAGAATTAGGAATGTCGAATAAGTAAATATTGTAAAGGAAGATCGACACCATTCGGCGGGTGTCTATCTCTTTTCGCGAAACGGAATAAGTAAAGTAGAGTCGGCGATTCCTCTGCTACACTTTCTCTCGACATTGAATTCGTCAATGTCGAGGGAAAGTGTCTCAGAGGAAGAGCAGAATGAAATGGAGGTTGGTTGGGCATGCATTTTTGGGTCCCGTTTCGTGGCAACCTCCTCGCGGTGGGACCTGGGTCGATATCACTTGCTATGATTTTAACTTTTATTAAACGTGCTTTTAGTACGATATTTTGTTAAATAGTAGTACTAAATAGCAAGTGATATCGAGCGAATAGCCACGAAATACACATATGTATTTGTATTACACATTCGGTAGCCAAGGCTGCCGAATATTCGGATTCCTAGTCTTACAATTAGTTACATCTAAGAATTTGCGTTTAAGTTAGCTTTAAGGTTACGCGATTAAGTAGAAATTAAGCTTCGCATCGAAGAAGAGTCAACGTTGGGCAGATTTGTTCGCTTTTATCTCTGACTATTCGTTTTCTTTCTTTGGTGACAACAATTCTTTAACTCTTCGTTGATTAAAAGTTCCAGTCATCACCTCGAAAGAAGACATCGTTCAGCGTTAAGATAGTTCCAGTAAGATTTAAGTTAGATTTAAAAATGTCACCTAAGCGTAAAAATGAATGCAAGAGTGTCATCGTAACTCAATTCCATGCTCTCGAAAATATGCGAAAGAAGGCAAACGTTTTTCTCGTGTAGCCGTCCTCGTTACTTACTTCCTATCCCAATTGCAGCCCCTGTCCAGAAGACCGACGAGTGTCTTGACATATGTGCTTATCTGACATATGTGCTTCATACCGTCCGATGGGGGGGCACTGTGTCGGTGTAAGCCAGACCCTCTGACTGGGCCGATGAAGAATTTGCGTTTAAGGTAGCTTTAAGATTACGCGATTAAGTAGAAGTTAAGCCTCGCATTGGAGATGAGTCAACGGTGGTCAGATTTTTTCTCTTTATCACTGTTGCTCGTGCGATCATGCTGTCTCTATTGTTTCGGTTGTTCATTCACTCGTACATATAGCATAATAAACTGACTCCATAATGCTCTTATTCTGCGAATGTAAATTGGAAACATTATAAATATGGTCTTCATGAGAAAGCCACAAACTTAAAGACAAAGTGAAAGAAGGCAGACCTTTTGTTATTTTTGAAGTTATGTGATCGGCTCTCACGGTTTTGGTACCCAAATTGTTTTAAATTCTAATATTGATTTATATCGTCATTGAACATTAATACTATATTATCACGTAAAGAATAACTTCTTGTTATTTAAATAAGTAAAAAGATTCGTTTCTCTGCTCTAAACGATATATCTTCTACATATTACCGGTGGAGATCTTTCTACTTAATAACTATTTTACTAATTCATGCTCAAATCTCTTATATCGAGATATTATAATTCTTTGTTTGAAATTTCTCAAAATCCCTGGTTTTGGCGCGCTAGAGGATAGGCCTTGTAGCGCGTGACATGCAGCCGTATTCTGATTGGCTCGCTTTTCCCCCACCGAGCGGCAACCAAGCCGCCGCGAGCTATCCCCACTCCTACCTGAGCGGTCACCTACCTCTTTCTCTCTCCGGACTTGGAACCGTTAACACGTATCCGCTGTGAGTACCTTTTCTTTTACATCGCCCTCGTTTACCGACCGCTAAAAAATAGTTCACTTGTTTATCTACTACGTAATAGTCTTCTGCTGTACCATATCAATCAATTTGGACAATAATAATTACGAATTTAGTAACAATCGCGAAATAATTACGACGCAATTGGTGACGTCACTGACCTCTCGCGACATTTACGCGGTGCTTTTCTCGTCTACAACATTAGTACTTCTTCTATAGCTTCGTATTTCGATTTTATTGACGAAGACCGCGATTATTGTTGCTCTGAAACGTGATTATACGGAATTATTGTACTTTTTCGCAGTTATTTAATAGTTTACTCGTGTGTGCTTGCAGGACTCGGAGTATCCTTTGAACGACCTTCCGGGCTGGCACGATCGGACACGTGCACGGTGGAGCAACAAAACGTAAGATATTACGACGCCATACGCAAGTAACATTTTCATTTACTTCGGGTCTTCGCGATATTTTGTTTGAATTTATACAATATTCATATTAATTGATATCGAGTCGAACATCCGACGAATAGAATTTACATTTCTACGAATTAATACGGTTCTACGGAAACATGCAACGATTGAAATCTTTCGGGATTATTTGAAACCTCTTACAATATACGAGTATTCAGTCAATATTTACAATACGATAGTCGACTTCCAAGAAAGCTGCTCCTTATTCTGACAGTGTTTACCAATTCGCGGTGTTAAATTTCGACGGCTACAATTCTATGCTACAAATAAATCGCGATTCGTTTTTACTTGGTATTTACATGTTACGACTTATCCTTCCGTTTTGAGACGCTGCAATGGATTTACATAGGTTTCAGGGCATAAGTATAGAAGTAAATAAAAATCGTATTTGCCGATGTAGGGTGTTAAGGTCCTGCGTTAGATTCGTCCGTAATTTCTATAAAGATTTTCGTGAATTTATCGAAGGGGGTTAGTGTTCATATGTAATAGGGAATAAGCATGACTAATCTTATAACTTTAACAGTGGCAGCTCGCAGTATTTATTGTTTATACATTTAATTAATAGTGTATTGTATTACACAAAGAACATGACGAATCAATGAGTAAGACATAATTTTTAAGCAGTATTTCTTGAAGCAAGCACTTGATTTGATATGAAAAAGAAAAACATGGTTGTTTGATTTTCTTGTGTTCCCCACCCCACCCTTTTATTTTCAGCAAAATTTGGGGCCGAGCGCATTGCGGTCTAGAGTCAGTGCTTGTTTCGTATTATATTAATATTTATATCTGTATATATTTATTACTCAATATTTTTTCAATTTATAACAAATTCACGCGACATAGAGTCAGTGTTTGCAACCCGCTATTATAATTATTAATATCTTTTGAATAATTATTAAAAATATTAAGAATTCTTTTCTCCGCGAAAGTAGAGTCAAAATTGTTCGCCGGAAATGATGCTCGGTCGCGGTAGCTTCCTTATATTATTTAAATTGATCGTACCGGAAGTAGAGACAGTGCATCGAGCAGCAGCTGTGGAAAGGACTTCCATCGGGCAAGGCTTCACGAATTTTAAAAGTAAGTATAAGATGCTCGAGAAATGAAATTTTTTAATTAAAAAATATGTATATAAACTAACCAAAATGTTAATTTGTTTGTTACAGAACAGTCAAATGACGGGATGGTTGAGCAGCGACAATCATTCCTTGGCGATGGGCAAAGTCTGTGAAGGTAAGTTGAAATTTTATTCCGTACACACGTCATAACTTTGATATTTGCCAATTCCCTTGCAAACTTAACTTTGTTCTCTCCATCAATTTAATTAACGTAAATAAAGTATTAATTAGCTTTTGCAGTTCTCATAGAATGCTTGCAACATTTTTATGCTAAATAAAAAATTAGCTGAATTTTCAAGTTTTCAGAGAGCAAATATTTTATATTTTGCGTTTTATTTTTGTTACAGACTTTGTCCGAATTCGTGAGGCATCGCTGGAGTGTTTGTTTCGCATTTTATATATACTTTAATAAGTGTTAAATTTCTAGTAATTTTACGCGAAAGTAGAGTCAGTGTTTGCTTCGTATTTCATATTATACACTTCAATTTATAACTTTACGCGAAAGTAGAGTCAGTGTTTGCTTCGTATTTCATATTATACACTTAAATTTATAACTTCACGCGAAAGTAGAGTCAAATTGTTCGCCGAAAATAATTCTCTGTCGCAAATTGTCTTTTTTTCAATTATACCGCGCCGGAAGTAGAGTCAGTGCAACAGGAGCAGCTGTGTAAAGGATTTCCATCGGGCAAGGCTTCACGAATTTAAAAAGTAAGTATCACATGATCGAGAAATAAAAATTCACAGTCGAGAAATACAAAGATGGCTTATACTAATGAAAATGTTAATTTTTTTGTTACAGAACAGTCAAATGACGGGATGGTTGAACGGCGACAATCACTCCCAGGCGAAGGGCAAATCTTTTATAGGTGAGCTGAAATTTTAATTCGCATGTACCCCGCAATTTTTCCCCAAGTTTCAGTTGCTACTTGAAAATTTTCTCCAAAACGTCCTTACAAGTTTTATATCAAATTTCCATACCCTTACATTGTATGTTCTACCAATAAAATAAATAAAAATTAAAAATTCCCCGACATGAAATTTTCAGGGAATAGGTATTTAAGATGTGCATCTTATTTTTGTTACAGACTTTGCTCGAATTCGTGAGGCATCGCTGTACCCTATGAAACTGCGATGCACCTTCCGCCTTGAAGCTCAGTAACGTAAACACAGAGATGTTTTATTTCTACGTACTTGTCGGAAAGTTTCGATACATAGTTCGATATATAACTTCTCCTTGAATTCTCAATTCTGAAAATCATTCATACACTAATCATTCTTACGATCTACTCTTAACGTTTCTTGATATATAATTACGACTTTTTTTCATCCGCTGTTTTCAAAATTCAATTAGCTTTCTTTGTAAAATCGGAACGGAACGCAGTTTAACGTTCTACGAACGGTGCCTCCTGCAATGCGAAATGCTTTGTTTTGTTTAGACCTTGGACATTCCTTGAGATGACCTGAGGACAACCTTGATAACAGCGGCGGAGACAACACTGGCAGAGACAGCAGCGGCAGAGATTCTAAGGTAACCAATGGTATTCTGGTGTCTCGACACTGGTGAGTCAAAAACTTTAACTGTCCCTCCGGTCTCCAAACCATGCCGTAGGACGAAAGGCCCGAAGCGGCACTGGAGATTGGTTGTATTGTTCTATAAAGCGAGCATAGTGAACACGAGTAATTTAAAAATTACTCGTGAGTAGAAACTGTTATATATTTTCCTTGTGTACTGTCATGTATATCGTAGCTTAGGACAGGGCCTTCTTGTAGCGCGATTTTTGCATTATTTACATGAATGTAATCATGAAATTTACAGTTAGCGTTGCGAATTTATCAACACAAATGAACAGTTGACGAGTATTGTGCGTTCTTTATATTCACTGGAAAAATATTCTTATAACAAAATTTGTTATAAGATCGCGGCTAATTGCTTTCTTCGAGACGATTTATGTTTTAAAATAGATCGCTCGATTTGTGCTTTTGATTGACGAAATTTCGGAAGTTTGTAAATTTGTTTCGCGTCGTTTCAATAATAATTATTGTATTATCTACAAGAAGGCAATTCGCGACGGGTAGATCTCGAAGTCAGAGTGACAGTTAATACATTTCCCTGTTAAAATTCTTCCCCTGATGACGAGATCTCCCGGTTTTTAATATTCATTTTCAATTCAAAGTAAATTTTGCATATTTACAAATATATAAAGTAGAGTATTTTGCTTCTATAGAGTTCACTTTTTCAATTAAAATTCTCTTTGCTTGAACAAATATGAAAGTCGAGTCACGTGCTTAAATAAATATAAAAGTCGAGTCATTTGCTTGATTAAATATCAAATTCGAGTCACTTGCTGCAATTTTTCATAAATCAGACCGTTAGAATTCTTCTAATCATCCTCTTAGCTAGGATTTTCAGCAAAAATACGCAGTGAGTACAAAGTTCTGCCGTGTTCACTTTAAGCCCGAACTCATTCGAGTGCCCAGGTGCACTTCGAATGGGTAAAGGCGGTGGGCACGGCCTTTTTTTTAAAAATCAGCGACTGACATTGCGGTGGCGAATCGTGCACGACGTAATTTCCACATGTGTGTGATGTGTGTTAGGCTGTGGATCTTGCGTCGCTTGAAATTTTCTCGTATCATAAAATAATTTATACAACCTTCAACAATATATTTTGCCTTATTCTCCTTTTCACTCTTACTACAACTCATCGATGTATATGGCATGCCAATGATGAAATTCTCTCTATCTGTGCAACATATGACATATACATTGCCTCAAATATCAAACGATACAATGTCAAATATTTATAATTCTATAAATGTTCGGGGTTGGCAGTGGGTTGTGCGCCACAGGGAGGGGCTCTCGGCTCACACGAGTCGGTCCTGGTACTTCCGTTAAAGTCCAGGAAGACTGGTCATCTCCATGTCTTCGTATGTCGAACTCGTCACATCGCGTGATGCCCGGGAGCCAATTATATCCTTGTGACGCACGGCCCACGTGGCCTTTTCGCTGCTCCTATTCGCGATTATGCTAACTTCAGCGCCCTCTTTTCTGAATTGTAACGCGAACAAGCGAACGCACCTGTTCCGCGCTTCACTCTTCTTTCTACTGTGCCGCGATAAACTACGCATCGCGCGTTGAGAGTCATCTCTTTTTGTTCAGTTGCTTTCGCAATTATTGTTCACGCGGTCCGCCTTCGCGACCCGTATTTTTATTCGTAGATTCGCGATATTGTCCCTCGTTAAAACCCAAGTGTTTGTGTTTGTTGATTTGAGACGGAATAAAGCGAGTTTTGGTGTAAGGGAGTTTTCTTTCCTCCACGTGCTTCCGAACGTGCATCGGACCAGTCGCCTCAGTCCCTGTCCTCGCGCGCCGCTTCCATTCGGGAGCGAACCAACGTTCCGTTCCGCGGCTGTTGTTCACTTTAGTCGCGAACATAAATTTGGTCCTTCGAGCCGGATAGTGCGCGAGGTGTTACGAACTTCTGTCAGACTGGTGTAACTGTGCGAAGCATGGAGGACATTCGTGTGAAACAGCAAATGCTGCGAGGGGTAATTGAGAAGGCCCTGGTGAACTTTAAAAAGGCCGGCGAAGCCACTCTCACGCCCGCCAAGATTCGATCCCGAATCTCGAATCTGACCACCACGTGGGAAAAGTTCCAAGATGGCCACGTTTCCTACGTTCTGCTGTGCCCTGCCGACCAGCAAGCCCAGGTTGAATATTTCGAGGACGACCATTTCTCTGTGGTCGAGGAAGCATACAGCAGCGCCCTCGACGTCATGAACGAGGCATTGGAAAGTTTGGAGCCCCCTTCTCCAACATCCCCACCTGCCATGAACTCATCGTCGTGCCGGAGCAGTCCTGCTCCCCCTATGGTTCCCCTTCCACCGATCCGACTGACACCGTTCGACGGGAGGATAGAAGAGTGGGAGTCGTTCCGCGACAAGTTCTGTACGTTGGTGCGGGATAATAAGGACATCTCGGACTTCACCAAGATGCACTACCTAACATCAAGCGTAAGCCACTCCGCGCACGATTGCATTAAACACCTAGCTATCACCGCAGATAACTTTCAGGTAGCGTGGAACGCGTTAACGGCGCGGTTTGAGAAAAAGCGACGCTTGTTAACTAAATTAGTCACCGATTTTTTCGCGATCCCATCCGTTTCGCGAGAAAACGCGAACGACTTACAGCTCTTAATTGACCGAGCGAGTAGTATAATTGCGGCTCTAAAAAGGATGTGCAGAGATGACGCGACCCTTCTGGACGACGTGTTCACTCATGTCGTGGCTCAGAAAACCGACCCTGTCACGCGAAAGGCCTGGGCGCACCGCGCGAGCGACGGTAACGATTTGCCTAGCTATAAGGACTTAGAAGCATTCGTATCATCGCGAGTCTGTGCGCTGCAGGAGTGTTCCCCTGCGACGCACCAACCCCCTTCCAAATTGCCCGTTTCTCGTGTTCACGTTGCCACCACCCCGTCGTCCACGAAGGGTAGCTGCCCGCTATGTAAATCTGCCCACTTCTTGCAAGCATGCCCGCGCTATCTTCGTGTATCCGCGTCCGAGCGTCGCGAAATAGCTGTCCGGTTCAAGCGCTGTCTCAATTGTATGAGCACCCGTCATTCTCTTTCCGAGTGTACAAGCAAATTCACGTGTCAGGAGTGTCGTCAGCGGCACCACACCTCTTTGCATGGTTCGTCGCGGGTCGTAAACGTCAACCGTCCCGCGCTTCAGTCACCCGATCAGCCCGCCCCCACCGCGGCAAATGACGCAACGGCATTGCAAGTTTCAGTTGGTGTTCGAAAGCGCCGTGCGATGGTTCTTGGCACTGCCTATCTTTTGGCCGGAGTTCTCGGAGGACGTGCTGCTGTGTTTCGTGCCCTTCTTGACCCCGGATCTGAACTCACCTTCGTGAGTGAGCATTTGGCTCAAATTCTAAGAGCAGACTGAATTCGTTTACCGACCCCTTTACACGGGATTGCTTGTACACCCTCCGGGACGGCACGTCACGCCGTCCATCTGGCCGTTGCGCACCGAGCTCGCACTGGCCCCGTCTTTTCCACTGTGGCACTTGTACTCGACGCCCTAACTGCGTATTCGCCTAAACAATTACCACCCGCGGCGTGTCTTAGTCACTTAGCCGACCTGACGTGGGCGGACGATGATCCGGCTTCCTCCCATCGGATCGATTTAATCATTGGCGCCGATCTCTATAACGATGTTTTGTTGACCGGTGTTCGTAAAGGCAATAGGGGCGAGCCTGTCGCGCAGGAGACGATTTTCGGATGGGTCATTACTGGCCCTCGTGAGCCTCCAATCTGTCCTGTCCCCGACGACCAGGAATGGGACTTCATGCGAGACACTCCGCGGTGCGTCCTGGCGTACCACTGCTTCACCACCCCCTCTCTCGACGAGGAAGTAAGGAGATTCTGGGAGCTTGAGGAGCTGCCCCGTTCTCATGTCGTGGAACCCGGTGACGCTCAGTGCGAAGCGCACTTCCGCGAAACTCATTCTCGTGATTCGTCGGGTCGCTACATTGTGCGACTTCCGTTCAAGGTCGGGCCCCCCATTAAGATCGGGCGTTCTCGGGAAACCGCAGAAAAACTCGCGCGTAGTATCTCCCGCCGGCTTTCCCGCGACACCTACCTCGAACGCGAATACCGTAGTTTCATGGGTGAGTATGAACGACTCGGCCACATGCGCGCCGTTTCTTGTTTACCTCCCTCTGCTGTTTCCACCACTGTGTACATTCCTCACCACCCAGTCTTTCGAACGGACAGCGCTACCAGCAGATTGCGTGTCGTTTTCAACGCCTCATGTCGAACCTCTGACGGAACGTCTTTAAACGATCACTTGTTAACCGGTCCAAAACTTCAGCAGGACCTGACTGCGGTCATCCTGCGATGGCGTCGGTGGAGGTACGTGTACTCCGCGGACATCGCTAAGATGTACCGGCAGATCCTCGTTGATCCGCGAGACGTCGACTACCAGCGAATCTTGTGGCTCTCTGAACCCTCCTCCTCCTTGAAGGAGTTTCAACTGTTAACCGTAACATATGGTATGGCCTGTGCGCCCTTTCTCGCGCTTCGCGTTCTGCAGCAACTCGCTGAGGACGACGGTGATGACTTCCCTCTTGCTCGAGAGACTCTTCGGCTAAACACATACGTCGACGATGTCCTTTTCGGAGCTGACGACGTCGATTCCCTCCGCCTCGCCCGTCAACAATCTATTTCTCTCTTGAACAAAGGCGGCTTCACCCTCCGGAAGTGGGCAAGCAACTCGTCGCACTTGCTCGCTGATGTAGATGAGTCGGATCACGGGCTGGCATGCGACAAGGTCCTATCCGCGGACGAAAGTCTGAAGGTCCTCGGCATTGTCTGGTCTCCCAGTCGGGATGAATTTTCGTTTTCTGTATCGCCGTTTGACCGCGAACCAATTACTAAGCATGCCGTTCTGTCAATCATATCGCGACTATATGACCCCCTCGGATGGGTCACCCCCGTTGTCATTAAAGCCAAACTTGTTATGCAAGATCTATGGAGGAGCAAGGTCGGCTGGGACGATCCTGTCCCACCGCCCATTCTTCGTGATTGGGCGGCCTTTTCCTCTAACTTGAGCCAATTAAATCTGGTCAAGATACCTCGATGGACGCAACTCTCCGCGAGCGTCTCATCCATTGAGCTTCATGGTTTTGCCGACGCGTCCTCCTCCGCTTATGCTGCGGCTGTTTACCTCCGGGTGTTGTCTGAATCAAACCATATCACTGTTTCTTTGCTCGCGGGCAAGTCTAAAGTCGCCCCCTTGACACCGATGAGTATACCCCGCCTCGAGTTGAATGCCGCCGTGCTGTTAGCTCGTCTCATCTCATTCACCGTCGCGTCCATGGGTTTCGGTAATGTACCCGTCACCTGTTGGTCCGACTCTACTGTCGTGCTGCACTGGATTTCGCAGCACCCATCGCGATGGAAAATATTCGTGGCCCATCGTGTTGCCCGAATACATGAACTCGTTCCATCCGCAGTGTGGCGGTACGTTCCGACGTCCGACAACCCCGCCGACGTCGCGTCTCGCGGAATTCTACCCACCGATATCCTCAATCACTCTCTTTGGTGGCGAGGCCCTCCGTGGTTGCGCGGGGAACGGGTCTCCTGGCCTACCCCTCCTCCCTACGTCAACTTTGACTCTCATCTCGAGGAGAGGGTCACCGCCGCTCTCCAGTGTTCACCTGTCCGACCCATGTGGGAGTTATCTGTTCGCTACTCCTCATGGGACAGACTACTCCGTATCACCGCCATTGTTATTCGTTTTATTAGTCAATGTCGCCGTCGAAAAGACATGGTCCAAACCCCTATCGGTAGTGTTCACGTCACGGCCGAGGAGTATAATTGTTCTCGTTGTTTCTGGTTGCGCTGTATCCAACGTGAAGTTTTTCCAGCGGAATTTCACCTTCTCTCGTCTAGAAAGGAACTCCCTCCTAAGCATCCTCTTCTTTCCCTCCGTCCTTTCGTATCATCCGCTAACCTTATTCGGGTTGGAGGCCGCTTAAGACATGCTCCAATGTCCTTCGAGTCCCGCCACCCAATCCTCCTGTCTACCCATCCGCTCGTTGACCTCCTCCTTCTCCATGTCCATCAACGAGCGCTGCATTCGGGACCGCAGCTGACGCTCAGCATCCTGCGGCGGGAGTACTGGCTTCTCCGCGCGCGTGGAATCGTCCGTCGCATCATTCATCATTGTGTCCCATGTACTCGTGAACGTGCGGCGGTTCCTCGTCAGCTCATGGGTGACCTCCCTCGTGTCCGGGTGACTCCCACCTTCCGGAGTTTTCTACACTCAGGAGTTGATTACGCAGGTCCCGTGTGGATTCGTTCCTCACCTGGTCGCGGAGCAAGGTCTCGCGAGGCATATATCGCGTTGTTCGTTTGTCTGACCTCGAAAGCCATTCACCTCGAGTTAGTAAGCGATTATTCCTCCGAGGCATTCATTGGTGCATTTTCTCGGTTCTGTTCTCGTCGCGGCATCCCCGAAGCTATGTACTCGGATAACGGGACGACCTTCGTCGGTGCCGATCGTGAAATGACTAAAGCGTACCGCGCAGCCCTTCGTGATCCGGACTTCCTCAATTCGACGGTGTCTGATCGCATCTCTTGGCACTTCATTCCTCCCTCGGCTCCTCACTTCGGTGGTCTGTGGGAGGCTGGAGTCCGGAGTGTGAAAACTCATCTCTCTCGTGTTGTTGGAGACCGGACGCTAACCTTCGAGGAATTGTCCACCCTCTTATGCCGAATCGAAGCCTGTCTGAATTCTGGGCCGCAGTGTCCATTATCCGACACACTCGATGACCTCGAGTGCCTTACTCCCGGTCATTTCACGATCGGCGCCGCGATCGTCGTGCCCCCGGAACCGTCCATCCTTGACCTGACCGAGAATCGTCTCTCGCGTTGGCAGCTCGTCCGCCAAATGAATGAGCGGTTTTGGCGCATTTGGCAATCCGACTACGTCAATACGTTACAGCAACGGACTAAGTGGCGTACCGATCAACCCCCCGTCCAGGTCGGTCGCATGGTTCTCCTCCGGAACTCCAGTCTTCCGCCAGCGAAGTGGGAGCTCGGCCGCGTCGTTCAGGTTCACCCGGGTCCCGACAGTGTTACGCGCGTCGTTACTATCAAAACTGCTCGTGCGGAGTATAAGCGGCCGATCGGCAAACTGTTAACCAATTGTTAACCAATTGTTGCCCAATTGTTAATCCTCTAAAGGAAATTATTTGTAAATTTCGACAAGTAGAACAATGAATGGAACAGGTAGACGGTTGAAATCTTTGTATATATTGCTTCTATATAGTCTAAGAAACATATATGCAAAGCATCCAAATAGTACAATTCGCCAATTTTTTGTTCTTCAAGTTTAAGTGAACAATGAGCCCCAATGGTTAATCCTTTATCGGAAATTATTTGTAAATTTCGACAAGTAGAACAATGAATGGAACAGGTAGACGGTTGAAATCATAGTATATATTGCTTCTATATAGTCTAAGAAACATATATGCAAAGAATCCAAACAATACAATTCGCCAATTTTTTGTTCTTCATGTTTAAGTGAACTACGAGCCCCATTGTTAATCCTTTAAAGGAAATTATTTGTAAATTTCGACAAGTTGAAAAATGAATGGAACAGGTAGACGGTTGAAATCATTGTATATATTGCTTCTATATAGTCTAAGAAACATATATGCAAATCATCCAAACAGTACAATTTGCCAATTTTTTGTTCTTCAAGTTTAAGTGAACTACGAGCCCCATTGTTAATCCTTTAAAGGAAATTATTTGTAAATTTCGACAAGTTGAACAATGATTGGAACACGTAGACGGTTGAGATCTTTGTATATATTGCTTCTATATAGTCTAAGAAACATATACGCAAAGCATCCAAACAGTACAATTAGCCAATTTTTTTTCTTCAAGTTTAAGTGAACTACGAGCCCAATTGTAAATCCTCTAAAGGAAATTATTTGTAAATTTCGACAAGTAGAACAATGAATGGAATAGGTAGACGGTTGAAATCATTGTATATGCTGCTTCTATATAGCATAAGAAACTTATATGCAAAGCATCCAGACAGTACCATTCGCCAATTTTTTGTTCTTCAAGTTTAAGTGAACAACGAGCCCCATTGATAATCATGAAGTGGAAATTATTTGTAACTTTCGACAAGTAGAACAATGAATGGAACAGGTAGACGGTTGAAATCATAGTATATATTGCTTCTATATAGTCTAAGAAACATATATGCAAAGAATCCAAACAATACAATTCGCCAATTTTTTGTTCTTCATGTTTAAGTGAACTACGAGCCCCATTGTTAATCCTTTAAAGGAAATTATTTGTAAATTTCGACAAGTTGAAAAATGAATGGAACAGGTAGACGGTTGAAATCATTGTATATATTGCTTCTATATAGTCTAAGAAACATATATGCAAATCATCCAAACAGTACAATTTGCCAATTTTTTGTTCTTCAAGTTTAAGTGAACTACGAGCCCCATTGTTAATCCTTTAAAGGAAATTATTTGTAAATTTCGACAAGTTGAACAATGATTGGAACACGTAGACGGTTGAGATCTTTGTATATATTGCTTCTATATAGTCTAAGAAACATATACGCAAAGCATCCAAACAGTACAATTAGCCAATTTTTTTTCTTCAAGTTTAAGTGAACTACGAGCCCAATTGTAAATCCTCTAAAGGAAATTATTTGTAAATTTCGACAATTAGAACAATGAATGGAATAGGTAGACGGTTGAAATCATTGTATATGCTGCTTCTATATAGCATAAGAAACTTATATGCAAAGCATCTAAACAGTACCATTCGCCAATTTTTTGTTCTTCAAGTTTAAGTGAACAATGAGCCCCATTGTTAATCCTTTATCGGAAATTACTTGTAACTTTCGACAAGTAGAACAATGAGTGGAACAAGTAGACGGTTGAAATCATTGTATATATTGCTTCCATATAGTCTAAGAAACATGTACGCAAAGCATCCAAACAGTACCATTCGCCAATTTTTTGTTCTTCAAGTTTAAGTGAACAATGAGCCCCATTGTTAATCCTTTAACGGAAATTATTTGTAATTTTCGACAAGTAGAACAATGAATGGAACAGGTAGACGGGTGAAATCTTTCTATATATTGCTTCTATATACTCTAAGAAACATATACGCAAAGCATCCAAACAGTACAATTCGCCAATTTTTTGTTCTTCAAGTTTAAGTGAACTACGAGCCGCATTGTTAATCCTTTAAAGGAAATTATTTGTAAATTTCGACAAGTATAACAATGAATGGAAAAGGTAGACGGTTGAAATCATTGTATATATTGCTTCTACATAGACTAAGAAACATATATGCAAAGCATCCAAATAGTACAATTCGCCAATTTTTTGTTCTTCAAGTTTAAGTGAACTACGAGCCCAATTGTTAATCCTCTAAAGGAAATTATTTGTATATTTCGACAAGTAGAACAATGAATGGAACAGGTAGACGGTTGAAATCAATGTATATGCTGCTTCTATATAGTCTAAGAAACCTATATGCAAAGCATCTAAACAGTAACATTCGCCAATTTTTGTATCTTCAAGTATTAGTGAACAACGAGCCCCATTGATAATCATGAAATGGAAATTATTTGTAACTTTCTACAAGTAGAACAATGAATGGAACAGGTAGACGCTTAAATCATTGTATATATTCCTTCTATATAGTCTAAGAAACATGTACGCAAACCATCCAAGCAGTACAATTCGCCAATTTATTGTTCTTCAAGTTTAAGTGAACAACGAGCCCTATTGATAATCATGAAGTGGAAATTATTTGTAACTTTCTACAAGTAGAACAATGAATAGTACAGGTAGACGGGTGAAATCAATGTATATGCGGCTTCTATATAGTCTAAGAAACCTATATGCAAAGCATCTAAACAGTAACATTCGCCAATTTTTGTATCTTCAAGTATTAGTGAACAACGAGCCCCATTGATAATCATGAAATGGAAATTATTTGTAACTTTCTACAAGTAGAACAATGAATGGAACAGGTAGACGCTTAAATCATTGTATATATTCCTTCTATATAGTCTAAGAAACATGTACGCAAACCATCCAAGCAGTACAATTCGCCAATTTATTGTTCTTCAAGTTTAAGTGAACAACGAGCCGCATTGTTAATCCTTGAAAGGAAATTATTTGTAAATTTCGACAAGTAGAACAATGAATGGAACAGGTAGACGGTTGAAATCATTGTATATATTGCTTCCATATAGTCTAAGAAACATGTACGCAAAGCATCCAAACAGTACCATTCGCCAATTTTTTGTTCTCCAAGTTTAAGTGAACAATGAGCCCCATTGTTAATCCTTTATCGGAAATTATTTGTAATTTTCGACAAGTAGAACAATGAATGGAACAGGTAGACGGGTGAAATCTTTCTATATATTGCTTCTATATACTCTAAGAAACATATACGCAAAGCATCCAAACAGTACAATTCGCCAATTTTTTGTTCTTCAAGTTTAAGTGAACTACGAGCCTCATTGTTAATCCTTTAAAGGAAATTGTTTGTAACTTTCGACAAGTAGATCAATGACTGGAACAGGTAGACGGTTGAAATCAATGTATATATTGCTTCTATATAGTCTAAGCAACATATATGCAAAGCATCTAAACAGTACAATTCGCCAATTTTTTGTTCTTCAAGTTTAAGTGAACTACGAGCCCCATTGTTAATCCTTTAAAGGAAATTATTTGTAAATTTCGACAAGTAGAACAATGAATGGAACAGGTAGACGGTTGAAATCATAGTATATATTGCTTCTATATAGTCTAAGAAACATATATGCAAAGAATCCAAACAATACAATTCGCCAATTTTTTGTTCTTCATGTTTAAGTGAACTACGAGCCCCATTGTTAATCCTTTAAAGGAAATTATTTGTAAATTTCGACAAGTTGAAAAATGAATGGAACAGGTAGACGGTTGAAATCATTGTATATATTGCTTCTATATAGTCTAAGAAACATATATGCAAATCATCCAAACAGTACAATTTGCCAATTTTTTGTTCTTCAAGTTTAAGTGAACTACGAGCCCCATTGTTAATCCTTTAAAGGAAATTATTTGTAAATTTCGACAAGTTGAACAATGATTGGAACACGTAGACGGTTGAGATCTTTGTATATATTGCTTCTATATAGTCTAAGAAACATATACGCAAAGCATCCAAACAGTACAATTTGCCAATTTTTTTTCTTCAAGTTTAAGTGAACTACGAGCCCAATTGTAAATCCTCTAAAGGAAATTATTTGTAAATTTCGACAAGTAGAACAATGAATGGAATAGGTAGACGGTTGAAATCATTGTATATGCTGCTTCTATATAGCATAAGAAACTTATATGCAAAGCATCCAGACAGTACCATTCGCCAATTTTTTGTTCTTCAAGTTTAAGTGAACAACGAGCCCCATTGATAATCATGAAGTGGAAATTATTTGTAACTTTCGACAAGTAGAACAATGAATGGAACAGGTAGACGGTTGAAATCATAGTATATATTGCTTCTATATAGTCTAAGAAACATATATGCAAAGAATCCAAACAATACAATTCGCCAATTTTTTGTTCTTCATGTTTAAGTGAACTACGAGCCCCATTGTTAATCCTTTAAAGGAAATTATTTGTAAATTTCGACAAGTTGAAAAATGAATGGAACAGGTAGACGGTTGAAATCATTGTATATATTGCTTCTATATAGTCTAAGAAACATATATGCAAATCATCCAAACAGTACAATTTGCCAATTTTTTGTTCTTCAAGTTTAAGTGAACTACGAGCCCCATTGTTAATCCTTTAATGGAAATTATTTGTAAATTTCGACAAGTTGAACAATGATTGGAACACGTAGACGGTTGAGATCTTTGTATATATTGCTTCTATATAGTCTAAGAAACATATACGCAAAGCATCCAAACAGTACAATTAGCCAATTTTTTTTCTTCAAGTTTAAGTGAACTACGAGCCCAATTGTAAATCCTCTAAAGGAAATTATTTGTAAATTTCGACAAGTAGAACAATGAATGGAATAGGTAGACGGTTGAAATCATTGTATATGCTGCTTCTATATAGCATAAGAAACTTATATGCAAAGCATCTAAACAGTACCATTCGCCAATTTTTTGTTCTTCAAGTTTAAGTGAACAATGAGCCCCATTGTTAATCCTTTATCGGAAATTACTTGTAACTTTCGACAAGTAGAACAATGAGTGGAACAGGTAGACGGTTGAAATCATTGTATATATTGCTTCCATATAGTCTAAGAAACATGTACGCAAAGCATCCAAACAGTACCATTCGCCAATTTTTTGTTCTTCAAGTTTAAGTGAACAATGAGCCCCATTGTTAATCCTTTAACGGAAATTATTTGTAATTTTCGACAAGTAGAACAATGAATGGAACAGGTAGACGGGTGAAATCTTTCTATATATTGCTTCTATATACTCTAAGAAACATATACGCAAAGCATCCAAACAGTACAATTCGCCAATTTTTTGTTCTTCAAGTTTAAGTGAACTACGAGCCGCATTGTTAATCCTTTAAAGGAAATTATTTGTAAATTTCGACAAGTATAACAATGAATGGAACAGGTAGACGGTTGAAATCATTGTATATATTGCTTCTACATAGACTAAGAAACATATATGCAAAGCATCCAAATAGTACAATTCGCCAATTTTTTGTTCTTCAAGTTTAAGTGAACTACGAGCCCAATTGTTAATCCTCTAAAGGAAATTATTTGTATATTTCGACAAGTAGAACAATGAATGGAACAGGTAGACGGTTGAAATCAATGTATATGCTGCTTCTATATAGTCTAAGAAACCTATATGCAAAGCATCTAAACAGTAACATTCGCCAATTTTTGTATCTTCAAGTATTAGTGAACAACGAGCCCCATTGATAATCATGAAATGGAAATTATTTGTAACTTTCTACAAGTAGAACAATGAATGGAACAGGTAGACGCTTAAATCATTGTATATATTCCTTCTATATAGTCTAAGAAACATGTACGCAAACCATCCAAGCAGTACAATTCGCCAATTTATTGTTCTTCAAGTTTAAGTGAACAACGAGCCCTATTGATAATCATGAAGGGGAAATTATTTGTAACTTTCTACAAGTAGAACAATGAATAGTACAGGTAGACGGGTGAAATCAATGTATATGCGGCTTCTATATAGTCTAAGAAACCTATATGCAAAGCATCTAAACAGTAACATTCGCCAATTTTTGTATCTTCAAGTATTAGTGAACAACGAGCCCCATTGATAATCATGAAATGGAAATTATTTGTAACTTTCTACAAGTAGAACAATGAATGGAACAGGTAGACGCTTAAATCATTGTATATATTCCTTCTATATAGTCTAAGAAACATGTACGCAAACCATCCAAGCAGTACAATTCGCCAATTTATTGTTCTTCAAGTTTAAGTGAACAACGAGCCGCATTGTTAATCCTTGAAAGGAAATTATTTGTAAATTTCGACAAGTAGAACAATGAATGGAACAGGTAGACGGTTGAAATCATTGTATATATTGCTTCCATATAGTCTAAGAAACATGTACGCAAAGCATCCAAACAGTACCATTCGCCAATTTTTTGTTCTCCAAGTTTAAGTGAACAATGAGCCCCATTGTTAATCCTTTATCGGAAATTATTTGTAATTTTCGACAAGTAGAACAATGAATGGAACAGGTAGACGGGTGAAATCTTTCTATATATTGCTTCTATATACTCTAAGAAACATATACGCAAAGCATCCAAACAGTACAATTCGCCAATTTTTTGTTCTTCAAGTTTAAGTGAACTACGAGCCTCATTGTTAATCCTTTAAAGGAAATTGTTTGTAACTTTCGACAAGTAGATCAATGACTGGAACAGGTAGACGGTTGAAATCAATGTATATATTGCTTCTATATAGTCTAAGCAACATATATGCAAAGCATCTAAACAGTACAATTCGCCAATTTTTTGTTCTTCAAGTTTAAGTGAACTACGAGCCCCATTGTTAATCCTTTAAAGGAAATTATTTGTAAATTTCGACAAGTAGAACAATGAATGGAACAGGTAGACGGTTGAAATCATAGTATATATTGCTTCTATATAGTCTAAGAAACATATATGCAAAGAATCCAAACAATACAATTCGCCAATTTTTTGTTCTTCATGTTTAAGTGAACTACGAGCCCCATTGTTAATACTTTAAAGGAAATTATTTGTAAATTTCGACAAGTTGAAAAATGAATGGAACAGGTAGACGGTTGAAATCATTGTATATATTGCTTCTATATAGTCTAAGAAACATATATGCAAATCATCCAAACAGTACAATTTGCCAATTTTTTGTTCTTCAAGTTTAAGTGAACAACGAGCCCCATTGATAATCACGAAAGGGAAATTTTTTGTAAGTTTCTACAAGTAGAACAATGAATAGAACAGGTAGACGGTTGAATTCTTTGTATATGTTGCTTCTATATAGTCTAGGAAATCTATATGCAAAGCATCCAAACACTAACATTTGCCAATTTTATGTTCTTCAAGTTTAAGTGAACTACGAGCCCCATTGTTAATCCTTTAACGGAAATTATTTGTAAATTTCGACAAGTAGAACAATGATTGGAACACGTAGACGGTTGAAATCTTTGTATATAATGCTTCTATATAGTCTAAGAAACATATATGCAAAGCATTGAAACAGTACAATTCGCCAATTTTTTGTTCTTCAAGATTAAGTGAACTACGAGCCCCATTGTTAATACTTTAACGGAAATTATTTGTAACTTTCGACAAGTAGATCAATGACTGGAACAGGTAGACGGTTGAAATCAATGTATATATTGCTTCTATATAGTCTAAGCAACATATATGCAAAGCATCTAAACAGTACAATTCGCCAATTTTTTGTTCTTCAAGTTTAAGTGAACTACGAGCCCCATTGTTAATCCTTTAAAGGAAATTATTTGTAAATTTCGACAAGTAGAACAATGAATGGAACAGGTAGACGGTTGAAATCATAGTATATATTGCTTCTATATAGTCTAAGAAACACATATGCAAAGCATCCAAACAGTACAATTCGCCAATTTTATGTTCTTCAAGTTTAAATGAACTACGAACTCCATTGTTAATTATTTAACGGAAATTATTTGTAACATTCGACAAGTAAAACAATGAATGGAACAGGTAGACGGTTGAAATCTTTGTATATATATTGCTTCTATATAGTCTAAGAAACATATATGCAAAGAATCCAAACAATACAATTCGCCAATTTTTTGTTCTTCATGTTTAAGTGAACTACGAGCCCCATTGTTAATCCTTTAAAGGAAATTATTTGTAAATTTCGACAAGTAGAACAATGAATGGAACAGGTAGACGGTGGAAATCAATGTATATATTGCTTCTATATAGTCTAAAAAACATACATGCAAAGAATCCAAACAGTACAATTCGCCAATTTTTTGTTCTTCAAGTATAAGTGAACAATGAGCCCTAATGGTTAATCCTTTATCGGAAATTATTTGTATCTATCGACAAGTAGAACAATGAATGGAACAGGTAGACGGTTGAAATCATTGTATATATTGCTTCTGTATAGTCTAAGAAACATATATGCAAATCATCCAAACAGTACAATTCGCCAATTTTTTGTTCTTCAAGTTTAAGTGAACAACGAGCCCCATTGATAATCACGAAAGGGAAATTTTTTGTAAATTTCGACAAGTAGAACAATGAATGGAACAGGTAGATGGTTGAAATCTTTCTATATATTGCTTCTATATAGTCTAAGAAACATATATGCAAAGAATCCAAACAGCACAATTCGCCAATTTTTTGTTCTTCAAGTTTAAGTGAACTACGAGCCCCATTGTTAATCCTTTAAAGGAAATTATTTGTAAATTTCGACAAGTTCAACAATGATTGGAACACGTAGACGGTTGAGATCTTTGTATATATTGCTTCTATATAGTCTAAGAAACCTATATGCAAAGCATCTAAACAGTAACATTCGCCAATTTTTGTATCTTCAAGTATTAGTGAACAACGAGCCCCATTGATAATCATGAAATGGAAATTATTTGTAACTTTCTACAAGTAGAACAATGAATGGAACAGGTAGACGCTTAAATCATTGTATATATTCCTTCTATATAGTCTAAGAAACATGTACGCAAACCATCCAAGCAGTACAATTCGCCAATTTATTGTTCTTCAAGTTTAAGTGAACAACGAGCCGCATTGTTAATCCTTGAAAGGAAATTATTTGTAAATTTCGACAAGTAGAACAATGAATGGAACAGGTAGACGGTTGAAATCATTGTATATATTGCTTCCATATAGTCTAAGAAACATGTACGCAAAGCATCCAAACAGTACCATTCGCCAATTTTTTGTTCTCCAAGTTTAAGTGAACAATGAGCCCCATTGTTAATCCTTTATCGGAAATTATTTGTAATTTTCGACAAGTAGAACAATGAATGGAACAGGTAGACGGGTGAAATCTTTCTATATATTGCTTCTATATACTCTAAGAAACATATACGCAAAGCATCCAAACAGTACAATTCGCCAATTTTTTGTTCTTCAAGTTTAAGTGAACTACGAGCCTCATTGTTAATCCTTTAAAGGAAATTGTTTGTAACTTTCGACAAGTAGATCAATGACTGGAACAGGTAGACGGTTGAAATCAATGTATATATTGCTTCTATATAGTCTAAGCAACATATATGCAAAGCATCTAAACAGTACAATTCGCCAATTTTTTGTTCTTCAAGTTTAAGTGAACTACGAGCCCCATTGTTAATCCTTTAAAGGAAATTATTTGTAAATTTCGACAAGTAGAACAATGAATGGAACAGTTAGACGGTTGAAATCATAGTATATATTGCTTCTATATAGTCTAAGAAACACATATGCAAAGCATCCAAACAGTACAATTCGCCAATGTTATGTTCTTCAAGTTTAAATGAACTACGAACCCCATTGTTAATTATTTAACGGAAATTATTTGTAACATTCGACAAGTAAAACAATGAATGGAACAGGTAGACGGTTGAAATCTTTGTATATATATTGCTTCTATATAGTCTAAGAAACATATATGCAAAGCATCCAGACAGTACCATTCGCCAATTTTTTGTTCTTCAAGTTTAAGTGAACAACGAGCCCCATTGATAATCATGAAGTGGAAATTATTTGTAACTTTCTACAAGTAGAACAATGAATAGTACAGGTAGACGGGTGAAATCTTTCTATATATTGCTTCTATATAGTCTAAGAAACATATATGCAAAGAATCCAAACAATACAATTCGCCAATTTTTTGTTCTTCATGTTTAAGTGAACTACGAGCCCCATTGTTAATCCTTTAATGGAAATTATTTGTAAATTTCGACAAGTAGAACAATGAATGGAACAGGTAGACGGTTGAGATCTTTGTATATATTGCTTCTATATAGTCTAAGAAACATATATGCAAAGAATCCAAACAGTACAATACGCCAATTTTTTGTTCTTCAAGTATAAGTGAACAATGAGCCGCAATGGTTAATCCTTTATCGGAAATTATTTGTATCTTTCGACAAGTAGAACAATGAATGGAACAGGTAGACGGTTGAAATCATTGTATATATTGCTTCTGTATAGTCTAAGAAACGTGTACGCAAAGCATCCAAACAGTACCATACGCCAATTTTTTGTTCTTCAAGTTTAAGTGAACAATGAGCCCCAATGGTTAATCCTTTATCGGAAATTATTTGTAACTTTCGACAAGTAGAACAATGAATGGAACAGGTAGACGGTTGAAATCCTTGTATATATTGCGTCTATATAGTATAAGAAACATATATGCAAAGCATCCAAACAGTACAATTCGCCAATTTATTGTTCTTCAAGTTTAAGTGAACAACGAGCCCCATTGTTAATCCTTTAAAGGAAATTATTTGAAAATTTCGACAAGTAGAACAATGAATGGAACAGGTAGACGGTTGAAATCTTTGTATATATTGCTACCATATAGTCTAAGAAACATGTACGCAAAGCATCCAGACAGTACCATTCGCCAATTTTTTGTTTTTCAAGTTTATGTGAACAATGAGCCCCAATGGTTAATCCTTTATCGGAAATTACTTGTAATTTTCGACAAGTAGAACAATGAATGGAACAGGTAGACGGTTGAAATCTTTGTATATATTGCTTCTATATAATCTAAGAAACATATATTCAAAGCATCCAAACAGTACCATTCGCCAATTTTTTGTTCTTCATGTTTAAGTGAACTACGAGCCCCATTGTTAATCCTTTAAAGGAAATTATTTGTAAATTTCGGCAAGTAGAACAATGAATGGAATAGGTAGACGGTTGAAATCATTGTATATATTGCTTCTATATAGTCTAAGAAACATATATGCAAAGCATCCAAACAGTACAATTCGCCAATTTCTGGTTCTTCAAGTTTAAGTAAACTACGATCCCCATTGTTAATCCCTTAACGGAAATTATTCGTAAATTTCGACAAGTAGAACACTGATTGGAACACGTAGACGGTTGAAATCTTTGTATATATTGCTTCCATATAGTCTAAGAAACATGTACGCAAAGCATCCAGACAGTACCATTCGCCAATTTTTTGTTCTTCAAGTTTAAGTGAACAATGAGCCCCAATGGTTAATCCTTTATCGGAAATTATTTGTAATTTTCGACAAGTAGTACAATGAATGGAACAGGTAGACTGTTGAAATCTTTGTATATATTGCTTCTATACAGTCTAAGAAACATATATGGAAAGCATCCAAACAGTACGATTCGCCAATTATTTGATCTTCAAGTTTAAGTGAACTACGAGCCCCATTGTTAATACTTTAACGGAAATTATTTGTAACTTGCGACAAGTAGAACAATGAATGGAACAGGTAAACGATTGAAATCAATGTATATATTGCTTCTATATAGTCTAAGAAACATATATGCAAAGCATCCAAACAGTACCATTCATCAATTTTTTGTTCTTCAAGTTTAAGTGAACAACGAGCCCCACTGTTAATCCTTTAAAGGAAATTATTCGTAAATTTCGACAAGTAGAACAATGATTGGTACACGTAGACGGTTGAAATCTTTGTAAATATTGAGTCCATATAGTCTATAAACATGTACGCAAAGCATCCAAACAGTACCATTCGCCAACTTATTGTTCTTCAAGTTTAAGTGAACAACGAGCCCCACTGTTAATCCTTTAAAGGAAATTATTCGTAAATTTCGACAAGTAGAACAATGATTGGTACACGTAGACGGTTGAAATCTTTGTATATATTGCTTCCATATAGTCTAAGAAACATGTACGTAAAGCATCCAGACAGTACCATTCGCCAATTTTTTGTTTTTCAAGTTTATGTGAACAATGAGCCCCAATGGTTAATCCTTTATCGGAAATTACTTGTAATTTTCGACAAGTAGAACAATGAATGGAACAGGTAGACGGTTGAAATCTTTGTATATATTGCTTCTATATAATCTAAGAAACATATATTCAAAGCATCCAAACAGTACCATTCGCCAATTTTTTGTTCTTCAGGTTTAAGTGAACTACGAGCCCCATTGTTAATCCTTTAAACGAAATTATTTGTAAATTTCGACAAGTAGAACAATGAATGGAACAGGTAGACTGTTGAAATCATTGTATATATTGGTTCTATATAGTCTAAGAAACATATATGCAGAGCGTCCAAACAGTACAATTCGCCAATTTTTTGCTCTTCAAGTTTAAGTAAACAATGAGCCCCAATGGTTAATCCTTTATCGGAAATTACTTGTAATTTTCGACAAGTAGAACATTGAATGGAACAGGTAGACGGTTGAAATCTTTGTATATATTGCTTCTATATAATCTAAGAAACATATATTCAAAGCATCCAAACAGGACCATTCGCCAATTTTTTGTTCTTCAAGTTTAAGTGAACTACGAGCCCCATTGTTAATCCTTTAAACGAAATTAGTTGTAAATTTCGACAAGTAGAACAATGAATAGAACAGGTAGACGGTTGAAATCTTTGTATATGTTGCTTCTATAGAGTCTAAGAAATCTATATGCAAAGCATCTAAACAGTAACACTCGCTGATTTTTTGATCTTCAAGTTTAAGTGAACAGCGAGCCCCATTGATAATCACGAAATGGAAATTATTTGTAACTTTCTACAAGTAGAACAATGAATAGTACAGGTAGACGGCTGAAATCTTTCTATATATTGCTTCTAAATAATCTAAGAAACATATATTCAAAGCATCCAAACAGTACAATTCGCCAATTTTTTGTTCTTCAAGTTTAAGTGAACTACGAGCCCAATTGTTAATCCTTTAAAGGAAATTATTTGTAAATTTCGACAAGTAGAACAATTAATGGAACAGGTAGACTGTTGAAATCATTGTATATATTGCTTCTATATAGTCTAAGAAACATATACGCGAAGCATCCAAACAGTACCATTCGCCAATTTTTTGTTCTTCAAGTTTAAGTGAAAAATGAGCCCCAATGGTTAATCTTTTATCGGAAATTATTTGTAATTTTCGACAAGTAGAACAATGATTGGAACACGTAGACGGTTGAAATCTTTGTATATATTGCTTCCATATAGTCTAAGAAACATTTATGCAAAGCATCCAAACAGTACCATTCGCCAATTTTTTGTTCTTCAAGTTTAAGTGAACAACGAGCCCCAATGGTTAATCCTTTATCGGAAATTAATTGTAACTTTCGACAAGTAGAACACTGAATGGAACAGGTAGACGGTTGAAATCTTTGTATATATTGCTTCTATATAGTCTAAGAAACATATATGCAAAGCATCCAAACAGTACAATTCGCCAATTTTTTGTTCTTCAAGTTTAAGTGAACAATGAGCCCCAATGGTTAATCCTTTATCGGAAATTATTTGTAAATTTCGACAAGTAGAACAATGAATGGAACAGGTAGACGGTTGAAATCTTTGTATATATTGCTTCTATATAGTCTAAGAAACATATATGCAAAGCATCCAAACAGTACAATTCGCCAATTTATTTTTCTTCAAGTTTAAGTGAACAACGAGCCCCATTGTTAATCCTTTAAAGGAAATTATTTGTAAATTTCGACAAGTAGAACAATGAATGGAACAGGCAGACGGTTGAAATCTTTGTATATATTGCGTCTATATAGTCTAAGAAACATATATTCAAAGCATCCAAACAGTACCATTCGCCAATTTTTTGTTCTTCAAGTTTAAGTGAACTATGAGACCCATTGTTAATCCTTTATCGGAAATTATATGTAACTTTCGACAAGTAGAACACTGAATGGAACAGGTAGACGGTTGAAATCTTTGTATATATTGCTTCCATATAGTCTAAGAAACATGTACGCAAAGCATCCAAACAGTACCATTCGCCAATTTTTTGTTCTCCAAGTTTAAGTGAACAATGAGCCCCATTGTTAATCCTTTATCGGAAATTATTTGTAATTTTCGACAAGTAGAACAATGAATGGAACAGGTAGACGGGTGAAATCTTTCTATATATTGCTTCTATATACTCTAAGAAACATATACGCAAAGCATCCAAACAGTACAATTCGCCAATTTTTTGTTCTTCAAGTTTAAGTGAACTACGAGCCTCATTGTTAATCCTTTAAAGGAAATTGTTTGTAACTTTCGACAAGTAGATCAATGACTGGAACAGGTAGACGGTTGAAATCAATGTATATATTGCTTCTATATAGTCTAAGCAACATATATGCAAAGCATCTAAACAGTACAATTCGCCAATTTTTTGTTCTTCAAGTTTAAGTGAACTACGAGCCCCATTGTTAATCCTTTAAAGGAAATTATTTGTAAATTTCGATAAGTAGAACAATGAATGGAACAGTTAGACGGTTGAAATCATAGTATATATTGCTTCTATATAGTCTAAGAAACACATATGCAAAGCATCCAAACAGTACAATTCGCCAATGTTATGTTCTTCAAGTTTAAATGAACTACGAACCCCATTGTTAATTATTTAACGGAAATTATTTGTAACATTCGACAAGTAAAACAATGAATGGAACAGGTAGACGGTTGAAATCTTTGTATATATATTGCTTCTATATAGTCTAAGAAACATATATGCAAAGCATCCAGACAGTACCATTCGCCAATTTTTTGTTCTTCAAGTTTAAGTGAACAACGAGCCCCATTGATAATCATGAAGTGGAAATTATTTGTAACTTTCTACAAGTAGAACAATGAATAGTACAGGTAGACGGGTGAAATCTTTCTATATATTGCTTCTATATAGTCTAAGAAACATATATGCAAAGAATCCAAACAATACAATTCGCCAATTTTTTGTTCTTCATGTTTAAGTGAACTACGAGCCCCATTGTTAATCCTTTAATGGAAATTATTTGTAAATTTCGACAAGTAGAACAATGAATGGAACAGGTAGACGGTTGAGATCTTTGTATATATTGCTTCTATATAGTCTAAGAAACATATATGCAAAGAATCCAAACAGTACAATACGCCAATTTTTTGTTCTTCAAGTATAAGTGAACAATGAGCCGCAATGGTTAATCCTTTATCGGAAATTATTTGTATCTTTCGACAAGTAGAACAATGAATGGAACAGGTAGACGGTTGAAATCATGGTATATATTGCTTCTGTATAGTCTAAGAAACATATATGCAAATCATCCAAACAGTACAATTCGCCAATTTTTTGTTCTTCAAGTTTAAGTGAACAACGAGCCCCATTGATAATCACGAAAGGGAAATTATTTGTAAGTTTCTACAAGTAGAACAATGAATAGAACAGGTAGACGGTTGAATTCTTTGTATATGTTGTTTCTATATAGTCTAGGAAGTCTATATGCAAAGCATCCAAACACTTACATTTGCCAATTTTTTGTTCTACAAGTTTAAGTGAACAATGAGCCCCAATGGTTAATCCTTTATCGGAAATTATTTGTAAATTTCGACAAGTAGAACAATGAATGGAACAGGTAGACGGTTGAAATCATAGTATATATTGCTTCTATATAGTCTAAGAAACATATATGCAAAGAATCCAAACAATACAATTCGCCAATTTTTTGTTCTTCATGTTTAAGTGAACTACGAGCCCCATTGTTAATCCTTTAAAGGAAATTATTTGTAAATTTCGACAAGTTGAAAAATGAATGGAACAGGTAGACGGTTGAAATCATTGTATATATTGCTTCTATATAGTCTAAGAAACATATATGCAAATCATCCAAACAGTACAATTTGCCAATTTTTTGTTCTTCAAGTTTAAGTGAACAACGAGCCCCATTGATAATCACGAAAGGGAAATTTTTTGTAAGTTTCTACAAGTAGAACAATGAATAGAACAGGTAGACGGTTGAATTCTTTGTATATGTTGCTTCTATATAGTCTAGGAAATCTATATGCAAAGCATCCAAACACTAACATTTGCCAATTTTATGTTCTTCAAGTTTAAGTGAACTACGAGCCCCATTGTTAATCCTTTAACGGAAATTATTTGTAAATTTCGACAAGTAGAACAATGATTGGAACACGTAGACGGTTGAAATCTTTGTATATAATGCTTCTATATAGTCTAAGAAACATATATGCAAAGCATTGAAACAGTACAATTCGCCAATTTTTTGTTCTTCAAGATTAAGTGAACTACGAGCCCCATTGTTAATACTTTAACGGAAATTATTTGTAACTTTCGACAAGTAGATCAATGACTGGAACAGGTAGACGGTTGAAATCAATGTATATATTGCTTCTATATAGTCTAAGCAACATATATGCAAAGCATCTAAACAGTACAATTCGCCAATTTTTTGTTCTTCAAGTTTAAGTGAACTACGAGCCCCATTGTTAATCCTTTAAAGGAAATTATTTGTAAATTTCGACAAGTAGAACAATGATTGGAACACGTAGACGGTTGAAATCTTTGTATATATTGCTTCCATATAGTCTAAGAAACATTTATGCAAAGCATCCAAACAGTACCATTCGCCAATTTTTTGTTCTTCAAGTTTAAGTGAACAACGAGCCCCAATTGTTAATCCTTTATCGGAAATTATTTGTAACTTTCGACAAGTAGAATAATGAATGGAACAGGTAGACGGTTGAAATCTTTGTATATATTGCGTCTATATAGTCTAAGAAACATATATTCAAAGCATTCAAACAGTACCATTCGCCAATTTTTTGTTCTTCAAGTTTAAGTGAACTACGTGCCCCATTGTTAATCCTTTAAAGGAAATTATTTGTAAATTTCGACAAGTAGAACAATGATTGGAACACGTAGACGGTTGAAATCATTGTATATATTGCTTCCATATAGTCTAAGAAACATATATGCAAAGCATCCAAACAGTACCATTCGCCAATTTTTTGTTCTTCAAGTTTATGTGAATAATGAGACCCATTGTTAATCCTTTATCGGAAATTATTTGTAACTTTCGACAAGTAGAACACTGAATGGAACAGGTAGACGGTTGAAATCTTTGTATATATTGCTTCTATATAGTCTAAGAAACATATATGCAAAGCATCCAAACAGTACAATTCGCCAATTTTTTGTTCTTCAAGTTTAAGTGAACAATGAGCCCCAATGGTTAATCCTTTATCGGAAATTATTTGTAAATTTCGACAAGTAGAACAATGAATGGAACAGGTAGACGGTTGAAATCTTTGTATATATTGCTTCTATATAGTCTAAGAAACATATATGCAAAGCATCCAAACAGTACAATTCGCCAATTTATTTTTCTTCAAGTTTAAGTGAACAACGAGCCCCATTGTTAATCCTTTAAAGGAAATTATTTGTAAATTTCGACAAGTAGAACAATGAATGGAACAGGCAGACGGTTGAAATCTTTGTATATATTGCGTCTATATAGTCTAAGAAACATATATTCAAAGCATCCAAACAGTACCATTCGCCAATTTTTTGTTCTTCAAGTTTAAGTGAACTATGAGACCCATTGTTAATCCTTTATCGGAAATTATATGTAACTTTCGACAAGTAGAACACTGAATGGAACAGGTAGACGGTTGAAATCTTTGTATATATTGCTTCCATATAGTCTAAGAAACATGTACGCAAAGCATCCAAACAGTACCATTCGCCAATTTTTTGTTCTCCAAGTTTAAGTGAACAATGAGCCCCATTGTTAATCCTTTATCGGAAATTATTTGTAATTTTCGACAAGTAGAACAATGAATGGAACAGGTAGACGGGTGAAATCTTTCTATATATTGCTTCTATATACTCTAAGAAACATATATGCAAAGCATCCAAACAGTACAATTCGCCAATTTTTTGTTCTTCAAGTTTAAGTGAACAACGAGCCCCATTGTTAATTATTTAAAGGAAATTATTTGTAAATTTCGACAAGTAGAACAATGAATAGAACAGGTAGACGGTTGAAATCTTTGTATATGTTGCTTCTATATAGTCTAAGAAACCTATATGCAAAGCATCTAAACGGTAACAAGCGCCAATTTTTTGATCTTCAAGTTTAAGTGAACTACGAGCCCCAATGGTTAATCCTTTATCGGAAATTATTTGTAACTTTCGACAAGTAGAACAATGAATGGAACAGGTTGACGTTTGAAATCTTTGTATATATTGCTTCTATATAGTCTAAGAAACATATATGCAAAGCATCCAAACAGTAACAATCGCCAATTTTTTGATCTTCAAGTTTAAGTGAACTACGATCCCCATTGTTAATCCTTTAAAGGAAATTATTTGTAAATTTCGACAAGTACAACAATGAATGGATCATGTACACGGTTGAAATCATTGTATATATTGCTTCTATATAGTCTACGAAACATATATGCAAAGCATCCAAACAGTACAATTTGCCAATTTTTTGTTCTTCAAGTTTAAGTGAACTACGAGCCCCAATGGTTAATCCTTTATCGGAAATTATTTGTAACTTTCGACAAGTAGAACAATGAATGGAACAGGTTGACGGTTGAAATCTTTGTATATATTGCTTCTATATAGTCTAAGAAATATATATGCAAAGCATCCAAACAGTACAATTCGCCAATTTTTTGTTCTTCAAGTTTAAGTGAACAACGAGCCCCATTGTTAATTATTTAAAGGAAATTATTTGTAAATTTCGACAAGTAGAACAATGTTTGGAACACGTAGACGGTTGAAATCTTTGTATATATTGCTTCCATATAGTCTAAGAAACATGTACGCAAAGCATCCAAACAGTACCATTCGCCAATTTTTTGTTCTTCAAGTTTAAGTGAACAATGAGCCCCATTATTAATCCTTTATCGGAAATTATTTGTAACTTTCGACAAGTAGAACAATGAATAGAACAGGTAGACGGTTGAAATCTTTTTATATATTGCTTCTATATAGTCTAAGAAACATAGATGCAAAGCATCCAAACAGTACAATTCGCCAATTTATTGTTCTTCAAGTTTAAGTGAACTACGATCCCCATTGTTAATCCTTTAAAGGAAATTATTTGTAAATTTCGACAAGTAAAACAATGAGTGGAACAGGTAGACTGTTGAAATCTTTGTATATATTGCTTCTATATAGTCTAAGAAACATATATGCAAATCATCCAAACAGTACCATTCGCCAATTTTTTGTTCTTCAAGTTTAAGTGAACTACGAGCCCCATTGTTAATCCTTTAAAGGAAATTATTTGAAAATTTCGGCAAGTGGAACAATGAATGGAACAGGTAGACTGTTGAAGTCTTTGTATATATTGCTTCCATATAGTCTAAGAAACATATATGCATAGCGTCCAATCAGTACAATTCGCCAATTTTTTGCTCTTCAAGTTTAAGTGAACTACGAGCCCCATTGTTAATCCTTTAAAGGAAATTATTTGTAAATTTCGGCAAGTGGAACAATGAATGGAATAGGTAGACGGTTGAAATCATTGTATATATTGCTTCTATATAGTCTAAGAAACATATATGCAAAGCATCCAAACAGTACAATTCGCCAATTTCTTGTTCTTTAAGTTTAAGTAAACTACGATCCCCATTGTTAATCCTTTAAAGGAAATTATTTGTAAATTTCGGCAAGTGGAACAATGAATGGAATAAGTAGACGGTTGAAATCATTGTATATATTGCTTCTATATAGTCTAAGAAACATATCTGCAAATCATCCAAACAGTACAATTCGCCAATTATTTGATCTTCAAGTTTAAGTGAACTACGAGCCCCATTGTTAATACTTTAACGGAAATTATTTGTAAATTTCGACAAGTAGAACAATGAATGGAACTGGTAGACGGTTGAAATCTTTTTATATATTGCTTCTATAGAGTCTAAGAAACATATATGCAAAGCATCCAAACAGTACCATTCGCCAATTTTTTGTTCTTCAAGTTTAAGTGAACAACGAGCCCCATTGATAATCATGAAACGGAAATTATTTGTAACTTTCGACATGTAGAACAATGATTGGAACATGTAGACGGTTGAAATCATTGTATATATTGCTTCTATATAGTCTAGGATACCTATATGCAAATCATCCAAACAGTAACATTCGCCAATTTTTTGTTCTTCAAGTTTAAGCGAACTACGAGCCCCATTGTTAATACTTTAACGGAAATTATTTGTAACTTTCGACAAGTAGAACAATGAATGGAACAGGTAGACGGTTGAAATCATTGTATATATTGCTTCCATATAGTCCATGAAACATATATGCAAAGCATCCAAACAGTACCATTCGCCAATTTTTTGTTCTTCAAGTTTAAGTGAACAATGAGCCCCAATGGTTAATCCGTTATCGGAAATTATTTGCAAATTTCGACAAGTAGAACAATGAATGGAACAGGTAGACGGTTGAAATCATTGTATATATTGGTTCCATATAGTCTATGAAACATGTACGCAAAGCATCCAGACGGTACCATTCGCCAATTTTTTGTTCTTCAAGTTTAAGTGAACAATGAGCCCCAATGGTTAATCCTTTATCGGAAATTATTTGTAATTTTCGACAAGTAGAACAATGAATGGAACAGGTAGACGGTTGAAATCTTTGTATATATTGCTTCTATATAATCTAAGAAACATATATGCAAAGCATCTAAACAGTAACAATCGCCCATTTTTTGATCTTCAAGTTTAAGTGAACAGCGAGCCCCATTGATAATCATGAAATGGAAATTATTTGTAACTTTCTACAAGTAGAACAATGAATAGTACAGGTAGACGGGTGAAATCTTTCTATATATTGCTTCTAAATAGTCAAAGAAACATATATGCAAAGCATCCAAACAGTACAATTCGCCAATTTTTTGTTTTTCAAGTTTAAGTGAACAATGAGCCCCAATGGTTAATCCTTTATCGGTAATTATTTGTAAATTTCGGCAAGTGGAACAATGAATGGAATAAGTAGACGGTTGAAATCATTGTATATATTGCTTCTATATAGTCTAAGAAACATATATGCAAAGCATCCAAACAGTACAATTCGCCAATTTATTGTTCTTCAAGTTTAAGTGAACAACGAGCCCCATTGCTAATCCTTTAAAGGAAATTATTTGTAAATTTCGACAAGTAGAACAATGATTGGAACACGTAGACGGTTGAAATCTTTGTATATATTGGTTCCATATAGTCTAAGAAACATGTACGCAAAGCATCCAGACAGTACCATTCGCCAATTTTGTGCTCTTCAAGTTTAAGTGAACTACGAGCCCCATTTTAATCCTTTAAAGGAAATTATTTGTAAATTTCGGCAAGGAGAACAATGAATGGAACAGTTAGACGGTTGAAATCTTTGTATATATTGCTTCTATATAATCTAAGAAACATATATGCAAAGCATCCAAACAGTACCATTCGCCAATTTTTTTTCTTCAAGTTTAAGTGAACAACGAGCCCCATTGATAATCATGAAACGGAAATTATTTGTAATTTTCGACATATAGAACAATGATTGGAACACGTAGACGGTTGAAATCTTTGTATATATTGCTTACATATAGTCTAAGAAACATGTTCGCAAAGCATCCAAACAGTAACATTCGCCAATTTTTTGTTCTTCAAGTTTAAGTGAACAATGAGCCCCAATGGTTAATCCTTTATCGGAAATTATTTGTAATTTTCGACAAGTAGAACAATGATTGGAACACGTAGACGGTTGAAATCTTTGTATATATTGCTTACATATAGTCTAAGAAACATGTACGCAAAGCATCCAAACAGTACCATTCGCAATTTTTTTGTTCTTCAAGTTTAAGTGAACAATGAGCCCCAATGGTTAATCCTATATCGGAAATTATTTGTAATTTTCGACAAGTAGAACAATGAATGGAACAGGTAGACGGTTGAAATCTTTGTATATATTTCTTCTATATAATCTAAGAAACATATATGCAAAGCATCCAAACAGTACCATTCGCCAATTTTTTGTTCTTCAAGTTTAAGTGAACAACGAGCCCCATTGATAATCATGAAACGGAAATTATTTGTAACTTTCTACAAGTAGAACAAATGAATAGAACAGGTAGACGGTTGAAATCTTTGTATATGTTGCTTCTATATAGTCTAAGAAACATATATGCAAAGCATCCAAACAGTACAATTCGCCAATTTTTTGTTCTTCAAGTTTAAGTGAACTACGAGCCCCATTGTTAATACTTTAAAGGAAATTATTTGTAAATTTCGACAAGTAGAACAATGAATGAATCATGTAGACGGTTGAAATCATTGTATATATTGCTTCTATATAGCCTACGAAACATATATGCAAAGCATCCAAACAGTACAATTCGCCAATTTTTTGTTCTTCAAGTTTAAGTGAACTACGAGCCCCATTGTTAATCTTTAACGGAAATTAATTGTAACTTTCTACACGTAGAACAATGATTGGAATACACAGACGGTTGAAATCTTTGTATATATTGCTTCCATATAGTCTAAGAAACATATATTCAAAGCATCCAAACAGTACCATTCGCCAATTTTTTGTTCTTCAAGTTGAAGTGAACAACGAGCCCCATTGTTAATCCTTTAAAGGAAATTATTTGTAAATTTCAACAAGTAGAACAATGAATGGAACAGGTAGACTGTTGAAATCATTGTATATATTGCTTCTATATAGTCTAAGAAACATATATGCAAAGCGTCCAAACAGTACAATTCGCCAATTATTTGATCTTCAAGTTTAAGTGAACTACGAGCCCCATTGTTAATACTTTAACGGTAATTATTTGTAACTTGCGACAAGTAGAACAATGAATGGAACAGGTAGCCGGTTGAAATCAATGTATATATTGCTTCTATATAGTCTAAGAAACATATATGCAAAGCATGCAAACAGTACCATTCGCCAATTTTTTGTTCTTCAAGTTTAAGTGAACAACGAGCCCAATTGATAATCATGAAACGGAAATTATTTGTAACTTTCTACAAGTAGAACAATGAATAGAACAGGTGGACGGTTGAAATCTTTGTATATGTTGCTTCTATATAGTCTACGAAACCTATATGCAAAGCATCTAAACAGTAACAATCGCCAATATTTTGTTCTTCAAGTTTAAGTGAACAATGAGCCCCAATGGTTAATCCTTTATCGGAAATTATTTGTAATTTTCGACAAGTAGAACAATGAATGGAACAGGTAGACTGTTGAAATCTTTGTATATATTGCTTCTATATAATCTAAGAAACATATATGCAAAGCATCCAAACAGTACCATACGCCAATTTTTTGTTCTTCAAGTTTAAGTGAACAACGAGCCCCATTGTTAATCCTTTAAAGGAAATTATTTGTAAATTTCGACAAGTAGAACAATGATTGGAACAGGTAGACTGTTGAAATCATTGTATATATTGCTTCTATATAGTCTAAGAAACATATATGCAAAGCATCCAAACAGTACAATTCGCCAATTTTTTGTTCTTCAAGTTTAAGTGAACAACGAGCCCCATTGTTAATCCTTTAAAGGAAATTATTTGTAAATTTCGACAAGTAGAACAATGAATGGAACAGGTAGACTGTTGAAATCATTGTATATATTGCTTCTATATAGTCTAAGAAACATATATGCAAAGCATCCAAACAGTACAATTCGCCAATTTATTGTTCTTCAAGTTTAAGTGAACAACGAGCCCCATTGATAATCATGAAACGGAAATTATTTGTAACTTTCTACAAGTAGAACAAATGAATAGAACAGGTAGACGGTTGAAATCTTTGTATATGTTGCTTCTATATAGTCAAAGAAACATATATGCAAAGCATCCAAACAGTACAATTCGCCAATTTTTTGTTTTTCAAGTTTAAGTGAACAATGAGCCCCAATGGTTAATCCTTTATCGGTAATTATTTGTAAATTTCGGCAAGTGGAACAATGAATGGAATAAGTAGACGGTTGAAATCATTGTATATATTGCTTCTATATAGTCTAAGAAACATATATGCAAAGCATCCAAACAGTACAATTCGCCAATTTATTGTTCTTCAAGTTTAAGTGAACAACGAGCCCCATTGCTAATCCTTTAAAGGAAATTATTTGTAAATTTCGACAAGTAGAACAATGATTGGAACACGTAGACGGTTGAAATCTTTGTATATATTGGTTCCATATAGTCTAAGAAACATGTACGCAAAGCATCCAGACAGTACCATTCGCCAATTTTGTGCTCTTCAAGTTTAAGTGAACTACGAGCCCCATTTTAATCCTTTAAAGGAAATTATTTGTAAATTTCGGCAAGGAGAACAATGAATGGAACAGTTAGACGGTTGAAATCTTTGTATATATTGCTTCTATATAATCTAAGAAACATATATGCAAAGCATCCAAACAGTACCATTCGCCAATTTTTTTTCTTCAAGTTTAAGTGAACAACGAGCCCCATTGATAATCATGAAACGGAAATTATTTGTAATTTTCGACATATAGAACAATGATTGGAACACGTAGACGGTTGAAATCTTTGTATATATTGCTTACATATAGTCTAAGAAACATGTTCGCAAAGCATCCAAACAGTAACATTCGCCAATTTTTTGTTCTTCAAGTTTAAGTGAACAATGAGCCCCAATGGTTAATCCTTTATCGGAAATTATTTGTAATTTTCGACAAGTAGAACAATGATTGGAACACGTAGACGGTTGAAATCTTTGTATATATTGCTTACATATAGTCTAAGAAACATGTACGCAAAGCATCCAAACAGTACCATTCGCAATTTTTTTGTTCTTCAAGTTTAAGTGAACAATGAGCCCCAATGGTTAATCCTATATCGGAAATTATTTGTAATTTTCGACAAGTAGAACAATGAATGGAACAGGTAGACGGTTGAAATCTTTGTATATATTTCTTCTATATAATCTAAGAAACATATATGCAAAGCATCCAAACAGTACCATTCGCCAATTTTTTGTTCTTCAAGTTTAAGTGAACAACGATCCCCATTGATAATCATGAAACGGAAATTATTTGTAACTTTCTACAAGTAGAACAAATGAATAGAACAGGTAGACGGTTGAAATCTTTGTATATGTTGCTTCTATATAGTCTAAGAAACATATATGCAAAGCATCCAAACAGTACAATTCGCCAATTTTTTGTTCTTCAAGTTTAAGTGAACTACGAGCCCCATTGTTAATACTTTAAAGGAAATTATTTGTAAATTTCGACAAGTAGAACAATGAATGAATCATGTAGACGGTTGAAATCATTGTATATATTGCTTCTATATAGCCTACGAAACATATATGCAAAGCATCCAAACAGTACAATTCGCCAATTTTTTGTTCTTCAAGTTTAAGTGAACTACGAGCCCCATTGTTAATCTTTAACGGAAATTAATTGTAACTTTCTACACGTAGAACAATGATTGGAATACACAGACGGTTGAAATCTTTGTATATATTGCTTCCATATAGTCTAAGAAACATATATTCAAAGCATCCAAACAGTACCATTCGCCAATTTTTTGTTCTTCAAGTTGAAGTGAACAACGAGCCCCATTGTTAATCCTTTAAAGGAAATTATTTGTAAATTTCAACAAGTAGAACAATGAATGGAACAGGTAGACTGTTGAAATCATTGTATATATTGCTTCTATATAGTCTAAGAAACATATATGCAAAGCGTCCAAACAGTACAATTCGCCAATTATTTGATCTTCAAGTTTAAGTGAACTACGAGCCCCATTGTTAATACTTTAACGGTAATTATTTGTAACTTGCGACAAGTAGAACAATGAATGGAACAGGTAGCCGGTTGAAATCAATGTATATATTGCTTCTATATAGTCTAAGAAACATATATGCAAAGCATGCAAACAGTACCATTCGCCAATTTTTTGTTCTTCAAGTTTAAGTGAACAACGAGCCCAATTGATAATCATGAAACGGAAATTATTTGTAACTTTCTACAAGTAGAACAATGAATAGAACAGGTGGACGGTTGAAATCTTTGTATATGTTGCTTCTATATAGTCTACGAAACCTATATGCAAAGCATCTAAACAGTAACAATCGCCAATATTTTGTTCTTCAAGTTTAAGTGAACAATGAGCCCCAATGGTTAATCCTTTATCGGAAATTATTTGTAATTTTCGACAAGTAGAACAATGAATGGAACAGGTAGACTGTTGAAATCTTTGTATATATTGCTTCTATATAATCTAAGAAACATATATGCAAAGCATCCAAACAGTACCATACGCCAATTTTTTGTTCTTCAAGTTTAAGTGAACAACGAGCCCCATTGTTAATCCTTTAAAGGAAATTATTTGTAAATTTCGACAAGTAGAACAATGATTGGAACAGGTAGACTGTTGAAATCATTGTATATATTGCTTCTATATAGTCTAAGAAACATATATGCAAAGCATCCAAACAGTACAATTCGCCAATTTTTTGTTCTTCAAGTTTAAGTGAACAACGAGCCCCATTGTTAATCCTTTAAAGGAAATTATTTGTAAATTTCGACAAGTAGAACAATGAATGGAACAGGTAGACTGTTGAAATCATTGTATATATTGCTTCTATATAGTCTAAGAAACATATATGCAAAGCATCCAAACAGTACAATTCGCCAATTTTTTGTTCTTCAAGTTTAAGTGAACAACGAGCCCCATTGTTAATCCTTTAAAGGAAATTATTTGCAAATTTCGACAAGTAGAACAATGATTGGAACACGTAGACGGTTGAAATCTTTGTATATATTGCTTACATATAGTCTAAGAAACATGTACGCAAAGCATCCAAACAGTACCATTCGCCAATTTTTTGTTCTTCAAGTTTAAGTGAACAATGAGCCCCAATGGTTAATCCTTTATCGGAAATTATTTGTAATTTTCGACAAGTAGAACAATGAATGGAACAGGTAGACTGTTGAAATCTTTGTATATATTGCTTCTATATAATCTAAGAAACATATATGCAAAGCATCCAAACAGTACCATACGCCAATTTTTTGTTCTTCAAGTTTAAGTGAACAACGAGCCCCATTGTTAATCCTTTAAAGGAAATTATTTGTAAATTTCGACAAGTAGAACAATGATTGGAACACGTAGACGGTTGAAATCTTTGTATATATTGCTTCCATATAGTCTAAGAAACATGTACGCAAAGCATCCAAACAGCACAATTCGCCAATTTTTTGTTCTTCAAGTTTAAGTGAACAATGAGCCCCAATGGTTAATCCTTTATCGGTAATTATTTGTAACTTTCGACAAGTAGAACAATGAATGGAACAGGTAAACGGTTGAAATCCTTGTATATATTGCGTCTATATAATCTAAGAAACATATATGCAAAGCATCCAAACAGTACAATTCGCCAATTTTTTGTTCTTCAAGTTTAAGTGAACAATGAGGCCCAATGGTTAATCCTTTAAAGGAAATTATTTGTAAATTTCGACAAGTAGAACAATGAATGGAACAGGTAGACTGTTGAAATCATTGTATATATTGCTTCTATATAGTCTAAGAAACATATATGCAAAGCATCCAAACAGTACAATTCGCCAATTTTTTGTTCTTCAAGTTTAAGTGAACAACGAGCCCCATTGTTAATCCTTTAAAGGAAATTATTTGTAAATTTCGACAAGTAGAACAATGATTGGAACACGTAGACGGTTGAAATCTTTGTATATATTGCTTACATATAGTCTAAGAAACATGTACGCAAAGCATCCAAACAGTACCATTCGCCAATTTTTTGTTCTTCAAGTTTAAGTGAACAATGAGCCCCAATGGTTAATCCTTTATCGGAAATTATTTGTAATTTTCGACAAGTAGAACAATGATTGGAACACGTAGACGGTTGAAATCTTTGTATATATTGCTTACATATAGTCTAAGAAACATGTACGCAAAGCATCCAAACAGTACCATTCGCAATTTTTTTGTTCTTCAAGTTTAAGTGAACAATGAGCCCCAATGGTTAATCCTTTATCGGAAATTATTTGTAATTTTCGACAAGTAGAACAATGAATGGAACAGGTAGACTGTTGAAATCTTTGTATATATTGCTTCTATATAATCTAAGAAACATATATGCAAAGCTTCCAAACAGTACCATACGCCAATTTTTTGTTCTTCAAGTTTAAGTGAACAACGAGCCCCATTGATAATCATGAAACGGAAATTATTTGTAACTTTCTACAAGTAGAACAATGAATAGAACAGGTAGACGGTTGAAATCTTTGTATATGTTGCTTCTATATAGTCTAAGAAACCTATATGCAAAGCATCTAAACAGTAACAATCGCCAATTTTTTGATCTTCAAGTTTAAGTGAACAGCGAGCCCCATTGATAATCATGAAATGGAAATTATTTGTAACTTTCTACAAGTAGAACAATGAATAGTACAGGTAGACGGGTGTAATCTTTCTATATATTGCTTCTAAATAGTCTAAGAAACATATATGCAAAGCATCCAAACAGTACAATTCGCCAATTTTTTGTTCTTCAATTTTAAGTGAACTATGAGCCCCATTGTTAATCCTTTAAAGGAAATTATTTGTAAATTTCGACAAGTAGAACAATGAATGGACCATGTAGACGGTTGAAATCATTGTATATATTGCTTCTATATAGCCTACGAAACATATATGCAAAGCATCCAAACAGTACAATTCGCCAATTTTTTGTTCTTCAAGTTTAAGTGAACTACGAGCCCCATTGTTAATCTTTAAAGGAAATTAATTGTAACTTTCTACACGTAGAACAATGATAGGAACACACAGACGGTTGAAATCTTTGTATATATTGCTTCCATATAGTCTAAGAAACATATATGCAAAGCATCCAAACAGTACCATTCGCCAATTTTTTGTTCTTCAAGTTTAAGTGAACAATGAGCCCCATTGTTAATCCTTTATCGGAAATTATTTGTAACTTTCGACAAGTAGAACATTGAATGGAACAGGTAGACGGTTGAAATCTTTGTATATATTGCTTCTATATAGTATAAGAAACATATATGCAAAGCATCCAACAGTACCATTCGCCAATTTTTTGTTCTTCAAGTTTAAGTGAACTACCAGTCCCATTTTTAATACTTTAACGGAAATTATTTGTAACTTGCGACAAGTAGAACAATGAATGGAACAGGTAGCCGGTTGAAATCAATGTATATATTGCTTCTATTTAGTCTAACAAGGGAACATCCCGAACCCGTACACGCCGATTTTGATGAAAATTATATGGTAGATAGTTCTCGACAAAATATTTGACACCTCTTTTTTTATATCTGCAATCGTCCACATTGAAGGGGTGATAATAGCCCTCAAACTTTGGGGTTGAAAATGGTTTTTTGAAATATCTCCGAGATTAAAGGGCGCACGGAAATTTTTTTTTTAAATTGTGCGCCTTGAGATTACGAATTCAGTGATATAAATAATAATTGCAAAAAATTATTTGTTTAAACAATATATTAAAATTTCTTAATTTTTTGTTAATTTTTCGTACTAAATGTTGTTCCATTTTCGTGGAAATTTATGTGTATAAAGAATAGACAAAATTAGTGAATACGTGTTTTTGGAATTTTTTGTTTGCTAACATTTAACGATACTTATGTAACGTTTAATTTTTCGCCCGCTTCGTACAGGGCGTATGAAAATTATTTGCCATGATCTGCCAGGCGTTGTTCTATACCTTTGGGGTGATGGACATTTGCCAAAAAATCTACCGCAATATTCGCAAAATCCTTGCAAATTAAAATCACTTTTTTATTAGCTCATCGAATTCGTCTCGTCGCGTAGGCAAAATGTATGAAAGGAACTATGGGTCAGAAATGAACTTTTCTTGTGCAAATTAATGTTAAAATTGCAGTTCCGTGAGTGGCTTTCCCATCGGTAGGACAACCTTTGCTAACGGACATATAGAAAACAGAAGCATACGAATTATCATTATTGTCCGAAATGTGTCATTTGCTATTATATTTCAGAAACCTAATTACCGTAGCACGCTATACGAGCTTCGAATATGGACGAAGTAAATATAGCCAGTAAGAAAAACGCATGTGTTTATGTTCTTCTCTCTGGGAAGGCCCTTGGGAGGACTCGAAGCTGACCGCAGGTCATTAATATTTTCCTATACTGCGAAAATTTGTATTCAAATATCTCCTACTGTACGGCGACAGCGAAGAAAATTGCAATCATGTGTGACTCAATAATCCTAGATTGGTCGATTGTCGAAATCTTTTGTTAGTGTCGCGGTTTATGACTCTATTGTTCCGCGTAAATTTTCGCAGACTACGAAAATATTAATGTCCTGCGATTGGCTTTGGGTCCATCAAGGGCCCTTCCGGGGTGTAGAATTAGCCTGGTAGGCCATGATAAATATTTTCATACACTTTGTAGTGTGGTAAACCAATGAAAGAAGTCGATTCTGACAAAATGTTGTTTTTATTATAAAATTAAAGTTTAAACTAAAAAGAAAATCTTTAAAGGGTCTAGTCGGATAAGGATGGAAAAAGAGCCCCCGAAGCAAATTAATCTTGGGGCATATCATTCGATAGGCCTCTTTAAAAAACCCTTCCTGCAAAGTATGAATCCGCTACCCCTACCGTAGGGATCGTTACAGGGTGAAACGTATTTTACAGTTTTTGCTCGATTTCTCCTGTTTGTCTTCATAGAAAGTTCTGAAAAAATCACAGATATTATAGCCAATGGTGTGCATACTTTTGAATTTTTTCAGATTTTTAGGAGTGGTGGAACGCAGTTCAAAAATTTAAAAATCAGCAAATTGTTTATATTAATATGGCTGATTTCTAATTTTTTGAAATGCGTTCCACCACTTAATTTGCACAAGAAAAGTTCATTTCTGACCCATAGTTCCTTTCATACATTTTGCCTACGCGACGAGACGAATTCGATGAGCTAATAAAAAAAGTGATCTTAATTTGCAAGGCTTTTGCGAATTTTGCGGTAGATTTTTTTGCAAATGTCCATTACTCCAAAGGTATAGAACAACGCCTGGCAGATCATGGCAAATAATTTTTATACGCCCTGTACGAAGCGGGCGAAAAATTAAACGTTACATAAGTATCGTTAAATGTTAGCAAACAAAAAATTCCAAAAACACGTATTCACTAATTTTGTCTATACTTTATACACATAAATTTCCACGAAAATGGAACACCATTTAGTACGAAAAATTAACAAAAAATTAAGAAATTTTAATATATTGTTTAAACAAATAATTTTTTGCAATTATTATTTATATCACTGTATTCGTAATCTCAAGGCACACAATTTTAAAAAAAAAATTTTTCCGTGCGTCCTTTAATCTAGGAGATATTTCGAAAAAACCATTTTCAACCCCAAAGTTTGAGGGCTATTATCACCCCTTCAATGTGGACGATTGCAGATATAAAAAAATAGGTGTCAAATATTTTGTCGAGAACTATCTACCATATAATTTTCATCAAAATCGGCGTGTACGGGTTCGGGATGTTCCCTTGTAAGAAACATATATGCAAAGCATCCAAACAGTACCATTCGCAATTTTTTTGTTCTTCAAGTTTAAGTGAACAACGAGCCCCATTGTTAATCCTTTAAAGGAAATTATTTGTAAATTTCGACAAGCAGAACAATGATTGGAACACGTAGACGGTTGAAATCTTTGTATATATTGATTCCATATAGTCTAAGAAACATGTACGCAAAGCATCCAAATAGTACCATTCGCCAATTTTTTGTTCTTCAAGTTTAAGTGAACAATAAGCCCCAATGGTTAATCCTTTATCGGAAATTATTTGTAATTTTCGACAAGGAGAACAATGAATGGAACAGGTAGACGGTTGAAATCTTTGTATATATTGCTTCTATATAATCTAAGAAACATATATGCAAAGCATCCAAACAGTACCATTCGCCAATTTCTTGTTCTTCAAGTTTAAGTGAACAATGAGCCCCATTGATAATCATGAAACGGAAATTATTTGTAACTTTCGACATGTAGAACAATGATTGGAACACGTAGACGGTTGAAATCTTTGTATATATTGCTTCCATATAGTCTAAGGAACATATATGCAAAGCATCCAAACAGTACCATTCGCCAATTTTTTGTTCTTCAAGTTTAAGTGAACAACGAGCCCCATTGTTAATCCGTTATCGGAAATTATTTGCAAATTTCGACAAGTAGAACAATGAATGGAACAGGTAGACGGTTGAAATAATTGTATATATTGGTTCCATATAGTCTATGAAACATGTACGCAAAGCATCCAGACAGTACCATTCGCCAATTTGTTGTTCTTCAAGTTTAAGTGAACAATGAGCCCCAATGGTTAATCCTTTATCGGAAATTATTTGTAATTTTCGACAAGTAGAACAATGAATGGAACAGGTAGACGGTTGAAATCTTTTTATATATTGCTTCTATATAATCTAAGAAACATATATGCAAAGCATCTAAACAGTAACAATCGCCCATTTTTTGATCTTCAAGTTTAAGTGAACAGCGAGCCCCATTGATAATCATGAAATGGAGATTATTTGTAACTTTCTACAAGTAGAACAATGAATAGTACAGGTAGACGGGTGAAATCTTTCTATATATTGCTTCTAAATAGTCAAAGAAACATATATGCAAAGCATCCAAACAGTACAATTCGCCAATTTTTTGTTTTTCAAGTTTAAGTGAACAATGAGCCCCAATGGTTAATCCTTTATCGGTAATTATTTGTAACTTTCGACAAGTAGAACAATGAATGGAACAGGTAGACGGTTGAATTCTTTATATATATTGCTTCTATATAGTCTAAGAAACATATATGCAAAGCATCCAAACAGTACAATTCGCCAATTTATTGTTCTTCAAGTTTAAGTGAACAACGAGCCCCATTGCTAATCCTTTAAAGGAAATTATTTGTAAATTTCGACAAGTAGAACAATGATTGGAACACGTAGACGGTTGAAATCTTTGTATATATTGGTTCCATATAGTCTAAGAAACATGTACGCAAAGCATCCAGACAGTACCATTCGCCAATTTTGTGCTCTTCAAGTTTAAGTGAACTACGAGCCCCATTTTAGTTCTTTAAAGGAAATTATTTGTAAATTTCGGCAAGGAGAACAATGAATGGAACAGGTAGACGGTTGAAATCTTTGTATATATTGCTTCTATATAATCTAAGAAACATATATGCAAAGCATCCAAACAGTACCATTCGCCAATTTTTTGTTCTTCAAGTTTAAGTGAACAATGAGGCCCAATGGTTAATCCTTTAAAGGAAATTATTTGTAAATTTCGACAAGTAGAACAATGAATGGAACAGGTAGACTGTTGAAATCATTGTATATATTGCTTCTATATAGTCTAAGAAACATATATGCAAAGCATCCAAACAGTACAATTCGCCAATTTTTTGTTCTTCAAGTTTAAGTGAACAACGAGCCCCATTGTTAATCCTTTATCGGAAATTATTTGTAAATTTCGACAAGTAGAACAATGAATGGAACTGGTAGACGGTTGAAATCTTATTATATATTGCTTCTATATAGTCTAAGAAACATATATGCAAAGCATCCAAACAGTACCATTCGCCAATTTTTTGTTCTTCAAGTTTTAGTGAACAATGAGCCCCATTGTTAATCCTTTAACGGAAATTATTTGTAAATTTCGACAAGCAGAACAATGAATGGAACAGGTAGACGGTTCAAATCATTGTATATATTGCTTCCATATAGTCTAAGAAACATATATGCAAAGCATCCAAACAGTACCATTCGCCAATTTTTTGTTTTTCAAGTTTAAGTGAACTACGAGCCCCATTGTTAATCCATTAACGGAAATTATTTGTAAATTTCGACAAGTAGAACAATGAATGGAACAGGTAGACTGTTGAAATCATTGTATAAATTGCTTCTATATAGTCTAAGAAACATATATGCAAAGCATCCAAACAGTACAAGTCGCTAATTTTTTATTCTTCAAGTTTAAGTGAACAACGAGCCCCATTGATAATCATGAAAGGGAAATTATTTGTAAGTTTCTACAAGTAGAACAATGAATAGAACAGGAAGTCTGTTGTAATCTTTGTATATATTGCTTCCATATAGTCTATGAAATATATATTCAAAGCATCCAAACAGTACAATTCGCGAATTTATTGTTCTTCAAGTTTAACTGAACAACGAGCCCCATTGATAATCATGAAAGGGAAATTATTTGTAATTTTCTACAAGTAGAACTATGAATAGAACAGGTAGACGGTTGAAATCTTTGTATATATTGCTTCTATATAATCTAAGAAACATATATGCAAAGCATCCAAACAGTACCATTCGCCAATTTTTTTTCTTCAAGTTTAAGTGAACAACGAGCCCCATTGATAATCATGAAACGGAAATTATTTGTAATTTTCGACATATAGAACAATGATTGGAACACGTAGACGGTTGAAATCTTTGTATATATTGCTTCCATATAGTCTAAGAAACATATATGCAAAGCATCCAAACAGTACCATTCGCCAATTTTTTGTTCTTCAAGTTTAAGTGAACAACGAGGCCCATTGATAATCATGAAACGGAAATTATTTCTAACTTTCGACAAGAAGAACAATGAATAGAACAGGTAGACGGTTGAAATGTTTGTATATGTTGCTTCTATATAGTCTAAGAAACCTATATGCAAAGCATCTAAACAGTAACATTCGCCAATTTTTTGATCTTCAAGTTTAAGTGAACAATGAGCCCCATTGTTAATCCTTTATCGGAAATTATTTGTAAATTTCGACAAGTAGAACAATGATTGGAACACGTAGACGGTTGAAATCTTGTATATATTGCTTCCATATAGTCTAAGAAACATGTACGCAAAGCATCCAAACAGTACCATTCGCCAATTTTTTGTTCTTCAAGTTTAAGTGAACAATGAGCCCCAATGGTTAATCCTTTAAAGGAAATCATTTGTAAATTTCGACAAGTAGAACAATGAATGGAACAGGTAGACTGTTGAAATCATTGTATATATTGCTTCTATATAGTCTAAGAAACATATATGCAAAGCGTCCAAACAGTACAATTCGCCAATTATTTGTTCTTCAAGTTTAAGTGAACTACGAGCCCCATTGTTAATACTTTAACGGAAATTATTTGTAACTTGCGACAAGTAGAACAATGAATGGAACAGGTAGCCGGTTGAAATCAATGTATATATTGCTTCTATATAGTCTATGAAACATATATGCAAAGCATCCAAACAGTACCATTCGCAATTTTTTTGTTCTTCAAGTTTAAGTGAACAACGAGCCCCATTGTTAATCCTTTATCGGAAATTATTTGTAATTTTCGACAATTAGAACAATGAATGGTACAGGTAGACGGTTGAAATCTTTGTATATATTGCTTCTATATAATCTAAGAAACATATATGCAAAGCATGCAAACAGTACCATTCGCCAATTTTTTGTTCTTCAAGTTTAAGTGAACAACGAGCCCAATTGATAATCATGAAACGGAAATTATTTGTAACTTTCTACAAGTAGAACAATGAATAGAACAGGTAGACGGTTGAAATCTTTGTATATGTTGCTTCTATATAGTCTACGAAACCTATATGCAAAGCATCTAAACAGTAACAATCGCCAATTTTTTGATCTTCAAGTTTAAGTGATCAATGAGCCCCAATGGTTAATCCTTTATCGGTGATTATTTGTAACTTTCGACAAGTAGAACAATGAATGGAACAGGTAGACGGTTGAAATCCTTGTATATATTGCATCTATATAACCTAAGAAACATATATGCAAAGCATCCAAACAGTACCATTCGCCAATTTTTTGTTCTTCAAGTTTAAGTGAACTACGAGCCCCATTGTTAATCCTTTAAAGGAAATTATTTGTAAATTTCGACAAGTAGAACAATGAATGGAACAGGTAGACTGTTGAAATCATTGTATATATTGCTTCTATATAGTCTAAGAAACATACATGCAAAGCGTCCAAACAGTACAATTCGCCAATTATTTGATCTTCAAGTTTAAGTGAACTACGAGCCCCATTCTTAATACTTTAACGGAAATTATTTGTAATTTGCGACAAGTAGAACAATGAATGGAACAGGTAGCCGGTTGAAATCAATGTATATATTGCTTCTATATAGTCTAAGAAACATATATGCAAAGCATCCAAACAGTACCATTCGCAATTTTTTTGTTCTTCAAGTTTAAGTGAACAACGAGCCCCATTGCTAATCCTTTAAAGGAAATTATTTGTAAATTTCGACAAGTAGAACAATGATTGGAACACGTAGACGGTTGAAATCTTGTATATATTGCTTCCATATAGTCTAAGAAACATGTACGCAAAGCATCCAAACAGTACCATTCGCCAATTTTTTGTTCTTCAAGTTTAAGTGAACAATGAGCCCCAATGGTTAATCCTTTATCGGTAATTATTTGTAACTTTCGACAAGTAGAACAATGAATGGAACAGGTAAACGGTTGAAATCCTTGTATATATTGCGTCTATATAATCTAAGAAACATATATGCAAAGCATCCAAACAGTACCATTCGCCAATTTTTTGTTCTTCAAGTTTAAGTGAACAATGAGCCCCAATGGTTAATCCTTTATCGGAAATTATTTGTAATTTTCGACAAGTAGAACAATGAATGGAACAGGTAGACTGTTGAAATCTTTGTATATATTGCTTCTATATAATCTAAGAAACATATATGCAAAGCATCCAAACAGTACCATACGCCAATTTTTTGTTCTTCAAGTTTAAGTGAACAACGAGCCCCATTGTTAATCCTTTAAAGGAAATTATTTGTAAATTTCGACAAGTAGAACAATGATTGGAACACGTAGACGGTTGAAATCTTTGTATATATTGCTTCCATATAGTCTAAGAAACATGTACGCAAAGCATCCAAACAGCACAATTCGCCAATTTTTTGTTCTTCAAGTTTAAGTGAACAATGAGCCCCAATGGTTAATCCTTTATCGGTAATTATTTGTAACTTTCGACAAGTAGAACAATGAATGGAACAGGTAAACGGTTGAAATCCTTGTATATATTGCGTCTATATAATCTAAGAAACATATATGCAAAGCATCCAAAAAGTACAATTCGCCAATTTTTTGTTCTTCAAGTTTAAGTGAACAATGAGGCCCAATGGTTAATCCTTTAAAGGAAATTATTTGTAAATTTCGACAAGTAGAACAATGAATGGAACAGGTAGACTGTTGAAATCATTGTATATATTGCTTCTATATAGTCTAAGAAACATATATGCAAAGCATCCAAACAGTACAATTCGCCAATTTTTTGTTCTTCAAGTTTAAGTGAACAACGAGCCCCATTGTTAATCCTTTAAAGGAAATTATTTGTAAATTTCGACAAGTAGAACAATGATTGGAACACGTAGACGGTTGAAATCTTTGTATATATTGCTTACATATAGTCTAAGAAACATGTACGCAAAGCATCCAAACAGTACCATTCGCCAATTTTTTGTTCTTCAAGTTTAAGTGAACAATGAGCCCCAATGGTTAATCCGTTATCGGAAATTATTTGTAACTTTCGACAAGTAGAACAATGAACGGTACAGGTACACGGTTGAATCTTTGTATATATTGCTTCTATATAGTCTAAGAAACATATATGCAAAGCATCCAAACAGTACCATTCGCCAATTTTTTGTTCTTCAAGTTTAAGTGAACTACGAGCCCCATTGTTAATCCTTTAAAGGAAATTATTTGTAAATTTCGACAAGTAGAACAATGAATGGAACAGGTAGACTGTTGAAATCATTGTATATATTGCTTCTATATAGTCTAAGAAACATATATGCAAAGCATCCAAACAGTACAATTCGCCAATTTTTTGTTCTTCAAGTTTAAGTGAACAACGAGCCCCATTGTTAATCCTTTAAAGGAAATTATTTGTAAATTTCGACAAGTAGAACAATGATTGGAACACGTAGACGGTTGAAATCTTTGTATATATTGCTTACATATAGTCTAAGAAACATGTACGCAAAGCATCCAAACAGTACCATTCGCCAATTTTTTGTTCTTCAAGTTTAAGTGAACAATGAGCCCCAATGGTTAATCCTTTATCGGAAATTATTTGTAATTTTCGACAAGTAGAACAATGAATGGAACAGGTAGACTGTTGAAATCTTTGTATATATTGCTTCTATATAATCTAAGAAACATATATGCAAAGCATCCAAACAGTACCATACGCCAATTTTTTGTTCTTCAAGTTTAAGTGAACAACGAGCCCCATTGTTAATCCTTTAAAGGAAATTATTTGTAAATTTCGACAAGTAGAACAATGATTGGAACACGTAGACGGTTGAAATCTTTGTATATATTGCTTCCATATAGTCTACGAAACATGTACGCAAAGCATCCAAACAGCACAATTCGCCAATTTTTTGTTCTTCAAGTTTAAGTGAACAATGAGCCCCAATGGTTAATCCTTTATCGGTAATTATTTGTAACTTTCGACAAGTAGAACAATGAATGGAACAGGTAAACGGTTGAAATCCTTGTATATATTGCGTCTATATAATCTAAGAAACATATATGCAAAGCATCCAAACAGTACAATTCGCCAATTTTTTGTTCTTCAAGTTTAAGTGAACAATGAGGCCCAATGGTTAATCCTTTAAAGGAAATTATTTGTAAATTTCGACAAGTAGAACAATGAATGGAACAGGTAGACTGTTGAAATCATTGTATATATTGCTTCTATATAGTCTAAGAAACATATATGCAAAGCATCCAAACAGTACAATTCGCCAATTTTTTGTTCTTCAAGTTTAAGTGAACAACGAGCCCCATTGTTAATCCTTTAAAGGAAATTATTTGTAAATTTCGACAAGTAGAACAATGATTGGAACACGTAGACGGTTGAAATCTTTGTATATATTGCTTACATATAGTCTAAGAAACATGTACGCAAAGCATCCAAACAGTACCATTCGCCAATTTTTTGTTCTTCAAGTTTAAGTGAACAATGAGCCCCAATGGTTAATCCGTTATCGGAAATTATTTGTAACTTTCGACAAGTAGAACAATGAACGGTACAGGTACACGGTTGAATCTTTGTATATATTGCTTCTATATAGTCTAAGAAACATATATGCAAAGCATCCAAACAGTACCATTCGCCAATTTTTTGTTCTTCAAGTTTAAGTGAACTACGAGCCCCATTGTTAATCCTTTAAAGGAAATTATTTGTAAATTTCGACAAGTAGAACAATGAATGGAACAGGTAGACTGTTGAAATCATTGTATATATTGCTTCTATATAGTCTAAGAAACATATATGCAAAGCATCCAAACAGTACAATTCGCCAATTTTTTGTTCTTCAAGTTTAAGTGAACAACGAGCCCCATTGTTAATCCTTTAAAGGAAATTATTTGTAAATTTCGACAAGTAGAACAATGATTGGAACACGTAGACGGTTGAAATCTTTGTATATATTGCTTACATATAGTCTAAGAAACATGTACGCAAAGCATCCAAACAGTACCATTCGCCAATTTTTTGTTCTTCAAGTTTAAGTGAACAATGAGCCCCAATGGTTAATCCTTTATCGGAAATTATTTGTAATTTTCGACAAGTAGAACAATGAATGGAACAGGTAGACTGTTGAAATCTTTGTATATATTGCTTCTATATAATCTAAGAAACATATATGCAAAGCATCCAAACAGTACCATACGCCAATTTTTTGTTCTTCAAGTTTAAGTGATCAACGAGCCCCATTGATAATCATGAAACGGAAATTATTTGTAACTTTCTACAAGTAGAACAATGAATAGAACAGGTAGACGGTTGAAATCTTTGTATATGTTGCTTCTATATAGTCTAAGAAACCTATATGCAAAGCATCTAAACAGTAACAATCGCCAATTTTTTGATCTTCAAGTTTAAGTGAACAGCGAGCCCCATTGATAATCATGAAATGGAAATTATTTGTAACTTTCTACAAGTAGAACAATGAATAGTACAGGTAGACGGGTGTAATCTTTCTATATATTGCTTCTAAATAGTCTAAGAAACATATATGCAAAGCATCCAAACAGTACAATTCGCCAATTTTTTGTTCTTCAATTTAAGTGAACTATGAGCCCCATTGTTAATCCTTTAAAGGAAATTATTTGTAAATTTCGACAAGTAGAACAATGAATGGACCATGTAGACGGTTGAAATCATTGTATATATTGCTTCTATATAGCCTACGAAACATATATGCAAAGCATCCAAACAGTACAATTCGCCAATTTTTTGTTCTTCAAGTTTAAGTGAACTACGAGCCCCATTGTTAATCTTTAACGGAAATTAATTGTAACTTTCTACACGTAGAACAATGATTGGAACACACAGACGGTTGAAATCTTTGTATATATTGCTTCCATATAGCCTAAGAAACAAATATGCAAAGCATCCAAACAGTACCATACGCCAATTTTTTGTTCTTCAAGTTTAAGTGAACAACGAGCCCCATTGATAATCATGAAACGGAAATTATTTGTAACTTTCTACAAGTAGAACAATGAATAGAACAGGTAGACGGTTGAAATCTTTGTATATGTTGCTTCTATATAGTCTAAGAAACCTATATGCAAAGCATCTAAACAGTAACAATCGCCAATTTTTTGATCTTCAAGTTTAAGTGAACAGCGAGCCCCATTGATAATCATGAAATGGAAATTATTTGTAACTTTCTACAAGTAGAACAATGAATAGTACAGGTAGACGGGTGTAATCTTTCTATATATTGCTTCTAAATAGTCTAAGAAACATATATGCAAAGCATCCAAACAGTACAATTCGCCAATTTTTTGTTCTTCAAGTTTAAGTGAACAATGAGCCCCATTGTTAATCCTTTATCGGAAATTAATTGTAACTTTCGACAAGTAGAACATTGAATGGAACAGGTAGACGGTTGAAATCTTTGTATATATTGCTTCTATATAGTATAAGAAACATATATGCAAAGCATCCAACAGTACCATTCGCCAATTTTTTGTTCTTCAAGTTTAAGTGAACTACGAGTCCCATTTTTAATACTTTAACGGAAATTATTTGTAACTTGCGACAAGTAGAACAATGAATGGAACAGGTAGCCGGTTGAAATCAATGTATATATTGCTTCTATTTAGTCTAACAAGGGAACATCCCGAACCCGTACACGCCGATTTTGATGAAAATTATATGGTAGATAGTTCTCGACAAAATATTTGACACCTCTTTTTTTATATCTGCAATCGTCCACATTGAAGGGGTGATAATAGCCCTCAAACTTTGGGGTTGAAAATGGTTTTTTCGAAATATCTCCGAGATTAAAGGGCGCACGGAAATTTTTTTTTTTAAATTGTGCGCCTTGAGATTACGAATTCAGTGATATAAATAATAATTGCAAAAAATTATTTGTTTAAACAATATATTAAAATTTCTTAATTTTTTGTTAATTTTTCGTACTAAATGTTGCTCCATTTTCGTGGAAATTTATGTGTATAAAGAATAGACAAAATTAGTGAATACGTGTTTTTGGAATTTTTTGTTTGCTAACATTTAACGATACTTATGTAACGTTTAATTTTTCGCCCGCTTCGTACAGGGCGTATGAAAATTATTTGCCATGATCTGCCAGGCGTTGTTCTATACCTTTGGGGTGATGGACATTTGCCAAAAAATCTACCGCAAAATTCGCAAAATCCTTGCAAATTAAAATCACTTTTTTATTAGCTCATCGAATTCGTCTCGTCGCGTAGGCAAAATGTATGAAAGGAACTATGGGTCAGAAATGAACTTTTCTTGTGCAAATTAATGTTAAAATTGCAGTTCCGTGAGTGGCTTTCCCATCGGTAGGACAACCTTTGCTAACGGACATATAGAAAACAGAAGCATACGAATTATCATTATTGTCCGAAATGTGTCATTTGCTATTATATTTCAGAAACCTAATTACCGTAGCACGCTATACGAGCTTCGAATATGGACGAAGTAAATATAGCCAGTAAGAAAAACGCATGTGTTTATGTTCTTCTCTCTGGGAAGGCCCTTGGGAGGACTCGAAGCTGACCGCAGGTCATTAATATTTTCCTATACTGCGAAAATTTGTATTCAAATATCTCCTACTGTACGGCGACAGCGAAGAAAATTGCAATCATGTGTGACTCAATAATCCTAGATTGGTCGATTGTCGAAATCTTTTGTTAGTGTCGCGGTTTATGACTCTATTGTTCCGCGTAAATTTTCGCAGACTACGAAAATATTAATGTCCTGCGATTGGCTTTGGGTCCATCAAGGGCCCTTCCGGGGTGTAGAATTAGCCTGGTAGGCCATGATAAATATTTTCATACACTTTGTAGTGTGGTAAACCAATGAAAGAAGTCGATTCTGACAAAATGTTGTTTTTATTATAAAATTAAAGTTTAAACTAAAAAGAAAATCTTTAAAGGGTCTAGTCGGATAAGGATGGAAAAAGAGCCCCCGAAGCAAATTAATCTTGGGGCATATCATTCGATAGGCCTCTTTAAAAAACCCTTCCTGCAAAGTATGAATCCGCTACCCCTACCGTAGGGATCGTTACAGGGTGAAACGTATTTTACAGTTTTTGCTCGATTTCTCCTGTTTGTCTTCATAGAAAGTTCTGAAAAAATCACAGATATTATAGCCAATGGTGTGCATACTTTTGAATTTTTTCAGATTTTTAGGAGTGGTGGAACGCAGTTCAAAAATTTAAAAATCAGCAAATTGTTTATATTAATATGGCTGATTTCTAATTTTTTGAAATGCGTTCCACCACTTAATTTGCACAAGAAAAGTTCATTTCTGACCCATAGTTCCTTTCATACATTTTGCCTACGCGACGAGACGAATTCGATGAGCTAATAAAAAAAGTGATCTTAATTTGCAAGGCTTTTGCGAATTTTGCGGTAGATTTTTTTGCAAATGTCCATTACTCCAAAGGTATAGAACAACGCCTGGCAGATCATGGCAAATAATTTTTATACGCCCTGTACGAAGCGGGCGAAAAATTAAACGTTACATAAGTATCGTTAAATGTTAGCAAACAAAAAATTCCAAAAACACGTATTCACTAATTTTGTCTATACTTTATACACATAAATTTCCACGAAAATGGAACACCATTTAGTACGAAAAATTAACAAAAAATTAAGAAATTTTAATATATTGTTTAAACAAATAATTTTTTGCAATTATTATTTATATCACTGTATTCGTAATCTCAAGGCACACGATTTTAAAAAAAAAATTTTTCCGTGCGTCCTTTAATCTAGGAGATATTTCGAAAAAACCATTTTCAACCCCAAAGTTTGAGGGCTATTATCACCCCTTCAATGTGGACGATTGCAGATATAAAAAAATAGGTGTCAAATATTTTGTCGAGAACTATCTACCATATAATTTTCATCAAAATCGGCGTGTACGGGTTCGGGATGTTCCCTTGTAAGAAACATATATGCAAAGCATCCAAACAGTACCATTCGCAATTTTTTTGTTCTTCAAGTTTAAGTGAACAACGAGCCCCATTGTTAATCCTTTAAAGGAAATTATTTGTAAATTTCGACAAGCAGAACAATGATTGGAACACGTAGACGGTTGAAATCTTTGTATATATTGATTCCATATAGTCTAAGAAACATGTACGCAAAGCATCCAAATAGTACCATTCGCCAATTTTTTGTTCTTCAAGTTTAAGTGAACAATAAGCCCCAATGGTTAATCCTTTATCGGAAATTATTTGTAATTTTCGACAAGGAGAACAATGAATGGAACAGGTAGACGGTTGAAATCTTTGTATATATTGCTTCTATATAATCTAAGAAACATATATGCAAAGCATCCAAACAGTACCATTCGCCAATTTCTTGTTCTTCAAGTTTAAGTGAACAATGAGCCCCATTGATAATCATGAAACGGAAATTATTTGTAACTTTCGACATGTAGAACAATGATTGGAACACGTAGACGGTTGAAATCTTTGTATATATTGCTTCCATATAGTCTAAGGAACATATATGCAAAGCATCCAAACAGTACCATTCGCCAATTTTTTGTTCTTCAAGTTTAAGTGAACAACGAGCCCCATTGTTAATCCGTTATCGGAAATTATTTGCAAATTTCGACAAGTAGAACAATGAATGGAACAGGTAGACGGTTGAAATAATTGTATATATTGGTTCCATATAGTCTATGAAACATGTACGCAAAGCATCCAGACAGTACCATTCGCCAATTTGTTGTTCTTCAAGTTTAAGTGAACAATGAGCCCCAATGGTTAATCCTTTATCGGAAATTATTTGTAATTTTCGACAAGTAGAACAATGAATGGAACAGGTAGACGGTTGAAATCTTTTTATATATTGCTTCTATATAATCTAAGAAACATATATGCAAAGCATCTAAACAGTAACAATCGCCCATTTTTTGATCTTCAAGTTTAAGTGAACAGCGAGCCCCATTGATAATCATGAAATGGAGATTATTTGTAACTTTCTACAAGTAGAACAATGAATAGTACAGGTAGACGGGTGAAATCTTTCTATATATTGCTTCTAAATAGTCAAAGAAACATATATGCAAAGCATCCAAACAGTACAATTCGCCAATTTTTTGTTTTTCAAGTTTAAGTGAACAATGAGCCCCAATGGTTAATCCTTTATCGGTAATTATTTGTAACTTTCGACAAGTAGAACAATGAATGGAACAGGTAGACGGTTGAATTCTTTATATATATTGCTTCTATATAGTCTAAGAAACATATATGCAAAGCATCCAAACAGTACAATTCGCCAATTTATTGTTCTTCAAGTTTAAGTGAACAACGAGCCCCATTGCTAATCCTTTAAAGGAAATTATTTGTAAATTTCGACAAGTAGAACAATGAATGGAACAGGTAGACTGTTGAAATCATTGTATATATTGCTTCTATATAGTCTAAGAAACATATATGCAAAGCGTCCAAACAGTACAATTCGCCAATTATTTGTTCTTCAAGTTTAAGTGAACAACGAGCCCCATTGTTAATCCTTTAAAGGAAATTATTTGTAAATTTCGACAAGTAGAACAATGATAGGAACACGTAGACGGTTGAAATCTTTGTATATATTGCTTCCATATAGTCTAAGAAACATGTACGCAAAGCATCCAAACAGTACCATTCGCCAATTTTTTGTTCTTCAAGTTTAAGTAAACTACGATCCCCATTGTTAATCCCTTAACGGTAATTATTTGTAACTTTCGACAAGTAGAACAATGAATGGAACAGGTAGACGGTTGAATTCATTGTATATATTGCTTCTATATAATCTAAGAAACATATATGCAAAGCATCCAAACAGTACATTTCGCCAATTATTTCGTCTTCATGTTTAAGTGAACTACGAGCCCCATTGATAATCCTTTAAAGGAAATTATTTCAAAATTTCGACAAGTAGAACACTGAATGGATCATGTAGACGGTTGAAATCATTGTATATATTGCTTCTAAATAGTCTACGAAACAAATATGCAAAGCATCCAAACAGTACAATTCGCCAATTTTTTGTTCTTCAAGTTTAAGTGAACTACGAGCCCCATTGTTAATCCTTTAACGGAAATTAATTGTAACTTTCGACAAGTAGAACAATGATTGGAACACGTAGACGGTTGAAATCTTTGTATATATTGCTTCCATATAGTCTAAGAAACATATATGCAAAGCATCCAAACAGTACCATTCGCCAATTTTTTGTTCTTCAAGTTTAAGTAAACTACGATCCCCATTGTTAATCCCTTAACGGTAATTATTTGTAACTTTCGACAAGTAGAACAATGAATGGAACAGGTAGACGGTTGAATTCATTGTATATATTGCTTCTATATAATCTAAGAAACATATATGCAAAGCATCCAAACAGTACAATTCGCCAATTTTTTGTTCTTCAAGTTTAAGTGAACAGTGAGCCCCATTGTTAATCCTTTATCGGAAATTATTTGTAAATTTCGACAAGTAGAACAATGAATGGAACAGGTAGCCGGTTGAAATCTTTGTATATATTGCTTTTACATAGTCCAAAAAACATATATGCAAAGCATCCAAACAGTACCATTCGCCAATTTTTTGTTCTTCAAGTTTAAGTGAACAACGAGCCACATTGATAATCATGAAACGGAAATTATATGTAACTTTCTACAAGTAGAACAATGAATAGAACAGGTAGACGGTTGAAATCTTTGTATATATTGCTTCTATATAGACTAAGAAACCTATATGCAAAGCATCAAAACAGTAACAATCGCCAATTTTTTGATCTTCAAGTTTAAGTGAACAGCGAGCCCCATTGATAATCATGAAATGGAAATTATTTGTAACTTGCGACAAGTAGAACAATGAATGGAACAGGTAGACGGTTGAAATCTTTGTATATATTGCTTCTATATAGTCTAAGAAACATATATGCAAAGCATCCAAACAGTACCATTCGTCAATTTTTTGTTCTTCAAGTTTAAGTGAACTACGAGACCCATTGTTAATCCTTTAAAGGAAATTATTTGTAAATTTCGACAAGTAGAACAATGAATGGAACAGGTAGACTGTTGAAATCATTGTATATATTGCTTCTATATAGTCTAAGAAACATACATGCAAAGCATCCAAACAGTACAATTCGCCAATTATTTCGTCTTCATGTTTAAGTGAACTACGAGCCCCATTGATAATCCTTTAACGGAAATTAATTGTAACTTTCGACAAGTAGAACAATGATTGGAACACGTAGACGGTTGAAATCTTTGTATATATTGCTTCCATATAGTCTAAGAAACATATATGCAAAGCATCCAAACAGTACCATTCGTCAATTTTTTGTTCTTCAAGTTTAAGTGAACTACGAGACCCATTGTTAATCCTTTAAAGGAAATTATTTGTAAATTTCGACAAGTAGAACAATGAATGGAACAGGTAGACGGTTGAAATCTTTGTATATGTTGCTTCTATATAGTCTAAGAAACATATATGCAAAGCATCCAAACAGTACCATTCGCCAATTTTTTGTTTTTCAAGTTTAAGTGAACAATGAGCCCAAATGGTTAATCCGTTATCGGAAATTATTTGTAAATTTCGACAAGTAGAACAATGAATGGAACAGGTAGACGGTTGAAATCTTTGTATATGTTGCTTCTATATAGTCTAAGAAACCTATATGCAAAGCATCTAAACAGTAACAATCGCCAATTTTTTGATCTTCAAGTTTAAGTGAACAGCGAGCCCCATTGATAATCATGAAATGGAAATTATTTGTAACTTTCTACAAGTAGAACAATGAATAGTACAGGTGGACGGGTGAAATCTTTCTATATATTGCTTCTAAATAGTCTAAGAAACATATATGCAAAGCATCCAAACAGTACAATTCGCCAATTGTTTCATCTTCAAGTTTAAGTGAACTACGAGCCCCATTGTTAATCCTTTATCGGAAATTATTTGTAAATTTCGACAAGTAGAACAATGAATGGAAATGGTAGACGGTTGAAATCTTTTTATATATTGCTTCTATATAGTCTAAGAAACATATATGCAAAGCATCCAAACAGTTCCAGTCGCCAATTTTTTGTTCTTCAAGTTTAAGTGAACAACGAGGCCCATTGATAATCATGAAACGGAAATTATTTCTAACTTTCGACAAGAAGAACAATGAATAGAACAGGTAGACGGTTGAAATCTTTGTATATGTTGCTTCTATATAGTCTAAGAAACCTATATGCAAAGCATCTAAACAGTAACATTCGCCAATTTTTTGATCTTCAAGTTTAAGTGAACAATGAGCCCCATTGTTAATCCTTTATCGGAAATTATTTCTAACTTTCGACAAGTAGAACAGTGAATGGAACAGGTAGACGGTTGAAATCTTTGTATATATTGCTTCTATATAATCTAAGAAACATATATGCAAAGCATCTAAACAGTAACAATCGCCCATTTTTTGATCTTCAAGTTTAAGTGAACAGCGAGCCCCATTGATAATCATGAAATGGAAATTATTTGTAACTTTCGACAAGTAGAACAATGAATGGAACAGGTAGACGGTTGAATTCTTTAAATATATTGCTTCTATATAGTCTAAGAAACATATATGCAAATCATCCAAACAGTACCATTCGCCAATTTTTTGTTCTTCAAGTTTAAGTGAATAACGAGCCCCATTGATAATCATGAAACGGAAATTATTTGTAACTTTTTACAAGTAGAACAATGAATAGAACAGGTAGACGGTTGAAATATTTGTATATATTGCTTCTATATAATATAAGAAACATATATTCAAAGCATCCAAACAGTACCATTCGCCAATTTTTTGTTCTTCAAGTTTAAGTGAACTACGAGCCCCATTGTTAATCCTTTAAAGGAAATTATTTGTAAATTTCGACAAGTAGAACAATTAATGGAACAGGTAGACTGTTGAAATCATTGTATATATTGCTGCTATAGAGTCTAAGAAACATATATGCAAAGCATCCAAACAGCACCATTCGCCAATTTTTTGTTCTTCAAGTTTAAGTGAACAACGAGCCACATTGATAATCATGAAACGGAAATTATATGTAACTTTCTACAAGTAGAACAATGAATAGAACAGGTAGACGGTTGAAATCTTTGTATATGTTGCTTCTATATAGACTAAGAAACCTATATGCAAAGCATCAAAACAGTAACAATCGCCAATTTTTTGATCTTCAAGTTTAAGTGAACAGCGAGCCCCATTGATAATCATGAAATGGAAATTATTTGTAACTTTCTACAAGTAGAACAATGAATAGTACAGGTAGACTGGTGAAATCTTTCTATATATTGCGTCTATATAGTCTAAGAAACCTATACGCAAAGCATCTAAACAGTAACAACAGCCAATTTTTTGATCTTCAAGTTTAAGTGAACAGCGAGCCCCATTGATAATCATGAAATGGAAATTATTTGCAACTTGCGACAAGTAGAACAATGAATGGAACAGGTAGACGGTTGAAATCTTTGTATATATTGCTTCAATATAGTCTAAGAAACATATATGCAAAGCATCCAAACAGTACCATTCGTCAATTTTTTGTTCTTCAAGTTTAAGTGAACTACGAGACCCATTGTTAATCCTTTAAAGGAAATTATTTGTAAATTTCGACAAGTAGAACAATGAATGGAACAGGTAGACAGTTGAAATCATTGTATATATTGCTTCTATATAGTCTAAGAAACATACATGCAAAGCATCCAAACAGTACAATTCGCCAATTTTTTGTTCTTCAAGTTTAAGTAAACTACGATCCCCATTGTTAATCCCTTAACGGAAATTATTTGTAACTTTCGACAAGTAGAACAATGAATGGAACAAGTAGACGGTTGAAATCAATGTATATATTGCTTCTATATAGTCTAAGAAACATATATGCAAAGCATCCAAACAGTACCATTCGCCGATTTTTTGCTCTTCAAGTTTAAGTGAACAATGAGCCCCATTGTTAATCCTTTATCGGAAATTATTTGTAACTTTCGACAAGTAGAACAATGAATGGAACAGGTAGACGGTTGAAATCTTTGTATATATTGCTTCTATATAGTCTAAGAAACATATATGCAAAGCATCCAAACAGTACCATTCGCCAATTTTTTGTTTTTCAAGTTTAAGTGAACAATGAGCCCCAATGGTTAATCCGTTATCGGAAATTATTTGTAAATTTCGACAAGTAGAACAATGAATGGAACAGGTAGACGGTTGAAATCTTTGTATATGTTGCTTCTATATAGTCTAAGAAACCTATATGCAAAGCATCTAAACAGTAACAATCGCCAATTTTTTGATCTTCAAGTTTAAGTGATCAGCGAGCCCCATTGATAATCATGAAATGGAAATTATTTGTAACTTTCTACAAGTAGAACAATGAATAGTACAGGTGGACGGGTGAAATCTTTCTATATATTGCTTCTAAATAGTCTAAGAAACATATATGCAAAGCATCCAAACAGTACAATTCGCCAATTATTTCATCTTCAAGTTTAAGTGAACTACGAGCCCCATTGTTAATCCTTTATCGGAAATTATTTGTAAATTTCGACAAGTAGAACAATGAATGGAACTGGTAGACGGTTGAAATCTTTTTATATATTGCTTCTATATAGTCTAAGAAACATATATGCAAAGCATCCAAACAGTTCCAGTCGCCAATTTTTTGTTCTTCAAGTTTAAGTGAACAACGAGGCCCATTGATAATCACGAAACGGAAATTATTTCTAACTTTCGACAAGAAGAACAATGAATAGAACAGGTAGACGGTTCAAATCTTTGTATATGTTGCTTCTATATAGTCTAAGAAACCTATATGCAAAGCATCTAAACAGTAACATTCGCCAGTTTTTTGATCTTCAACTTTAAGTGAACTACGAGCCCCATTGTTAATCCTTTAACGGAAATTAATTGTAACTTTCGTCAAGTAGAACAATGATTGGAACACGTAGACGGTTGAAATCTTTGTATATATTGCTTCCATATAGTCTAAGAAACATATATGCAAAGCATCCAAACAGTACCATTCGCCAATTTTTTGTCCTTCAAGTTTAAGTGAACAATGAGCCCCATTGATAATCATGAAATGGAAATTATTTGTAACTTTCTACAAGTAGAACAATGAATAGTACAGGTAGACGGGTGAAATCTTTCTATATATTGCTTCTAAATAGTCTAAGAAACATATATGCAAAGCATCCAAACAGTACAATCCGCCAATTTTTTGTTTTTCAAGTTTAAGTGAACAATGAGCCCCAATGTTTAATCCTTTATCGGAAATTATTTGTAACTTTCGACAAGTAGAACAATGAATGGAACAGGTAGACGGTTGAATTCTTTAAATATATTGCTTCTATATAGTCTAAGAAACATATATGCAAAGCATCCAAACAGTACCATTCGCCAATTTTTTGTTCTTCAAGTTGAAGTGAACAACGAGCCCCATTGATGATCATGAAACGGAAATTATTTGTAATTTTCGACAAGTAGAACAATGAATGGAACAGGTATACTGTTGAAATCTTTGTATATATGGCTTCTATATAGTCTAAGAAACATATATGCAAAGCATCCAAACAGTACAATTCTCCTATTTTTTGTTCTTCAAGTTTAAGTGAACAATGAGCCCCAATGGTTAATCCTTTATCGGTAATTATTTGTAACTTTCGACAAGTAGAACAATGAATGGAACAGGTAGACGGTTGAAATCCTTGTATGTATTGCGTCTATATAGTCTAAGAAACATATATGCAAAGCATCCAAACAGTACAATTCGCCAATTTATTGTTCTTCAAGTTTAAGTGAACAACGAGCCCCATTGTTAATCCTTTAAAGGAAATTATTTGTAAATTTCGACAAGTAGAACAATGAATAGTACAGGTAGACTGGTGAAATCTTTCTATATATTGCGTCTATATAGTCTAAGAAACCTATACGCAAAGCATCTAAACAGTAACAACCGCCAATTTTTTGATCTTCAAGTTTAAGTGAACAGCGAGCCCCATTGATAATCATGAAATGGAAATTATTTGTAACTTGCGACAAGTAGAACAATGAATGGAACAGGTAGACGGTTGAAATCTTTGTATATATTGCTTCTATATAGTCTAAGAAACATATATGCAAAGCATCCAAACAGTACCATTCGTCAATTTTTTGTTCTTCAAGTTTAAGTGAACTACGAGACCCATTGTTAATCCTTTAAAGGAAATTATTTGTAAATTTCGACAAGTAGAACAATGAATGGAACAGGTAGACTGTTGAAATCATTGTATATATTGCTTCTATATAGTCTAAGAAACATACATGCAAAGCATCCAAACAGTACAATTCGCCAATTTTTTGTTCTTCAAGTTTAAGTAAACTACGATCCCCATTGTTAATCCCTTAACGGAAATTACTTGTAACTTTCGACAAGTAGAACAATGAATGGAACAAGTAGACGGTTGAAATCAATGTATATATTGCTTCTATATACTCTAAGAAACATATATGCAAAGCATCCAAACAGTACCATTCGCCGATTTTTTGCTCTTCAAGTTTAAGTGAACAATGAGCCCCATTGTTAATCCTTTATCGGAAATTATTTGTAACTTTCGACAAGTAGAACAATGAATGGAACAGGTAGACGGTTGAAATCTTTGTATATGTTGCTTCTATATAGTCTAAGAAACATATATGCAAAGCATCCAAACAGTACCATTCGCCAATTTTTTGTTTTTCAAGTTTAAGTGAACAATGAGCCCCAATGGTTAATCCGTTATCGGAAATTATTTGTAAATTTCGACAAGTAGAACAATGAATGGAACAGGTAGACGGTTGAAATCTTTGTATATGTTGCTTCTATATAGTCTAAGAAACCTATATGCAAAGCATCTAAACAGTAACAATCGCCAATTTTTTGATCTTCAAGTTTAAGTGAACAGCGAGCCCCATTGATAATCATGAAATGGAAATTATTTGTAACTTTCTACAAGTAGAACAATGAATAGTACAGGTGGACGGGTGAAATCTTTCTATATATTGCTTCTAAATAGTCTAAGAAACATATATGCAAAGCATCCAAACAGTACAATTCGCCAATTATTTCATCTTCAAGTTTAAGTGAACTACGAGCCCCATTGTTAATCCTTTATCGGAAATTATTTGTAAATTTCGACAAGTAGAACAATGAATGGAACTGGTCGACGGTTGAAATCTTTTTATATATTGCTTCTATATAGTCTAAGAAACATATATGCAAAGCATCCAAACGGTTCCAGTCGCCAATTTTTTGTTCTTCAAGTTTAAGTGAACAACGAGGCCCACTGATAATCATGAAACGGAAATTATTTCTAACTTTCGACAAGAAGAACAATGAATAGAACAGGTAGACGGTTGAAATCTTTGTATATGTTGCTTCTATATAGTCTAAGAAACCTATATGCAAAGCATCTAAACAGTAACATTCGCCAATTTTTTGATCTTCAAGTTTAAGTGAACAATGAGCCCCATTGTTAATCCTTTATCGGAAATTATTTCTAACTTTCGACAAGTAGAACAGTGAATGGAACAGGTAGACGGTTGAAATCTTTGTATATATTGCTTCTATATAATCTAAGAAACCTATATGCAAAGCATCAAAACAGTAACAATCGCCAATTTTTTGATCTTCAAGTTTAAGTGAACAGCGAGCCCCATTGATAATCATGAAATGGAAATTATTTGTAACTTTCTACAAGTAGAACAATGAATAGTACAGGTGGACGGGTGAAATCTTTCTATATGTTGCTTCTCTATAGTCTAAGAAACATATATGCAAAGCATCCGAACAGTACAATTCGCCAATTTTTTGTTCTTCAAGTTTAAGTATACTACGATCCCCATTGTTAATCCCTTAACGGAAATTATTTGTAACTTTCGACAAGTAGAACGATGAATGGAACAAGTAGACGGTTGAAATCAATGTATATATTGCTTCTATATAGTCTATGAAACATATATGCAAAGCATCCAAACAGTACCATTCGCCAATTTTTTGCTCTTCAAGTTTAAGTGAACAATGAGCCCCATTGTTAATCCTTTATCGGAAATTATTTGTAACTTTCGACAAGTAGAACAATGAATGGAACAGGTAGACGGTTGAAATCTTTGTATATATTGCTTCTATATAGTCTAAGAAACATATATGCAAAGCATCCAAACAGTACCATTCGCCAATTTTTTGTTTTTCAAGTTTAAGTGAACAATGAGCCCCAATGGTTAATCCGTTATCGGAAATTATTTGTAACCTTCGACAAGTAGAACAATGAATGGAACAGGTAGACGGTTGAAATCTTTGTATATATTGCTTCTATATAGTCTAAGAAACATATATGCAAATCATCCAAACAGTACCATTCGCCAATTTTTTGTTCTTCAAGTTTAAGTGAATAACGAGCCCCATTGATAATCATGAAACGGAAATTATTTGTAACTTTTTACAAGTAGAACAATGAATAGAACAGGTAGACGGTTGAAATATTTGTATATATTACTTCTATATAATATAAGAAACATATATTCAAAGCATCCAAACAGTACCATTCGCCAATTTTTTGTTCTTCAAGTTTAAGTGAACTACGAGCCCCATTGTTAATCCTTTAAAGGAAATTATTTGTAAATTTCGACAAGTAGAACAATTAATGGAACAGGTAGACTGTTGAAATCATTGTATATATTGCTGCTATAGAGTCTAAGAATCATATATGCAAAGCATCCAAACAGTACCATTCGCCAATTTTTTGTTCTTCAAGTTTAAGTGAACAACGAGCCACATTGATAATCATGAAACGGAAATTATATGTAACTTTCTACAAGTAGAACAATGAATAGAACAGGTAGACGGTTGAAATCTTTGTATATGTTGCTTCTATATAGACTAAGAAACCTATATGCAAAGCATCAAAACAGTAACAATCGCCAATTTTTTGATCTTCAAGTTTAAGTGAACAGCGAGCCCCATTGATAATCATGAAATGGAAATTATTTGTAACTTTCTACAAGTAGAACAATGAATAGTACAGGTAGACTGGTGAAATCTTTCTATATATTGCGTCTATATAGTCTAAGAAACCTATACGCAAAGCATCTAAACAGTAACAACCGCCAATTTTTTGATCTTCAAGTTTAAGTGAACAGCGAGCCCCATTGATAATCATGAAATGGAAATTATTTGCAACTTGCGACAAGTAGAACAATGAATGGAACAGGTAGACGGTTGAAATCTTTGTATATATTGCTTCTATATAGTCTAAGAAACATATATGCAAAGCATCCAAACAGTACCATTCGTCAATTTTTTGTTCTTCAAGTTTAAGTGAACTACGAGACCCATTGTTAATCCTTTAAAGGAAATTATTTGTAAATTTCGACAAGTAGAACAATGAATGGAACAGGTAGACAGTTGAAATCATTGTATATATTGCTTCTATATAGTCTAAGAAACATACATGCAAAGCATCCAAACAGTACAATTCGCCAATTTTTTGTTCTTCAAGTTTAAGTAAACTACGATCCCCATTGTTAATCCCTTAACGGAAATTATTTGTAACTTTCGACAAGTAGAACAATGAATGGAACAAGTAGACGGTTGAAATCAATGTATATATTGCTTCTATATAGTCTAAGAAACATATATGCAAAGCATCCAAACAGTACCATTCGCCGATTTTTTGCTCTTCAAGTTTAAGTGAACAATGAGCCCCATTGTTAATCCTTTATCGGAAATTATTTGTAACTTTCGACAAGTAGAACAATGAATGGAACAGGTAGACGGTTGAAATCTTTGTATATATTGCTTCTATATAGTCTAAGAAACATATATGCAAAGCATCCAAACAGTACCATTCGCCAATTTTTTGTTTTTCAAGTTTAAGTGAACAATGAGCCCCATTGTTAATCCTTTATCGGAAATTATTTGTAACTTTCGACAAGTAGAACAATGAATGGAACAGGTAGACGGTTGAAATCTTTGTATATATTGCTTCTATATAGTCTAAGAAACATATATGCAAAGCATCCAAACAGTACCATTCGCCAATTTTTTGTTTTTCAAGTTTAAGTGAACAATGAGCCCCATTGTTAATCCTTTATCGGAAATTATTTGTAACTTTCGACAAGTAGAACAATGAATGGAACAGGTAGACGGTTGAAATCTTTGTATATATTGCTTCTATATAGTCTAAGAAACATATATGCAAAGCATCCAAACAGTGCCATTCGCCAATTTTTTGTTTTTCAGGTTTAAGTGAACAATGAGCCCCAATGGTTAATCCGTTATCGGAAATTATTTGTAACCTTCGACAAGTAGAACAATGAATGGAACAGGTAGACGGTTGAAATCTTTGTATATATTGCTTCTATATAGTCTAAGAAACATATATGCAAAGCATCCAAACAGTACCATTCGCCGATTTTTTGCTCTTCAAGTTTAAGTGAACAATGAGCCCCATTGTTAATCCTTTATCGGAAATTATTTGTAACTTTCGACAAGTAGAACAATGAATGGAACAGGTAGACGGTTGAAATCTTTGTATATATTGCTTCTATATAGTCTAAGAAACATATATGCAAAGCATCCAAACAGTACCATTCGCCAATTTTTTGTTTTTCAAGTTTAAGTGAACAATGAGCCCCAATGGTTAATCCGTTATCGGAAATTATTTGTAAATTTCGACAAGTAGAACAATGAATGGAACAGGTAGACGGTTGAAATCTTTGTATATGTTGCTTCTATATAGTCTAAGAAACCTATATGCAAAGCATCTAAACAGTAACAATCGCCAATTTTTTGATCTTCAAGTTTAAGTGAACAGCGAGCCCCATTGATAATCATGAAATGGAAATTATTTGTAACTTTCTACAAGTAGAACAATGAATAGTACAGGTGGACGGGTGAAATCTTTCTATATATTGCTTCTAAATAGTCTAAGAAACATATATGCAAAGCATCCAAACAGTACAATTCGCCAATTATTTCATCTTCAAGTTTAAGTGAACTACGAGCCCCATTGTTAATCCTTTATCGGAAATTATTTGTAAATTTCGACAAGTAGAACAATGAATGGAACTGGTAGACGGTTGAAATCATTTTATATATTGCTTCTATATAGTCTAAGAAACATATATGCAAAGCATCCAAACAGTTCCAGTCGCCAATTTTTTGTTCTTCAAGTTTAAGTGAACAACGAGGCCCATTGATAATCATGAAACGGAAATTATTTCTAACTTTCGACAAGAAGAACAATGAATAGAACAGGTAGACGGTTCAAATCTTTGTATATGTTGCTTCTATATAGTCTAAGAAACCTATATGCAAAGCATTTAAACAGTAACATTCGCCAATTTTTTGATCTTCAAGTTTAAGTGAACAATGAGCCCCATTGTTAATCCTTTATCGGAAATTATTTGTAACTTTCTACAAGTAGAACAATGAATAGAACAGGTAGACGGTTGAAATCTTTGTATATGTTGCTTCTATATAGTCTAAGAAACCTATATGCAAAGCATCTAAACAGTAACAATCGCCAATTTTTTGATCTTCAAGTTTAAGTGAACAGCGAGCCCCATTGATAATCATGAAATGGAAATTATTTGTAACTTTCTACAAGTAGAACAATGAATAGTACAGGTAGACGGGTGTAATCTTTCTATATATTGCTTCTAAATAGTCTAAGAAACATATATGCAAAGCATCCAAACAGTACAATTCGCCAATTTTTTGTTCTTCAAGTTTAAGTGAACTACGAGCCCCATTGTTAATCTTTAAAGGAAATTAATTGTAACTTTCTACACGTAGAACAATGATTGGAACACACAGACGGTTGAAATCTTTGTATATATTGCTTCCATATAGTCTAAGAAACATATATGCAAAGCATCCAAACAGTACCATTCGCCAATTTTTTGTTCTTCAAGTTTAAGTGAACAATGAGCCCCATTGTTAATCCTTTATCGGAAATTATTTGTAACTTTCGACAAGTAGAACATTGAATGGAACAGGTAGACGGTTGAAATCTTTGTATATATTGCTTCTATATAGTATAAGAAACATATATGCAAAGCATCCAACAGTACCATTCGCCAATTTTTTGTTCTTCAAGTTTAAGTGAACTACGAGTCCCATTTTTAATACTTTAACGGAAATTATTTGTAACTTGCGACAAGTAGAACAATGAATGGAACAGGTAGCCGGTTGAAATCAATGTATATATTGCTTCTATTTAGTCTAACAAGGGAACATCCCGAACCCGTACATGCCGATTTTGATGAAAATTATATGGTAGATAGTTCTCGACAAACTATTTGACACCTCTTTTTTTATATCTGCAATCGTCCACATTGAAGGGGTGATAATAGCCCTCAAACTTAGGGGTTGAAAATTGTTTTTTCGAAATATCTCCGAGATTAAAGGGCGCACGGAAATTTTTTTTTTTAAATTGTGCGCCTTGAGATTACGAATTCAGTGATATAAATAATAATTGCAAAAAATTATTTGTTTAAACAATATATTAAAATTTCTTAATTTTTTGTTAATTTTTCGTACTAAATGTTGTTCCATTTTCGTGGAAATTTATGTGTATAAAGAATAGACAAAATTAGTGAATACGTGTTTTTGGAATTTTTTGTTTGCTAACATTTAACGATACTTATGTAACGTTTAATTTTTCGCCCGCTTCGTACAGGGCGTATGAAAATTATTTGCCATGATCTGCCAGGCGTTGTTCTATACCTTTGGGGTGATGGACATTTGCCAAAAAATCTACCGCAAAATTCGCAAAATCCTTGCAAATTAAAATCACTTTTTTATTAGCTCATCGAATTCGTCTCGTCGCGTAGGCAAAATGTATGAAAGGAACTATGGGTCAGAAATGAACTTTTCTTGTGCAAATTAATGTTAAAATTGCAGTTCCGTGAGTGGCTTTCCCATCGGTAGGACAACCTTTGCTAACGGACATATAGAAAACAGAAGCATACGAATTATCATTATTGTCCGAAATGTGTCATTTGCTATTATATTTCAGAAACCTAATTACCGTAGCACGCTATACGAGCTTCGAATATGGACGAAGTAAATATAGCCAGTAAGAAAAACGCATGTGTTTATGTTCTTCTCTCTGGGAAGGCCCTTGGGAGGACTCGAAGCTGACCGCAGGTCATTAATATTTTCCTATACTGCGAAAATTTGTATTCAAATATCTCCTACTGTACGGCGACAGCGAAGAAAATTGCAATCATGTGTGACTCAATAATCCTAGATTGGTCGATTGTCGAAATCTTTTGTTAGTGTCGCGGTTTATGACTCTATTGTTCCGCGTAAATTTTCGCAGACTACGAAAATATTAATGTCCTGCGATTGGCTTTGGGTCCATCAAGGGCCCTTCCGGGGTGTAGAATTAGCCTGGTAGGCCATGATAAATATTTTCATACACTTTGTAGTGTGGTAAACCAATGAAAGAAGTCGATTCTGACAAAATGTTGTTTTTATTATAAAATTAAAGTTTAAACTAAAAAGAAAATCTTTAAAGGGTCTAGTCGGATAAGGATGGAAAAAGAGCCCCCGAAGCAAATTAATCTTGGGGCATATCATTCGATAGGCCTCTTTAAAAAACCCTTCCTGCAAAGTATGAATCCGCTACCCCTACCGTAGGGATCGTTACAGGGTGAAACGTATTTTACAGTTTTTGCTCGATTTCTCCTGTTTGTCTTCATAGAAAGTTCTGAAAAAATCACAGATATTATAGCCAATGGTGTGCATACTTTTGAATTTTTTCAGATTTTTAGGAGTGGTGGAACGCAGTTCAAAAATTTAAAAATCAGCAAATTGTTTATATTAATATGGCTGATTTCTAATTTTTTGAAATGCGTTCCACCACTTAATTTGCACAAGAAAAGTTCATTTCTGACCCATAGTTCCTTTCATACATTTTGCCTACGCGACGAGACGAATTCGATGAGCTAATAAAAAAAGTGATCTTAATTTGCAAGGCTTTTGCGAATTTTGCGGTAGATTTTTTTGCAAATGTCCATTACTCCAAAGGTATAGAACAACGCCTGGCAGATCATGGCAAATAATTTTTATACGCCCTGTACGAAGCGGGCGAAAAATTAAACGTTACATAAGTATCGTTAAATGTTAGCAAACAAAAAATTCCAAAAACACGTATTCACTAATTTTGTCTATACTTTATACACATAAATTTCCACGAAAATGGAACACCATTTAGTACGAAAAATTAACAAAAAATTAAGAAATTTTAATATATTGTTTAAACAAATAATTTTTTGCAATTATTATTTATATCACTGTATTCGTAATCTCAAGGCACACAATTTTAAAAAAAAAATTTTTCCGTGCGTCCTTTAATCTAGGAGATATTTCGAAAAAACCATTTTCAACCCCAAAGTTTGAGGGCTATTATCACCCCTTCAATGTGGACGATTGCAGATATAAAAAAATAGGTGTCAAATATTTTGTCGAGAACTATCTACCATATAATTTTCATCAAAATCGGCGTGTACGGGTTCGGGATGTTCCCTTGTAAGAAACATATATGCAAAGCATCCAAACAGTACCATTCGCAATTTTTTTGTTCTTCAAGTTTAAGTGAACAACGAGCCCCATTGTTAATCCTTTAAAGGAAATTATTTGTAAATTTCGACAAGCAGAACAATGATTGGAACACGTAGACGTTTGAAATCTTTGTATATATTGATTCCATATAGTCTAGGAAACATGTACGCAAAGCATCCAAATAGTACCATTCGCCAATTTTTTGTTCTTCAAGTTTAAGTGAACAATAAGCCCCAATGGTTAATCCTTTATCGGAAATTATTTGTAATTTTCGACAAGTAGAACAATGAATGGAACAGGTAGACGGTTGAAATCTTTGTATATATTGCTTCTATATAATCTAAGAAACATATATGCAAAGCATCCAAACAGTACCATTTGCCACTTTTTTGTTCTTCAAGTTGAAGTGAACAACGAGCCCCATTGTTAATCCTTTAAAGGAAATTATTTGTAAATTTCGACAAGTAGAACAATGAATGGAACAGGTAGACTGTTGAAATCATTGTATATATTGCTTCTATATAGTCTAAGAAACATATATGCAAAGCGTCCAAACAGTACAATTCGCCAATTATTTGTTCTTCAAGTTTAAGTGAACAACGAGCCCCATTGTTAATCCTTTAAAGGAAATTATTTGTAAATTTCGACAAGTAGAACAATGATAGGAACACGTAGACGGTTGAAATCTTTGTATATATTGCTTCCATATAGTCTAAGAAACATGTACGCAAAGCATCCAAACAGTACCATTCGCCAATTTTTTGTTCTTCAAGTTTAAGTGAACAATGAGCCCCAATGGTTAATCCTTTATCGGAAATTATTTGTAATTTTCGACAAGTAGAACAATGAATGGAACAGGTAGACGGTTGAAATCTCTGTATATATTGCTTCTATATAATCTAAGAAACATATATGCAAAGCATCCAAACAGTACCATTCGCCAATTTTTTGTTCTTCAAGTTTAAGTGAACAACGAGCCCCATTGATAATCATGAAACGGAAATTATTTGTATCTTTCGACATGTAGAACAATGATTGGAACACGTAGACGGTTGAAATCTTTGTATATATTGCTTCCATATAGTCTAAGAAACATATATGCAAAGCATCCAAACAGTACCATTCGCCAATTTTTTGTTCTTCAAGTTTAAGTGAACAACGAGCCCCATTGATAATCATGAAACGGAAATTATTTGTATCTTTCGACATGTAGAACAATGATTGGAACATGTAGACGGTTGAAATCATTGTATATATTGCTTCTATATAGTCTAGGATACCTATATGCAAATCATCCAAACAGTAACAGTCGCCAATTTTTTGTTCTTCAAGTTTAAGCGAACTACGAGCCCCATTGTTAATACTTTAACGGAAATTATTTGTAACTTTCGACAAGTAGAACAATGAATGGAACAGGTAGACGGTTGAAATCTTTGTATATGTTGCTTTTATATTGTCTAAGAAACATACATGCTAAGCATCCAAGCAGTACCATTCGCGAATTTATTGTTCTTCAAGTTAAAGTGAACAACGAGCCCCATTGATTATCATGAAAGGGAAATTATTTGTATCTTTCTACAAGTAGAACAATGAATAGAACAGGTAGTCTGTTGAAATATTTGTACATATTGCTTCTATATAGTCTAGGAAACCTATATGCAAATCATCCAAACAGTAACATTCGCCAAATTTTTGTTCTACAAGTTTAAGCGAACTACGAGCCCCATTGTTAATCCTTTAACGGAAATTATTTGTAACTTTCGACAAGTAGAACAATGAATGGAACAGGTAGACGGTTGAAATCATTGTATATATTGCTTCTATATAGTCTAAGAAACATATATGCAAAGCATCCAAACAGTACCATTCGCCAATTTTTTGGTCTTCAAGTTTAAGTGAACAATGAGCCCCATTTTTAATCCTTTATCGGAAATTATTTCTAAACTTCGACAAGTAGAACAATGATTGGAACACGTAGACGGTTGAAATCTTTGTATATGTTGCTTTTATATAGTCTAAGAAACATATATGCAAAGCATCCAAACAGTACAATTCGCTAATTTTTTGATCTTCAAGTTTAAGTGAACTACGAGCCCCATTGTTAATACTTTAAAGGAAATTATTTGTAAATTTCGACAAGTAGAACAATGAATGGAACAGGTAGACGGTTGAAATATTTGTATATATTGCTTCTATATAGTCTAGGAAACCTATATGCAAATCGTCCAAACAGTAACATTCGCCAATTTTTTGTTCTTCAAGTTTAAGCGAACTACGAGCCCCATTGTTAATACTTTAACGGAAATTATTTGTAACTTTCGACAAGTAGAACAATGAATGGAACAGGTAGACGGTTGAAATCATTGTATATATTGCTTCCATATAGTCCATGAAACATATAAGCAAAGCATCCAAACAGTACAATTCGCGAATTTATTGTTGTTCAAGTTTAAGTGAACAACGAGCCCCATTGATAATCATGAAACGGAAATTATTTGTAACTTTCGACATGTAGAACAATGATTGGAACATATAGACGGTTGAAATCATTGTATATATTGCTTCTATATAGTCTAGGATACCTATATGCAAATCATCCAAACAGTAACATTCGCCAATTTTTTGTTCTTCAAGTTTAAGCGAACTACGAGCCCCATTGTTAATACTTTAACGGAAATTATTTGTAACTTTCGACAAGTAGAACAATGAATGGAACTGGTAGACGGTTGAAATCTTTTTATATATTGCTTCTATATAGTCTAAGAAACATATATGCAAAGCATCCAAACAGTTCCAGTCGCCAATTTTTTGTTCTTCAAGTTTAAGTGAACAACGAGGCCCATTGATAATCATGAAACGGAAATTATTTCTAACTTTCGACAAGAAGAACAATGAATAGAACAGGTAGACGGTTGAAATCTTTGTATATGTTGCTTCTATATAGTCTAAGAAACCTATATGCAAAGAATCTAAACAGTAACATTCGCCAATTTTTTGATCTTCAAGTTTAAGTGAACAATGAGCCCCATTGTTAATCCTTTATCGGAAATTATTTGTAACTTTGGACAAGTAGAACAGTGAATGGAACAGGTAGACGGTTGAAATCTTTGTATATATTGCATCCATATAGTCTAAGAAACATGTACGCAAAGCATCCAAACAGTACCATTGGCCAATTTCTTGTTCTTCAAGTTTAAGTAAAGTACGATCCCCAGTGTTAATCCCCTAACGGAAATTATTTGTAACTTTCGACAAGTAGAACAATGAATGGAACAGGTAGACGGTTGAAATCTTTGTATATATTGCTTCTATATAGTCTAAGAAACATATACGCAAAGCATCCAAACAGTAAAATTCGCCAATTTCTTGTTCTTCAAGTTTAAGTAAACTACGATCCCCATTGTTAATGCCTTAACGGAAATTATTTGTAACTTTCGACAAGTAGAACAATGAATGTAACAGGTAGGCGGTTGAAATCTTTGTATATATTGCTTCCATAAAGTCTAAGAAACATATCTGCAGATCATCCAAACAGTACAATTCGCCAATTTTTTGTTCTTCAAGTTTAAGTGAACTACGAGCCCCATTGTTAATACTTTAACGGAAATTATTTGTAACTTGCGACAAGTAGAACAATGAATGGAACAGGTAGATGGTTGAAATCAATGTATATATTGCTTCTATATAGTCTAAGAAACATATATGCAAAGCATCCAAACAGTACCATTCGCCAATTTTTTGTTCTTCAAGTTCAAGTGAGCAACGAGCCGCATTGTTAATCCTTTAAAGGAAATTATTTGTAAATTTCGAAAAGTAGAACAATGATTGGAACACTTAGACTGTTGAAATCATTGTATATATTGCTTCTATATAGTCTAAGAAACATATCTGCATATCATCCAAACAGTACAATTCGCCAATTATTTGATCTTCAAGTTTAAGTGAACTACGAGCCCCATTGTTAATACTTTAACGGAAATTATTTGTAACTTGCGACAAGTAGAACAATGAATGGAACAGGTAGCCGGTTGAAATCTTTGTATATATTGCTTCTATATAGTCTAAGAAACATATATGCAAAGCATCTAAACAGTACAATTCGCCAATTTTTTGTTCTTCAAGTTTAAGTGAACAATGAGCCCCAATGGTTAATCCTTTAAAGGAAATTATTTGTAACTGTCGACAAGTAGAACAATGAATGGAACAGGTAGACGGTTGAAATCTTTGTATATATTGCTTCTATATAATCTAAGAAACATATATGCAAAGCATCCAAACAGTACCATTCGCCAATTTATTGTTCTTCAAGTTTAAGTGAACTACGAGCCCCATTGTTAATCCTTTAAAGGAAATTATTTGTAACTTGCGACAAGTAGAACAATGAATGGAACAGGTCGACGGTTGAAATCTTTGTATATATTGCTTCTATATAATCTAAGAAACATATATGCAAAGCATCTAAACAGTAACAATCGCCAATTTTTTGATCTTCAAGTTTAAGTGAACAGCGAGCCCCATTGATAATCATGAAATGGAAATTATTTGTAACTTTCTACAAGTAGAACAATGAATAGTACAGGTAGACGGGTGAAACATTTCTAAATATTGCCTCTAAATAGACTAAGAAACATCTATGCAAAGCATCCAAACAGTACAATTCGCCAATTTTTTGTTCTTCAAGTTTAAGTGAACTACGAGCCCCATTGTTAATCCTTTAAAAGAAATTATTTGTAAATTTCGACAAGTAGAACAATGAATGGATCATGTAGACGGTTGAAATCATTGTATATATTGCTTCTATATAGTCTACGAAACATATATGCAAAGCATCCAAACAGTACAATTCGCCAATTTTTTGTTCCTCAAGTTTAAGTGAACAATGAGCCCCAATGGTTAATCCGTTATCGGAAATTATATGTAAATTTCGACAAGTAGAACAATGATTGGAACACGTAGACGGTTGAAATCTTTGTATATATTGCTTCCATATAGTCTAAGAAACATGTACGCAAAGCATCCAAACAGTACCATTCGCCAATTTTTTGTTCTTCAAGTTTAAGTGAACAATGAGCCCCAATGGTTAATCCGTTATCGGAAATTATTTGTAACTATCGACAAGTAGAACAATGAATGGAACAGGTAGACGGTTGAAATCTTTGTATATATTGCTTCTATATAGTCTAAGAAACATATATGCAAAGCATCCAAACAGTACCATTCGCCAATTTTTTGTTCTTCAAGTTTAAGTGAACTACGAGCCCCATTGTTAATCCTTTAAAGGAAATTATTTGTAAATTTCGACAAGTAGAACAATGAATGGAACAGGTAGACGGTTGAAATCCTTGTATATATTGCTTCCATATAGTCTAAGAAACATGAACGCAAAGCATCCAAACAGTACGATTCGCCAATTTTTTGTCCTCCAAGTTTAAGTGAACAATGAGCCCCATTGTTAATCCTTTATCGGAAATTATTTGTAACTTTCGACAAGTAGAACAATTAATGAACAGGTAGACGGTTGAAATCTTTGTATATATTGCTTCTATATAATCTATGAAACATATATGCAAAGCATCCAAACAGTACAATTCGCCAATTTTTTGTTCTTCAAGTTTAAGTGAACAATGAGCCCCAATGGTTAATCCTTTATCGGAAATTAATTGTAAATTTCTACAAGTAGAACAATGATTGGAACACGTAGACGGTTGAAATCTTTGTATATATTGCTTCCATATAGTCTAAGAAACATGTACGCAAAGCATCCAAACAGTACCATTCGCCAATTTTTTGTTCTTCAAGTTTAAGTGAACAATGAGCCCCAATGGTTAATCCTTTATCGAAATATTTGTAACTTTCGGCAAGTAGAACAATGAATGGAACAGGTAGACGGTTGAAATCTTTGTATATAATTGCTTCTATATAGTCCTAAGAAATATATATGCAAAGCATCCAAACAGTACAATTCGCCAATTTATTGTTCTTCAAGTTTAAGTGAACAACGAGCCCCATTGTTAATCCATTAAAGGAAATTATCTGTAAATTTCGACAAGTAGAACAATGATTGGAACACGTAGACGGTTGAAATCTTTGTATATATTGCTTCCATATAGTCTAAGAAACATGTACGCAAAGCATCCAAACAGTACCATTCGCCAATTTGTTGGTCTTCAAGTTTAAGTGAACAATGAGCCCCAATGGTTAATCCTTTATCGGAAATTATTTGTAAGTTTTGCAAGTAGAACAATGAATGGAACAGGTAGACGGTTGAAATATTTGTATATATTGCTTCTATATAGTATAAGAAACATATATGCAAAGCATCCAAACAGTACAATTCGCCAATTATTTGTTCTTCAAGTTTAAGTAAACTACGATCCCTATTGTTAATCCCTTAACGGAAATTATTTGTAACTTTCGACAAGTAGAACAGTGAATGGAACTGGTAGACGGTTGAAATCTTTGTATATATTGCTTCTATATAGTATAAGAAACATATATGCAAAGCATCCAAACAGTACAATTCGCCAATTTTTTGTTCTTCAAGTTTAAGTGAACAATGAGACCCAATGGTTAATCCGTTATCGGAAATTATTTGTAACTTTCGACAAGTAGAACAATGAATGGAACAGGTAGACGGTTGAAATCTTTGTATATATTGCTTCTATATAGTCTAAGAAACATATATGCAAAGCATCCAAACAGTACCATTCGCCAATTTTTTGTTCGTCAAGTTTAAGTGAACTGCGAGCCCCATTGTTAATCCTTTATCGGAAATTATTTGTAACTTTCGACAAGTAGAACAATTAATGGAACAGGTAGACGGTTGAAATCCTTGTATATATTGCGTCTATATAATCTAAGAAACATATATGCAAAGCATCCAAACAGTACCATTCGCCAATTTTTTGTTCTTCAAGTTTAAGTGAACTACGAGCCCCATTGTTAATACTTTAACGGAAATTATTTGTAACTTTCGACAAGTAGAACAATAAATGGAACAGGTAGACGGTTTGAAATCATTGTATATATTTCTTCTATATAGTCTAAGAAACATATATGCAAAGCATCCAAACAGTACAATTCGCCAATTTTTTGATCTTCAAGTTTAAGTGAAGTACGAGCCCCATTGATAATCATGAAAGGGAAATTATTTATAAGTTTCTACAAGTAGAACAATGAATGGAACAGGTAGTCTGTTGAAATCTTTGTATATATTGCTCTCCATATAGTCTAAGAAACATATATGCAAAAGCATCCAAACAGTACAATTCGCCAAATTATTGTTCTTCAAGTTTAAGAGCACAACTAGCCCCGTTGTTAATCCTTTAAAGGAAATTATTTGTACATTTCGACAAGTGAACAATGATTGGAACACGTAGACGGTTGGAATCTTTGTATATATTGCTTCCATATAGTCTAAGAAACATGTACGCAAAGCATCCAAACAGTACCATTCGCCAATTTTTTGTTCTTCAAGTTTAAGTGAACAATGAGCCCCAATGGTTAATCCTTTAAAGGAAATTATTTGTAACTGTCGACAAGTAGAACAATGAATGGAACAGGTAGACGGTTGAAATCTTTGTATATATTGCTTCTATATAGTCTAAGAAACATATATGCAAAGCGTCCAAACAGTACAATTCGTCAATTATTTGATCTTCAAGTTTAAGTGAACTACGAGCCCCATTGTTAGTACTTTAACGGAAATTATTTGTAACTTGCGACAAGTAGAACAATGATTGGAACACGTAGACGGTTGAAATCTTTGTATATATTGCTTCCATATAGTCTAAGAAGCATGTACGCAAAGCATCCAAACAGTACAATTCGCCAATTTTTTGTTCTTCAAGTTTAAGTGAACAATGAGCCCCAATGGTTAATCCTTTAAAGGAAATTATTTGTAACTGTCGACAAGTAGAACAATGAATGGAATAGGTAGACGGTTGAAATCTTTGTATATATTGCTTCTATATAGTCTAAGAAACATATATGCAAAGCGTCCAAACAGTACAATTCGTCAATTATTTGATCTTCAAGTTTAAGTGAACTACGAGCCCCATTGTTAGTACTTTAACGGAAATTATTTGTAACTTGCGACAAGTAGAACAATGATTGGAACACGTAGACGGTTGAGATCATTGTATATATTGCTTCCATATAGTCCATGAAACATATAAGCAAAGCATCCAAACAGTACAATTCGCGAATTTATTGTTGTTCAAGTTTAAGTGAACAACGAGCCCCATTGATAATCATGAAACGGAAATTATTTGTAACTTTCGACATGTAGAACAATGATTGGAACATATAGACGGTTGAAATCATTGTATATATTGCTTCTATATAGTCTAGGATACCTATATGCAAATCATCCAAACAGTAACATTCGCCAATTTTTTGTTCTTCAAGTTTAAGCGAACTACGAGCCCCATTGTTAATACTTTAACGGAAATTATTTGTAACTTTCGACAAGTAGAACAATGAATGGAACTGGTAGACGGTTGAAATCTTTTTATATATTGCTTCTATATAGTCTAAGAAACATATATGCAAAGCATCCAAACAGTTCCAGTCGCCAATTTTTTGTTCTTCAAGTTTAAGTGAACAACGAGGCCCATTGATAATCATGAAACGGAAATTATTTCTAACTTTCGACAAGAAGAACAATGAATAGAACAGGTAGACGGTTGAAATCTTTGTATATGTTGCTTCTATATAGTCTAAGAAACCTATATGCAAAGAATCTAAACAGTAACATTCGCCAATTTTTTGATCTTCAAGTTTAAGTGAACAATGAGCCCCATTGTTAATCCTTTATCGGAAATTATTTGTAACTTTGGACAAGTAGAACAGTGAATGGAACAGGTAGACGGTTGAAATCTTTGTATATATTGCATCCATATAGTCTAAGAAACATGTACGCAAAGCATCCAAACAGTACCATTGGCCAATTTCTTGTTCTTCAAGTTTAAGTAAAGTACGATCCCCATTGTTAATCCCCTAACGGAAATTATTTGTAACTTTCGACAAGTAGAACAATGAATGGAACAGGTAGACGGTTGAAATCTTTGTATATGTTGCTTCTATATAGTCTAAGAAACATATACGCAAAGCATCCAAACAGTAAAATTCGCCAATTTCTTGTTCTTCAAGTTTAAGTAAACTACGATCCCCATTGTTAATCCCCTAACGGAAATTATTTGTAACTTTCGACAAGTAGAACAATGAATGGAACAGGTAGACGGTTGAAATCTTTGTATATATTGCTTCTATATAGTCTAAGAAACATATACGCAAAGCATCCAAACAGTAAAATTCGCCAATTTCTTGTTCTTCAAGTTTAAGTAAACTACGATCCCCATTGTTAATGCCTTAACGGAAATTATTTGTAACTTTCGACAAGTAGAACAATGAATGTAACAGGTAGGCGGTTGAAATCTTTGTATATATTGCTTCCATAAAGTCTAAGAAACATATCTGCAGATCATCCAAACAGTACAATTCGCCAATTTTTTGTTCTTCAAGTTTAAGTGAACTACGAGCCCCATTGTTAATACTTTAACGGAAATTATTTGTAACTTGCGACAAGTAGAACAATGAATGGAACAGGTAGATGGTTGAAATCAATGTATATATTGCTTCTATATAGTCTAAGAAACATATATGCAAAGCATCCAAACAGTACCATTCGCCAATTTTTTGTTCTTCAAGTTCAAGTGAACAACGAGCCGCATTGTTAATCCTTTAAAGGAAATTATTTGTAAATTTCGAAAAGTAGAACAATGATTGGAACACTTAGACTGTTGAAATCATTGTATATATTGCTTCTATATAGTCTAAGAAACATATCTGCATATCATCCAAACAGTACAATTCGCCAATTATTTGATCTTCAAGTTTAAGTGAACTACGAGCCCCATTGTTAATACTTTAACGGAAATTATTTGTAACTTGCGACAAGTAGAACAATGAATGGAACAGGTAGCCGGTTGAAATCTTTGTATATATTGCTTCTATATAGTCTAAGAAACATATATGCAAAGCATCTAAACAGTACAATTCGCCAATTTTTTGTTCTTCAAGTTTAAGTGAACAATGAGCCCCAATGGTTAATCCTTTAAAGGAAATTATTTGTAACTGTCGACAAGTAGAACAATGAATGGAACAGGTAGACGGTTGAAATCTTTGTATATATTGCTTCTATATAATCTAAGAAACATATATGCAAAGCATCCAAACAGTACCATTCGCCAATTTATTGTTCTTCAAGTTTAAGTGAACTACGAGCCCCATTGTTAATCCTTTAAAGGAAATTATTTGTAACTTGCGACAAGTAGAACAATGAATGGAACAGGTCGACGGTTGAAATCTTTGTATATATTGCTTCTATATAATCTAAGAAATATATATGCAAAGCATCTAAACAGTAACAATCGCCAATTTTTTGATCTTCAAGTTTAAGTGAACAGCGAGCCCCATTGATAATCATGAAATGGAAATTATTTGTAACTTTCTACAAGTAGAACAATGAATAGTACAGGTAGACGGGTGAAACATTTCTAAATATTGCCTCTAAATAGACTAAGAAACATCTATGCAAAGCATCCAAACAGTACAATTCGCCAATTTTTTGTTCTTCAAGTTTAAGTGAACTACGAGCCCCATTGTTAATCCTTTAAAAGAAATTATTTGTAAATTTCGACAAGTAGAACAATGAATGGATCATGTAGACGGTTGAAATCATTGTATATATTGCTTCTATATAGTCTACGAAACATATATGCAAAGCATCCAAACAGTACAATTCGCCAATTTTTTGTTCCTCAAGTTTAAGTGAACAATGAGCCCCAATGGTTAATCCGTTATCGGAAATTATATGTAAATTTCGACAAGTAGAACAATGATTGGAACACGTAGACGGTTGAAATCTTTGTATATATTGCTTCCATATAGTCTAAGAAACATGTACGCAAAGCATCCAAACAGTACCATTCGCCAATTTTTTGTTCTTCAAGTTTAAGTGAACAATGAGCCCCAATGGTTAATCCGTTATCGGAAATTATTTGTAACTATCGACAAGTAGAACAATGAATGGAACAGGTAGACGGTTGAAATCTTTGTATATATTGCTTCTATATAGTCTAAGAAACATATATGCAAAGCATCCAAACAGTACCATTCGCCAATTTTTTGTTCTTCAAGTTTAAGTGAACTACGAGCCCCATTGTTAATCCTTTAAAGGAAATTATTTGTAAATTTCGACAAGTAGAACAATGAATGGAACAGGTAGACGGTTGAAATCCTTGTATATATTGCTTCCATATAGTCTAAGAAACATGAACGCAAAGCATCCAAACAGTACGATTCGCCAATTTTTTGTCCTCCAAGTTTAAGTGAACAATGAGCCCCATTGTTAATCCTTTATCGGAAATTATTTGTAACTTTCGACAAGTAGAACAATTAATGGAACAGGTAGACGGTTGAAATCTTTGTATATATTGCTTCTATATAATCTATGAAACATATATGCAAAGCATCCAAACAGTACAATTCGCCAATTTTTTGTTCTTCAAGTTTAAGTGAACAATGAGCCCCAATGGTTAATCCTTTATCGGAAATTAATTGTAAATTTCTACAAGTAGAACAATGATTGGAACACGTAGACGGTTGAAATCTTTGTATATATTGCTTCCATATAGTCTAAGAAACATGTACGCAAAGCATCCAAACAGTACCATTCGCCAATTTTTTGTTCTTCAAGTTTAAGTGAACAATGAGCCCCAATGGTTAATCCTTTATCGGAAATTATTTGTAACTTTCGGCAAGTAGAACAATGAATGGAACAGGTAGACGGTTGAAATCTTTGTATATATTGCTTCTATATAGTCTAAGAAATATATATGCAAAGCATCCAAACAGTACAATTCGCCAATTTATTGTTCTTCAAGTTTAAGTGAACAACGAGCCCCATTGTTAATCCATTAAAGGAAATTATCTGTAAATTTCGACAAGTAGAACAATGATTGGAACACGTAGACGGTTGAAATCTTTGTATATATTGCTTCCATATAGTCTAAGAAACATGTACGCAAAGCATCCAAACAGTACCATTCGCCAATTTGTTGGTCTTCAAGTTTAAGTGAACAATGAGCCCCAATGGTTAATCCTTTATCGGAAATTATTTGTAAGTTTTGGCAAGTAGAACAATGAATGGAACAGGTAGACGGTTGAAATATTTGTATATATTGCTTCTATATAGTATAAGAAACATATATGCAAAGCATCCAAACAGTACAATTCGCCAATTATTTGTTCTTCAAGTTTAAGTAAACTACGATCCCTATTGTTAATCCCTTAACGGAAATTATTTGTAACTTTCGACAAGTAGAACAGTGAATGGAACTGGTAGACGGTTGAAATCTTTGTATATATTGCTTCTATATAGTATAAGAAACATATATGCAAAGCATCCAAACAGTACAATTCGCCAATTTTTTGTTCTTCAAGTTTAAGTGAACAATGAGACCCAATGGTTAATCCGTTATCGGAAATTATTTGTAACTTTCGACAAGTAGAACAATGAATGGAACAGGTAGACGGTTGAAATCTTTGTATATATTGCTTCTATATAGTCTAAGAAACATATATGCAAAGCATCCAAACAGTACCATTCGCCAATTTTTTGTTCGTCAAGTTTAAGTGAACTGCGAGCCCCATTGTTAATCCTTTATCGGAAATTATTTGTAACTTTCGACAAGTAGAACAATTAATGGAACAGGTAGACGGTTGAAATCCTTGTATATATTGCGTCTATATAATCTAAGAAACATATATGCAAAGCATCCAAACAGTACCATTCGCCAATTTTTTGTTCTTCAAGTTTAAGTGAACTACGAGCCCCATTGTTAATACTTTAACGGAAATTATTTGTAACTTTCGACAAGTAGAACAATAAATGGAACAGGTAGACGGTTGAAATCATTGTATATATTTCTTCTATATAGTCTAAGAAACATATATGCAAAGCATCCAAACAGTACAATTCGCCAATTTTTTGATCTTCAAGTTTAAGTGAAGTACGAGCCCCATTGATAATCATGAAAGGGAAATTATTTATAAGTTTCTACAAGTAGAACAATGAATGGAACAGGTAGTCTGTTGAAATCTTTGTATATATTGCTTCCATATAGTCTAAGAAACATATATGCAAAGCATCCAAACAGTACAATTCGCCAAATTATTGTTCTTCAAGTTTAAGAGCACAACTAGCCCCGTTGTTAATCCTTTAAAGGAAATTATTTGTACATTTCGACAAGTGAACAATGATTGGAACACGTAGACGGTTGAAATCTTTGTATATATTGCTTCCATATAGTCTAAGAAACATGTACGCAAAGCATCCAAACAGTACCATTCGCCAATTTTTTGTTCTTCAAGTTTAAGTGAACAATGAGCCCCAATGGTTAATCCTTTAAAGGAAATTATTTGTAACTGTCGACAAGTAGAACAATGAATGGAACAGGTAGACGGTTGAAATCTTTGTATATATTGCTTCTATATAGTCTAAGAAACATATATGCAAAGCGTCCAAACAGTACAATTCGTCAATTATTTGATCTTCAAGTTTAAGTGAACTACGAGCCCCATTGTTAGTACTTTAACGGAAATTATTTGTAACTTGCGACAAGTAGAACAATGATTGGAACACGTAGACGGTTGAAATCTTTGTATATATTGCTTCCATATAGTCTAAGAAGCATGTACGCAAAGCATCCAAACAGTACAATTCGCCAATTTTTTGTTCTTCAAGTTTAAGTGAACAATGAGCCCCAATGGTTAATCCTTTAAAGGAAATTATTTGTAACTGTCGACAAGTAGAACAATGAATGGAATAGGTAGACGGTTGAAATCTTTGTATATATTGCTTCTATATAGTCTAAGAAACATATATGCAAAGCGTCCAAACAGTACAATTCGTCAATTATTTGATCTTCAAGTTTAAGTGAACTACGAGCCCCATTGTTAGTACTTTAACGGAAATTATTTGTAACTTGCGACAAGTAGAACAATGATTGGAACACGTAGACGGTTGAGATCATTGTATATATTGCTTCCATATAGTCCATGAAACATATAAGCAAAGCATCCAAACAGTACAATTCGCGAATTTATTGTTGTTCAAGTTTAAGTGAACAACGAGCCCCATTGATAATCATGAAACGGAAATTATTTGTAACTTTCGACATGTAGAACAATGATTGGAACATATAGACGGTTGAAATCATTGTATATATTGCTTCTATATAGTCTAGGATACCTATATGCAAATCATCCAAACAGTAACATTCGCCAATTTTTTGTTCTTCAAGTTTAAGCGAACTACGAGCCCCATTGTTAATACTTTAACGGAAATTATTTGTAACTTTCGACAAGTAGAACAATGAATGGAACTGGTAGACGGTTGAAATCTTTTTATATATTGCTTCTATATAGTCTAAGAAACATATATGCAAAGCATCCAAACAGTTCCAGTCGCCAATTTTTTGTTCTTCAAGTTTAAGTGAACAACGAGGCCCATTGATAATCATGAAACGGAAATTATTTCTAACTTTCGACAAGAAGAACAATGAATAGAACAGGTAGACGGTTGAAATCTTTGTATATGTTGCTTCTATATAGTCTAAGAAACCTATATGCAAAGAATCTAAACAGTAACATTCGCCAATTTTTTGATCTTCAAGTTTAAGTGAACAATGAGCCCCATTGTTAATCCTTTATCGGAAATTATTTGTAACTTTGGACAAGTAGAACAGTGAATGGAACAGGTAGACGGTTGAAATCTTTGTATATATTGCATCCATATAGTCTAAGAAACATGTACGCAAAGCATCCAAACAGTACCATTGGCCAATTTCTTGTTCTTCAAGTTTAAGTAAAGTACGATCCCCATTGTTAATCCCCTAACGGAAATTATTTGTAACTTTCGACAAGTAGAACAATGAATGGAACAGGTAGACGGTTGAAATCTTTGTATATGTTGCTTCTATATAGTCTAAGAAACATATACGCAAAGCATCCAAACAGTAAAATTCGCCAATTTCTTGTTCTTCAAGTTTAAGTAAACTACGATCCCCATTGTTAATCCCCTAACGGAAATTATTTGTAACTTTCGACAAGTAGAACAATGAATGGAACAGGTAGACGGTTGAAATCTTTGTATATATTGCTTCTATATAGTCTAAGAAACATATACGCAAAGCATCCAAACAGTAAAATTCGCCAATTTCTTGTTCTTCAAGTTTAAGTAAACTACGATCCCCATTGTTAATGCCTTAACGGAAATTATTTGTAACTTTCGACAAGTAGAACAATGAATGTAACAGGTAGGCGGTTGAAATCTTTGTATATATTGCTTCCATAAAGTCTAAGAAACATATCTGCAGATCATCCAAACAGTACAATTCGCCAATTTTTTGTTCTTCAAGTTTAAGTGAACTACGAGCCCCATTGTTAATACTTTAACGGAAATTATTTGTAACTTGCGACAAGTAGAACAATGAATGGAACAGGTAGATGGTTGAAATCAATGTATATATTGCTTCTATATAGTCTAAGAAACATATATGCAAAGCATCCAAACAGTACCATTCGCCAATTTTTTGTTCTTCAAGTTCAAGTGAACAACGAGCCGCATTGTTAATCCTTTAAAGGAAATTATTTGTAAATTTCGAAAAGTAGAACAATGATTGGAACACTTAGACTGTTGAAATCATTGTATATATTGCTTCTATATAGTCTAAGAAACATATCTGCATATCATCCAAACAGTACAATTCGCCAATTATTTGATCTTCAAGTTTAAGTGAACTACGAGCCCCATTGTTAATACTTTAACGGAAATTATTTGTAACTTGCGACAAGTAGAACAATGAATGGAACAGGTAGCCGGTTGAAATCTTTGTATATATTGCTTCTATATAGTCTAAGAAACATATATGCAAAGCATCTAAACAGTACAATTCGCCAATTTTTTGTTCTTCAAGTTTAAGTGAACAATGAGCCCCAATGGTTAATCCTTTAAAGGAAATTATTTGTAACTGTCGACAAGTAGAACAATGAATGGAACAGGTAGACGGTTGAAATCTTTGTATATATTGCTTCTATATAATCTAAGAAACATATATGCAAAGCATCCAAACAGTACCATTCGCCAATTTATTGTTCTTCAAGTTTAAGTGAACTACGAGCCCCATTGTTAATCCTTTAAAGGAAATTATTTGTAACTTGCGACAAGTAGAACAATGAATGGAACAGGTCGACGGTTGAAATCTTTGTATATATTGCTTCTATATAATCTAAGAAATATATATGCAAAGCATCTAAACAGTAACAATCGCCAATTTTTTGATCTTCAAGTTTAAGTGAACAGCGAGCCCCATTGATAATCATGAAATGGAAATTATTTGTAACTTTCTACAAGTAGAACAATGAATAGTACAGGTAGACGGGTGAAACATTTCTAAATATTGCCTCTAAATAGACTAAGAAACATCTATGCAAAGCATCCAAACAGTACAATTCGCCAATTTTTTGTTCTTCAAGTTTAAGTGAACTACGAGCCCCATTGTTAATCCTTTAAAAGAAATTATTTGTAAATTTCGACAAGTAGAACAATGAATGGATCATGTAGACGGTTGAAATCATTGTATATATTGCTTCTATATAGTCTACGAAACATATATGCAAAGCATCCAAACAGTACAATTCGCCAATTTTTTGTTCCTCAAGTTTAAGTGAACAATGAGCCCCAATGGTTAATCCGTTATCGGAAATTATATGTAAATTTCGACAAGTAGAACAATGATTGGAACACGTAGACGGTTGAAATCTTTGTATATATTGCTTCCATATAGTCTAAGAAACATGTACGCAAAGCATCCAAACAGTACCATTCGCCAATTTTTTGTTCTTCAAGTTTAAGTGAACAATGAGCCCCAATGGTTAATCCGTTATCGGAAATTATTTGTAACTATCGACAAGTAGAACAATGAATGGAACAGGTAGACGGTTGAAATCTTTGTATATATTGCTTCTATATAGTCTAAGAAACATATATGCAAAGCATCCAAACAGTACCATTCGCCAATTTTTTGTTCTTCAAGTTTAAGTGAACTACGAGCCCCATTGTTAATCCTTTAAAGGAAATTATTTGTAAATTTCGACAAGTAGAACAATGAATGGAACAGGTAGACGGTTGAAATCCTTGTATATATTGCTTCCATATAGTCTAAGAAACATGAACGCAAAGCATCCAAACAGTACGATTCGCCAATTTTTTGTCCTCCAAGTTTAAGTGAACAATGAGCCCCATTGTTAATCCTTTATCGGAAATTATTTGTAACTTTCGACAAGTAGAACAATTAATGGAACAGGTAGACGGTTGAAATCTTTGTATATATTGCTTCTATATAATCTATGAAACATATATGCAAAGCATCCAAACAGTACAATTCGCCAATTTTTTGTTCTTCAAGTTTAAGTGAACAATGAGCCCCAATGGTTAATCCTTTATCGGAAATTAATTGTAAATTTCTACAAGTAGAACAATGATTGGAACACGTAGACGGTTGAAATCTTTGTATATATTGCTTCCATATAGTCTAAGAAACATGTACGCAAAGCATCCAAACAGTACCATTCGCCAATTTTTTGTTCTTCAAGTTTAAGTGAACAATGAGCCCCAATGGTTAATCCTTTATCGGAAATTATTTGTAACTTTCGGCAAGTAGAACAATGAATGGAACAGGTAGACGGTTGAAATCTTTGTATATATTGCTTCTATATAGTCTAAGAAATATATATGCAAAGCATCCAAACAGTACAATTCGCCAATTTATTGTTCTTCAAGTTTAAGTGAACAACGAGCCCCATTGTTAATCCATTAAAGGAAATTATCTGTAAATTTCGACAAGTAGAACAATGATTGGAACACGTAGACGGTTGAAATCTTTGTATATATTGCTTCCATATAGTCTAAGAAACATGTACGCAAAGCATCCAAACAGTACCATTCGCCAATTTGTTGGTCTTCAAGTTTAAGTGAACAATGAGCCCCAATGGTTAATCCTTTATCGGAAATTATTTGTAAGTTTTGGCAAGTAGAACAATGAATGGAACAGGTAGACGGTTGAAATATTTGTATATATTGCTTCTATATAGTATAAGAAACATATATGCAAAGCATCCAAACAGTACAATTCGCCAATTATTTGTTCTTCAAGTTTAAGTAAACTACGATCCCTATTGTTAATCCCTTAACGGAAATTATTTGTAACTTTCGACAAGTAGAACAGTGAATGGAACTGGTAGACGGTTGAAATCTTTGTATATATTGCTTCTATATAGTATAAGAAACATATATGCAAAGCATCCAAACAGTACAATTCGCCAATTTTTTGTTCTTCAAGTTTAAGTGAACAATGAGACCCAATGGTTAATCCGTTATCGGAAATTATTTGTAACTTTCGACAAGTAGAACAATGAATGGAACAGGTAGACGGTTGAAATCTTTGTATATATTGCTTCTATATAGTCTAAGAAACATATATGCAAAGCATCCAAACAGTACCATTCGCCAATTTTTTGTTCGTCAAGTTTAAGTGAACTGCGAGCCCCATTGTTAATCCTTTATCGGAAATTATTTGTAACTTTCGACAAGTAGAACAATTAATGGAACAGGTAGACGGTTGAAATCCTTGTATATATTGCGTCTATATAATCTAAGAAACATATATGCAAAGCATCCAAACAGTACCATTCGCCAATTTTTTGTTCTTCAAGTTTAAGTGAACTACGAGCCCCATTGTTAATACTTTAACGGAAATTATTTGTAACTTTCGACAAGTAGAACAATAAATGGAACAGGTAGACGGTTGAAATCATTGTATATATTTCTTCTATATAGTCTAAGAAACATATATGCAAAGCATCCAAACAGTACAATTCGCCAATTTTTTGATCTTCAAGTTTAAGTGAAGTACGAGCCCCATTGATAATCATGAAAGGGAAATTATTTATAAGTTTCTACAAGTAGAACAATGAATGGAACAGGTAGTCTGTTGAAATCTTTGTATATATTGCTTCCATATAGTCTAAGAAACATATATGCAAAGCATCCAAACAGTACAATTCGCCAAATTATTGTTCTTCAAGTTTAAGAGCACAACTAGCCCCGTTGTTAATCCTTTAAAGGAAATTATTTGTACATTTCGACAAGTGAACAATGATTGGAACACGTAGACGGTTGAAATCTTTGTATATATTGCTTCCATATAGTCTAAGAAACATGTACGCAAAGCATCCAAACAGTACCATTCGCCAATTTTTTGTTCTTCAAGTTTAAGTGAACAATGAGCCCCAATGGTTAATCCTTTAAAGGAAATTATTTGTAACTGTCGACAAGTAGAACAATGAATGGAACAGGTAGACGGTTGAAATCTTTGTATATATTGCTTCTATATAGTCTAAGAAACATATATGCAAAGCGTCCAAACAGTACAATTCGTCAATTATTTGATCTTCAAGTTTAAGTGAACTACGAGCCCCATTGTTAGTACTTTAACGGAAATTATTTGTAACTTGCGACAAGTAGAACAATGATTGGAACACGTAGACGGTTGAAATCTTTGTATATATTGCTTCCATATAGTCTAAGAAGCATGTACGCAAAGCATCCAAACAGTACAATTCGCCAATTTTTTGTTCTTCAAGTTTAAGTGAACAATGAGCCCCAATGGTTAATCCTTTAAAGGAAATTATTTGTAACTGTCGACAAGTAGAACAATGAATGGAATAGGTAGACGGTTGAAATCTTTGTATATATTGCTTCTATATAGTCTAAGAAACATATATGCAAAGCGTCCAAACAGTACAATTCGTCAATTATTTGATCTTCAAGTTTAAGTGAACTACGAGCCCCATTGTTAGTACTTTAACGGAAATTATTTGTAACTTGCGACAAGTAGAACAATGATTGGAACACGTAGACGGTTGAAATCTTTGTATATATTGCTTCCATATAGTCTAAGAAACATGTACGCAAAGCATCCAAACAGTACAATTCGCCAATTTTTTGTTCTTCAAGTTTAAGTGAACAATGAGCCCCAATGGTTAATCCTTTATCGGAAATTATTTGTAATTTTCGACAAGTAGAACAATGAATGGAACAGGTAGACGGTTGAAATCATTGTATATATTGCTTCTATATAGTCTAAGAAACATATATGCAAAGCGTCCAAACAGTACAATTCGCCAATTATTTGATCTTCAAGATTAAGTGAACTACGAGCCCCATTGTTAATACTTTAACGGAAATTATTTGTAACTTGCGACAAGTAGAACAATGAATGGAACAGGTAGCCGGTTGAAATCTTTGTATATATTGCTTCTATATAGTCTAAGAAACATATAAGCGAAGCATCCAAACAGTACAATTCGCCAATTTTTTGTTCTTCAAGTTTAAGTGAACAATGAGCCCCAATGGTTAATCCTTTATCGGTAATTATTTGTAACTTTCGACAAGTAGAACAATGAATGGAACAGGTAGACGGTTGAAATCCTTGTATATATTGCGTCTATATAATCTAAGAAACATATATGCAAAGCATCCAAACAGTACCATTCGCCAATTTTTTGTTCTTCAAGTTTAAGTGAACTACGAGCCCCATTGTTAATCCATTAAAGGAAATTATCTGTAAATTTCGACAAGTAGAACAATGATTGGAACACGTAGACGGTTGAAATCTTTGTATATATTGCTTCCATATAGTCTAAGAAACATGTACGCAAAGCATCCAAACAGTACCATTCGCCAATTTGTTGGTCTTCAAGTTTAAGTGAACAATGAGCCCCAATGGTTAATCCTTTATCGGAAATTATTTGTAAGTTTTGGCAAGTAGAACAATGAATGGAACAGGTAGACGGTTGAAATCTTTGTATATATTGCTTCTATATAATCTAAGAAACATATATGCAAAGCATCCAAACAGTACCATTCGCCAATTTTTTGTTCTTCAAGTTTAAGTGAACAATGAGCCCCATTGTTAATCCCTTAACGGAAATTATTTGTAACTTTCGACAAGTAGAACAATGAATGGAACAGGTAGACGGTTGAAATCAATGTATATATTGCTTCTATATAGTATAAGAAACATATATGCAAAGCATCCAAACAGTACAATTCGCCAATTTTTTGTTCTTCAAGTTTAAGTAAACTACAATCCCCATTGTTAATCCCTTAACGGAAATTATTTGTAACTTTCGACAAGCAGAACAGTGAATAGAACAGGTAGACGGTTGAAATCTTTGTATATATTGCTTCTATATAGTCTAAGAAACATATATGCAAAGCATTCAAACAGTACCATTCGCCAATTTTTTGTTCTTCAAGTATAAGTGAACAATGAGCCCCATTGGTCAATCCGTTATCGGAAATTATTTGTAACTTTCGACAAGTAGAACAATGAATGGATCAGGTAGACGGTTGAAATCATTGTATATATTGCTTCTATATAGTCTAAGAAACATATATGCAAAGCATCCAAACAGTACCATTCGCCAATTTTTTGTTCTTCAAGTTTAAGTGAACTACGAGCCCCATTGTTAATCCTTTAAAGGAAATTATTTGTAAATTTCGACAAGTAGAACATTGAATGGAACAGGTAGACGGTTGAAATCTTTGTATATATTGCTTCTATATAGTCTAAGAAACATATATGCAAAGCATTCAAACAGTACATTCGCCAATTTTTTTTTTTCATGTTTAAGTGAACTATGAGCCCCAATGGTCAATCCGTTATCGGAAATTATTTGTAATTTTCGACAAGCAGAACAATGAATGGAACAGGTAGACGGTTGAATTCTTTGTATATATTCCTTCTATATAGTCTAAGAAACATATATGCAAAGCATCCAAACAGTACCATTCGCCAATTTTTTGTTCTTCAAGTTTAAGTGAACTACGAGCCCCATTGTTAATCGTTTAAAGAAAATTATTTGTAATTTTCGACAAGCAGAACAATGAATGGAACAGGTAGACGGTTGAAATCTTTGTATATGTTGCTTCTATATAGTATAAGAAACCTATATGCAAAGCATCTAAACAGTAACAATCGCAAATTTTTTGATCTTCAAGTTTAAGTGAACAGCGAGCTCCATTGATAATCATGAAATGGAAATTATTTGTAACTTTCTACAAGTAGAACAATGAATAGTACAGGTATACGGGTGAAATCTTTCTATATATTGCTTCTAAATAGTCTAAGAAACACATATGCAAAGCATCCAAACAGTACCATTCGCCAATTTATTGTTCTTCAAGTTTAAGAGCACAACTAGCCCCGTTGTTAATCCTTTAAAGGAAATTATTTGTACATTTCGACAAGTGAACAATGATTGGAACACGTAGACGGTTGAAATCTTTGTATATATTGCTTCCATATAGTCTAAGAAACATGTTCGCAAAGCATCCAAACAGTACCATTCGCCAATTTTTTGTTCTTCAAGTTTAAGTGAACAATGAGCCCCAATGGTTAATCCTTTAAAGGAAATTAATTGTAACTTTCGACAAGTAGAACAATGAATGGAACAGGTAGACGGTTGAAATCAATGTATATATTGCTTCTATATAGTCTAAGAAACATATATGCAAAGCATCCAAACAGTACCATTCGCCAATTTTTTGTTCTTCAAGTTTAAGTGAACAATGAGCCCCATTGTTAATCATTTAAAGGAAATTATTTGTAACTTTCTACAAGTAGAACAATGAATGGAACTGGTAGACGGTTGAAATCTTTTTATATATTGCTTCTATATAGTCTAAGAAACCTATATGCAAAGCATCCAAACAATACCAGTCGGCAATTTTTTGTTCTTCAAGTTTAAGTGAACAACGAGGCCCATTGATAATCATGAAACGGAAATTATTTGTAACTTTCGACAAGAAGAACAATGAATAGAACAGGTAGACGGGTGAAATCTTTGTATATGTTGCTTCTATATAGTCTACGAAACCTATATGCAAAGCATCTAAACAGTAACAATCGCGAATTTTTTGATCTTCAAGTTCAAGTGAACAGCGAGCCCCATTGATAATCATGAAATGGAAATTATTTGTAGCTTTCTACAAGTAGAACAATGAATAGTACAGGTAGACGGGTGAAATCTTTCTATATATTGCTTCTAAATAGTCTAAGAAACATATATGCAAAGCATCTAAACAGTAACATTCGCCAATTTTTTGACCTTCAAGTTTAAGTGAACAGCGAGCCCCATTGATAACCCTTTAAAGGAAATTATTTGTAAATTTCGACAAGTAGAACAATGAATGGAACACGTAGCCTGTTGAAAACATTGTATATATTGCTTCTATATAGTCTAAGAAACATATATGCAAAGCATCCAAACAGTACAATTCGCCAATTATTTGTTCTTCAAGTTTAAGTAAACTACAATCCCCATTGTTAATCCCTTAACGGTAATTATTTGTAACTTTCGACAAGTAGAACAGTGAATGGAACAGGTAGACGGTTGATATCTTGTATATATTGCTCCTATATAGTATAAGCAACATATATGCAAAGCATCCAAACAGTACAATTCGCCAATTTTTTGTTCTTCAAGTTTAAGTGAACAATGAGCCCCAATGGTCAATCCGTTATCGGAAATTATTTGTAACTTTCGACAAGTAGAACAATGAATGGAACAGGTAGACGGTTGAAATCATTGCATATATTGCTTCTATATAGTCTAAGAAACATATATGCAAAGCATCCAAACAGTACCATTCGCCAATTTTTTGTTCTTCAAATTTTAGTGAACTACGAGCCCCATTGTTAATCCTTTAAAGGAAATTATTTGTAAATTTCGACAAGTAGAACAATGAGTGGAACAGGTAGACGGTTGAAATCAATGTATATATTGCTTCTATATAGTCTAAGAAACATATATTCAAAGCATCCAAACAGTACCATTCGCCAATTTTTTTTCTTCAAGTTTAAGTGAACAATGAGCCCCATTGTTAATCATTTAAAGGAAATTATTTGTAACTTTTGACAAGTAGAACAATGATTGGAACAGGTAGACGGTTGAAATCATTGTATATATTGCTTCTATATAGTCTAAGAAACATATATGCAAAGCATCCAAACAGTACCATTCGCCAATTTTTTGTTCTTCAAGTTTAAGTGAACTACGAGCCCCATTGTTAATACTTTAACGGAAATTATTTGTAACTTGCGACATGTAGAACAATGAGTGGAAGAGGTAGACGGTTGAAATCAATGTATATATTGCTTCTATATAGTCTCAGAAACATATATGCAAAGCATCCAAACAGTACCATTCGCCAATTTTTTGTTCTTCAAGTTTAAGTGAACTTCGAGCCCCATTGTTAATCCTTTAAAGGAAATTATTTGTAATTTTCGACAAGCAGAACAATGAATCGAACAGGTAGACGGTTGAAATCTTTGTATATATTGCTTCTATATAATCTAAGAAACATATATGCAAAGCATCCAAACAGTACCATTCGCCAATTTTTTGTTCTTCAAGTTTAAGTGAACAATGAGCCCCATTGTTAATCATTTAAAGGAAATTATTTGTAACTTTCGACAAGTAGAACAATGAATGGAACTGGTAGACGGTTGAAATCTTTTTATATATTGCTTCTATATAGTCTAAGAAACATATATGCAAAGCATCCAAACAGTACCATTCGCCAATTTTTTGTTCTTCAAGTATAAGTGAACAATGAGCCCCATTGGTCAATCCGTTATCGGAAATTATTTGTAACTTTCGACAAGTAGAACAATGAATGGATCAGGTAGACGGTTGAAATCATTGTATATATTGCTTCTATATAGTCTAAGAAACATATATGCAAAGCATCCAAACAGTACCATTCGCCAATTTTTTGTTCTTCAAGTTTAAGTGAACTACGAGCCCCATTGTTAATCCTTTAAAGGAAATTATTTGTAAATTTCGACAAGTAGAACATTGAATGGAACAGGTAGACGGTTGAAATCTTTGTATATATTGCTTCTATATAGTCTAAGAAACATATATGCAAAGCATTCAAACAGTACAATTCGCCAATTTTTTTTTTTCATGTTTAAGTGAACTATGAGCCCCAATGGTCAATCCGTTATCGGAAATTATTTGTAATTTTCGACAAGCAGAACAATGAATGGAACAGGTAGACGGTTGAATTCTTTGTATATATTCCTTCTATATAGTCTAAGAAACATATATGCAAAGCATCCAAACAGTACCATTCGCCAATTTTTTGTTCTTCAAGTTTAAGTGAACTACGAGCCCCATTGTTAATCGTTTAAAGAAAATTATTTGTAATTTTCGACAAGCAGAACAATGAATGGAACAGGTAGACGGTTGAAATCTTTGTATATGTTGCTTCTATATAGTATAAGAAACCTATATGCAAAGCATCTAAACAGTAACAATCGCAAATTTTTTGATCTTCAAGTTTAAGTGAACAGCGAGCCCCATTGATAATCATGAAATGGAAATTATTTGTAACTTTCTACAAGTAGAACAATGAATAGTACAGGTATACGGGTGAAATCTTTCTATATATTGCTTCTAAATAGTCTAAGAAACACATATGCAAAGCATCCAAACAGTACCATTCGCCAATTTATTGTTCTTCAAGTTTAAGAGCACAACTAGCCCCGTTGTTAATCCTTTAAAGGAAATTATTTGTACATTTCGACAAGTGAACAATGATTGGAACACGTAGACGGTTGAAATCTTTGTATATATTGCTTCCATATAGTCTAAGAAACATGTTCGCAAAGCATCCAAACAGTACCATTCGCCAATTTTTTGTTCTTCAAGTTTAAGTGAACAATGAGCCCCAATGGTTAATCCTTTAAAGGAAATTATTTGTAACTTTCGACAAGTAGAACAATGAATGGAACAGGTAGACGGTTGAAATCTTTGTATATATTGCTTGTATATAGTCTAAGAAACATATATGCAAAGCGTCCAAACAGTACAATTCGTCAATTATTTGATCTTCAAGTTTAAGTGAACTACGAGCCCCATTGTTAGTACTTTAACGGAAATTATTTGTAACTTGCGACAAGTAGAACAATGATTGGAACACGTAGACGGTTGAAATCTTTGTATATATTGCTTTCATATAGTCTAAGAAACATGTACGCAAAGCATCCAAACAGTACAATTCGCCAATTTTTTGTTCTTCAAGTTTAAGTGAACTACGAGCCCCATTGTTAATACTTTAAAGGAAATTATTTGTAAATTTCGACAAGTAGAACAATGAATGGATCATGTAGACGGTTGAAATCATTGTATATACTGCTTCTATATAGCCTACGAAACATATATGCAAAGCTTCCAAACAGTACAATTCGCCAATTTTTTGTTCTTCAAGTTTAAGTGAACTACGAGCCCCATTGTTAATCTTTAAGGGAAATTAATTGTAACTTTCTACAAGTAGAACAATGATTGGAACACACAGACGGTTGAAATCTTTGTATATATTGCTTCCATATAGTCTAAGAAACATATATGCAAAGCATCCAAATAGTACCATTCGCCAATTTTTTGTTGTTCAAGTTTAAGTGAACAATGAGCCCCATTGTTAATCCTTTATCGGAAATTATTTGTAACTTTCGACAAGTAGAACAATGATTGGAACAGGTAGACGGTTGAAATCATTGTATATATTGCTTCTATATAGTTTAAGAAACATATATGCAAAGCATCCAAACAGTCCCATTCGCCAATTTTTTGTTCTTCAAGTTTAAGTGAACTACGAGCCCCATTGTTAGTACTTTAACGGAAATTATTTGTAAATTTCGACAAGTAGAACAATGAATGGAACAGGTAGCCGGTTGAAATCAATGTATATATTGCTTCTATATAGTCTAAGAAACATATATGCAAAGCATCCAAACAGTACCATTCGCAATTTTTTTGTTCTTCAAGTTTAAGTGAACAACGAGCCCCATTGTTAATCCTTTAAAGGAAATTATTTGTAAATTTCGACAAGTAGAACAATGATTGGAACACGTAGACGGTTAAAATCTTTGTATATATTGCTTCCATATAGTCTAAGAAACATGTACGCAAAGCATCCAAACAGTACCATTCGCCAATTTTTTGTTCTCCAAGTTTAAGTGAACAATGAGCCCCAATGGTTAATCCTTTATCGGAAATTATTTGTAATTTTCGACAAGTAGAACAATGAATGGAACAGGTAGACGGTTGAAATTTTTGTATATATTGCTTCTATATAATCTAAGAAACATATATGCAAAGCATCCAAACAGTACCATTCGCCAATTTTTTGTTCTTCAAGTTTAAGTGAACAACGAGCCCCATTGATAATCATGAAACGGAAATTATTTGTAACTTTCTACAAGTAGAACAATGAATAGAACAGGTAGACGGTTGAAATCTTTGTATACGTTGCTTCTATATAGTCTAAGAAACCTATATGCAAAGCATCTAAACAGTAACAATCGCCAATTTTTTGATCTTCAAGTTTAAGTGAACAATGAGCCCCAATGGTTAATCCTTTATCGGAAATTTTTTGTAATTCTCGACAAGTAGAACAATGAATGGAACAGGTAGACGGTTGAAATCTTTGTTTATATTGCTTCTATATAATCTAAGAAACATATATGCAAAGCATCCAAACAGTACAATTCGCCAATTATTTCATCTTCATGTTTAAGTGAACTACGAGCCCCATTGTTAATCCTTTAAAGGAAATTATTTGTAAATTTCGACAAGTAGAACAATGAATGGATCATGTAGACGGTTGAAATCATTGTATATATTGCTTCTATATAGTCTACGAAACAAATATGCAAAGCATCCAAACAGTACAATTCGCCAAATTTTTGTTCTTCAAGTTTAAGTGAACTACGAGCCCCATTGTTAATCCTTTAAAGGAAATTATTTGTAACTTGCGACAAGTAGAACAATGAATGGGACAGGTAGACGGTTGAAATCAATGTATATATTGCTTCTATATAGTCTAAGAAACATATATGCAAAGCATCCAAAAAGTACCATTCATCAATTTTTTGTTCTTCAAGTTTTAGTGAACAACGAGCCCCATTGTTAATCCTTTAAAGGAAATTATTTGTAAATTTCGACAAGTAGAACAATGAATGGAACAGGTAGACGGTTGAAATCTTTGTATATATTGCTTCCATATAGTCTAAGAAACTTGTACGCAAAGCATCCAAACAGTACCATTCGCCAATTTTTTGTTCTTCAAGTTTAAGTGAACAATGAGCCCCAATGGTTAATCCGTTATCGGAAATTATTTGTAACTTTCGACAAGTAGAACAATGAGTGGAACAGGTAGACGGTTGAAATCTTTGTATATATTGCTTCCATATAGTCTAAGAAACTTGTACGCAAAGCATCCAAACAGTACCATTCGCCAATTTTTTGTTCTTCAAGTTTAAGTGAACAATGAGCCCCAATGGTTAATCCTTTATCGGAAATTATTTGTAATTTTCGAAAAGTAAAACAATGAATGGAACAGGTAGACGGTTGAAATCAATGTATATATTGCTTCTATATAGTCTAAGAAACATATATGCAAAGCATCCAAAAAGTACCATTCATCAATTTTTTGTTCTTCAAGTTTTAGTGAACAACGAGCCCCATTGTTAATCCTTTAAAGGAAATTATTTGTAAATTTCGACAAGTAGAACAATGAATGGAACAGGTAGACGGTTGAAATCTATGTATATATTGCTTCCATATAGTCTAAGAAACTTGTACGCAAAGCATCCAAACAGTACCATTCGCCAATTTTTTGTTCTTCAAGTTTAAGTGAACAATGAGCCCCATTGTTAATCCTTTATCGGAAATTATTTGTAACTTTCGACAAGTAGAATAATGAATGGAACAGGTAGACGGTTGAAATCTTTGTATATATTGCTTCTATATAGTCTAAGAAACATATATGCAAAGCATCCAAACAGTACCATTCGCCAATTTTTTGTTCTTCATGTTTAAGTGAACAATGAGCCCCATTGTTAATCCTTTAAAAGAATTTATTTGTAACTTTCGACAAGTAGAACAATGAAACGAACTGGTAGACGGTTGAAATCTGTTTATATATTGCTTCTATATAGTCTAAGAAACATATATGCAAAGCATCCAAACAGTACCAGTCGCCAATTTTTTGTTCTTCAAGTTTAAGTGAACAACGAGGCCCATTGATAATCATGAAACGGAAATTATTTCTATCTTTCGACAAGAAGAACAATGAATAGAACAGGTAGACGGTTGAAATCATTGTATATATTGCTTCTATATAGCCTACGAAACATATATGCAAAGCATCCAAACAGTACAATTCGACAATTTTTTGTTCTTCAAGTTTATGTGAACTACGAGCCCCATTGTTAATCCTTTAACGGAAATTAATTGTAACTTTCTACAAGTAGAACAATGATTGGAACACTCAGACGGTTGAAATCTTTGTATATATTGCTTCCATATAGTCTAAGAAACATATATGCAAAGCATCCAAACAGTACCATTCGCCAATTTTTTGTTCTTCAAGTTTAAGTGAACTTCGAGCCCCATTGTTAATCCTTTAAAGGAAATTATTTGTAAATTTCGACAAGTAGAACAATTAATGGAACAGGTAGACTGTTGAAATCAATGTATATATTGCTTCTATATAGTCTAAGAAACATATATGCAAAGCATCCGAACAGTACAATTCGCCAATTTTTTGTTCTTCAAGTTTAAGTGAACAATCAGCCCCAATGGTCAATCCGTTATCGGAAATTATTTGTAACTTTCGACAAGTAGAACAATGAATGGAACAGGTAGACGGTTGAAATCATTGTATATATTGCTTCTATATAGTCTAAGAAACATATATGCAAAGCATCCAAACAGTACCATTCGCCAATTTTTTGTTCTTCAAGTTTAAGTGAACAACGAGCCGCATTGTTAATCCTTTAAAGGAAATTATTTATAAATTTCGAAAAGTAGAACAATGATTGGAACACGTAGACGGTTGAAATCTTTGTATATATTGCTTCTATATAATCTAAGAAACATATATGCAAAGCATCCAAACAGAACCATTCGCCAATTTTTTGTTCTTCAAATTTAAGTGAACAACGAGCCCCATTGATAATCATGAAACGGAAATTATTTGTAACTTTGTACAAGTAGAACAATGAATAGAACAGGTAGACGGTTGCAATCTTTGTATATGTTGCGTCTATATATTCTAAGAAACCTATATGCAAAGCATCTAAACAGTAACAATCGCCAATTTTTTGATCTTCAAGTTTAAGTGAACATCGAGCCCCATTGATAATCATGAAATGGAAATTATTTGTAACTTTCTACAAGTAGAACAATGAATAGTACAGGTAGACGGGTGAAATCTTTCTATATATTACTTCTAAATAGTCTAAGAAACATATATGCTAATCATCCAAACAGTACAATTCGCCAATTTTTTGTTCTTCAAGTTTAAGTGAACTACGAGCCCCATTGTTAATCCTTAAAGGAAATTATTTTTAAATTTCGACAAGTAGAACAATGAATGGATCATGTAGACGGTTGAAATCATTGTATATATTGCTTCTATATAGTCTGCGAAATATATATGCAAAGCATCCAAACAGTACAATTCGCCAATTTTTTGTTCTTCAAGTTTAAGTGAACTAAGAGCCCCATTGTTAATCCTTTAACGGAAATTAATTCTAAGTATCTACAAGTAGAACAATGATTGGAACACGTAGACGGTTGAAATCTTTGTATATATTGCTTCCACATAGAATAAGAAACATATATGCAAAGCATCCAAACAGTACCATTCGCAATTTTTTTGTTCTTCAAGTTTAAGTGAACAACGAGCCCCATTGTTAATCCTTTAAAGGAAATTATTTGTAAATTTCGACAAGTAGAACAATGATTGGAACACGTAGACGGTTAAAATCTTTGTATATATTGCTTCCATATAGTCTAAGAAACATGTACGCAAAGCATCCAAACAGTACCATTCGCCAATTTTTTGTTCTCCAAGTTTAAGTGAACAATGAGCCCCAATGGTTAATCCTTTATCGGAAATTATTTGTAATTTTCGACAAGTAGAACAATGAATGGAACAGGTAGACGGTTGAAATTTTTGTATATATTGCTTCTATATAATCTAAGAAACATATATGCAAAGCATCCAAACAGTACCATTCGCCAATTTTTTGTTCTTCAAGTTTAAGTGAACAACGAGCCCCATTGATAATCATGAAACGGAAATTATTTGTAACTTTCTACAAGTAGAACAATGAATAGAACAGGTAGACGGTTGAAATCTTTGTATACGTTGCTTCTATATAGTCTAAGAAACCTATATGCAAAGCATCTAAACAGTAACAATCGCCAATTTTTTGATCTTCAAGTTTAAGTGAACAATGAGCCCCAATGGTTAATCCTTTATCGGAAATTTTTTGTAATTCTCGACAAGTAGAACAATGAATGGAACAGGTAGACGGTTGAAATCTTTGTTTATATTGCTTCTATATAATCTAAGAAACATATATGCAAAGCATCCAAACAGTACAATTCGCCAATTATTTCATCTTCATGTTTAAGTGAACTACGAGCCCCATTGTTAATCCTTTAAAGGAAATTATTTGTAAATTTCGACAAGTAGAACAATGAATGGATCATGTAGACGGTTGAAATCATTGTATATATTGCTTCTATATAGTCTACGAAACAAATATGCAAAGCATCCAAACAGTACAATTCGCCAAATTTTTGTTCTTCAAGTTTAAGTGAACTACGAGCCCCATTGTTAATCCTTTAAAGGAAATTATTTGTAACTTGCGACAAGTAGAACAATGAATGGAACAGGTAGACGGTTGAAATCAATGTATATATTGCTTCTATATAGTCTAAGAAACATATATGCAAAGCATCCAAAAAGTACCATTCATCAATTTTTTGTTCTTCAAGTTTTAGTGAACAACGAGCCCCATTGTTAATCCTTTAAAGGAAATTATTTGTAAATTTCGACAAGTAGAACAATGAATGGAACAGGTAGACGGTTGAAATCTTTGTATATATTGCTTCCATATAGTCTAAGAAACTTGTACGCAAAGCATCCAAACAGTACCATTCGCCAATTTTTTGTTCTTCATGTTTAAGTGAACAATGAGCCCCATTGTTAATCCTTTAAAAGAATTTATTTGTAACTTTCGACAAGAAGAACAATGAATAGAACAGGTAGACGGTTGAAATCATTGTATATATTGCTTCTATATAGCCTACGAAACATATATGCAAAGCATCCAAACAGTACAATTCGACAATTTTTTGTTCTTCAAGTTTATGTGAACTACGAGCCCCATTGTTAATCCTTTAACGGAAATTAATTGTAACTTTCTACAAGTAGAACAATGATTGGAACACTCAGACGGTTGAAATCTTTGTATATATTGCTTCCATATAGTCTAAGAAACATATATGCAAAGCATCCAAACAGTACCATTCGCCAATTTTTTGTTCTTCAAGTTTAAGTGAACTTCGAGCCCCATTGTTAATCCTTTAAAGGAAATTATTTGTAAATTTCGACAAGTAGAACAATTAATGGAACAGGTAGACTGTTGAAATCAATGTATATATTGCTTCTATATAGTCTAAGAAACATATATGCAAAGCATCCGAACAGTACAATTCGCCAATTTTTTGTTCTTCAAGTTTAAGTGAACAATCAGCCCCAATGGTCAATCCGTTATCTGAAATTATTTGTAACTTTCGACAAGTAGAACAATGAATGGAACAGGTAGACGGTTGAAATCATTGTATATATTGCTTCTATATAGTCTAAGAAACATATATGCAAAGCATCCAAACAGTACCATTCGCCAATTTTTTGTTCTTCAAGTTTAAGTGAACAACGAGCCGCATTGTTAATCCTTTAAAGGAAATTATTTATAAATTTCGAAAAGTAGAACAATGATTGGAACACGTAGACGGTTGAAATCTTTGTATATATTGCTTCTATATAATCTAAGAAACATATATGCAAAGCATCCAAACAGAACCATTCGCCAATTTTTTGTTCTTCAAATTTAAGTGAACAACGAGCCCCATTGATAATCATGAAACGGAAATTATTTGTAACTTTGTACAAGTAGAACAATGAATAGAACAGGTAGACGGTTGAAATCTTTGTATATGTTGCGTCTATATATTCTAAGAAACCTATATGCAAAGCATCTAAACAGTAACAATCGCCAATTTTTTGATCTTCAAGTTTAAGTGAACATCGAGCCCCATTGATAATCATGAAATGGAAATTATTTGTAACTTTCTACAAGTAGAACAATGAATAGTACAGGTAGACGGGTGAAATCTTTCTATATATTACTTCTAAATAGTCTAAGAAACATATATGCTAAGCATCCAAACAGTACAATTCGCCAATTTTTTGTTCTTCAAGTTTAAGTGAACTACGAGCCCCATTGTTAATCCTTAAAGGAAATTATTTTTAAATTTCGACAAGTAGAACAATGAATGGATCATGTAGACGGTTGAAATCATTGTATATATTGCTTCTATATAGTCTGCGAAATATATATGCAAAGCATCCAAACAGTACAATTCGCCAATTTTTTGTTCTTCAAGTTTAAGTGAACTAAGAGCCCCATTGTTAATCCTTTAACGGAAATTAATTCTAAGTATCTACAAGTAGAACAATGATTGGAACACGTAGACGGTTGAAATCTTTGTATATATTGCTTCCACATAGAATAAGAAACATATATGCAAAGCATCCAAACAGTACCATTCGCCAATTTTTTGTTCTTCAAGTTTAAGTGAACAATGAGCCCCATTGTTAATCCTTTATCGGAAATTATTTGTATCTTTCGACAAGTAGAACAATGAATGGAACAGGTAGACGGTTGAAATCATTTGTATATATTGCTTCTATATAGTCTAAGAAACATATATGCAAAGCATCCAAACAGTACCATTCGCCAATTTTTTGTTCTTCAAGTATAAGTGAACAATGAGCCCCATTGGTCAATCCGTTATCGGAAATTATTTGTAACTTTCGACAAGTAGAACAATGAATGGATCAGGTAGACGGTTGAAATCATTGTATATATTGCTTCTATATAGTCTAAGAAACATATATGCAAAGCATCCAAACAGTACCATTCGCCAATTTTTTGTTCTTCAAGTTTAAGTGAACTACGAGCCCCATTGTTAATCCTTTAAAGGAAATTATTTGTAAATTTCGACAAGTAGAACATTGAATGGAACAGGTAGACGGTTGAAATCTTTGTATATATTGCTTCTATATAGTCTAAGAAACATATATGCAAAGCATTCAAACAGTACAATTCGCCAATTTTTTTTTTTCATGTTTAAGTGAACTATGAGCCCCAATGGTCAATCCGTTATCGGAAATTATTTGTAATTTTCGACAAGCAGAACAATGAATGGAACAGGTAGACGGTTGAATTCTTTGTATATATTCCTTCTATATAGTCTAAGAAACATATATGCAAAGCATCCAAACAGTACCATTCGCCAATTTTTTGTTCTTCAAGTTTAAGTGAACTACGAGCCCCATTGTTAATCGTTTAAAGAAAATTATTTGTAATTTTCGACAAGCAGAACAATGAATGGAACAGGTAGACGGTTGAAATCTTTGTATATGTTGCTTCTATATAGTATAAGAAACCTATATGCAAAGCATCTAAACAGTAACAATCGCAAATTTTTTGATCTTCAAGTTTAAGTGAACAGCGAGCCCCATTGATAATCATGAAATGGAAATTATTTGTAACTTTCTACAAGTAGAACAATGAATAGTACAGGTATACGGGTGAAATCTTTCTATATATTGCTTCTAAATAGTCTAAGAAACACATATGCAAAGCATCCAAACAGTACCATTCGCCAATTTATTGTTCTTCAAGTTTAAGAGCACAACTAGCCCCGTTGTTAATCCTTTAAAGGAAATTATTTGTACATTTCGACAAGTGAACAATGATTGGAACACGTAGACGGTTGAAATCTTTGTATATATTGCTTCCATATAGTCTAAGAAACATGTTCGCAAAGCATCCAAACAGTACCATTCGCCAATTTTTTGTTCTTCAAGTTTAAGTGAACAATGAGCCCCAATGGTTAATCCTTTAAAGGAAATTATTTGTAACTTTCGACAAGTAGAACAATGAATGGAACAGGTAGACGGTTGAAATCTTTGTATATATTGCTTGTATATAGTCTAAGAAACATATATGCAAAGCGTCCAAACAGTACAATTCGTCAATTATTTGATCTTCAAGTTTAAGTGAACTACGAGCCCCATTGTTAGTACTTTAACGGAAATTATTTGTAACTTGCGACAAGTAGAACAATGATTGGAACACGTAGACGGTTGAAATCTTTGTATATATTGCTTTCATATAGTCTAAGAAACATGTACGCAAAGCATCCAAACAGTACAATTCGCCAATTTTTTGTTCTTCAAGTTTAAGTGAACTTCGAGCCCCATTGTTAATCCTTTAAAGGAAATTATTTGTAAATTTCGACAAGTAGAACAATTAATGGAACAGGTAGACTGTTGAAATCAATGTATATATTGCTTCTATATAGTCTAAGAAACATATATGCAAAGCATCCGAACAGTACAATTCGCCAATTTTTTGTTCTTCAAGTTTAAGTGAACAATCAGCCCCAATGGTCAATCCGTTATCGGAAATTATTTGTAACTTTCGACAAGTAGAACAATGAATGGAACAGGTAGACGGTTGAAATCATTGTATATATTGCTTCTATGTAGTCTAAGAAACATATATGCAAAGCATCCAAACAGTACCATTCGCCAATTTTTTGTTCTTCAAGTTTAAGTGAACAACGAGCCGCATTGTTAATCCTTTAAAGGAAATTATTTATAAATTTCGAAAAGTAGAACAATGATTGGAACACGTAGACGGTTGAAATCTTTGTATATATTGCTTCTATATAATCTAAGAAACATATATGCAAAGCATCCAAACAGAACCATTCGCCAATTTTTTGTTCTTCAAATTTAAGTGAACAACGAGCCCCATTGATAATCATGAAACGGAAATTATTTGTAACTTTGTACAAGTAGAACAATGAATAGAACAGGTAGACGGTTGCAATCTTTGTATATGTTGCGTCTATATATTCTAAGAAACCTATATGCAAAGCATCTAAACAGTAACAATCGCCAATTTTTTGATCTTCAAGTTTAAGTGAACATCGAGCCCCATTGATAATCATGAAATGGAAATTATTTGTAACTTTCTACAAGTAGAACAATGAATAGTACAGGTAGACGGGTGAAATCTTTCTATATATTACTTCTAAATAGTCTAAGAAACATATATGCTAATCATCCAAACAGTACAATTCGCCAATTTTTTGTTCTTCAAGTTTAAGTGAACTACGAGCCCCATTGTTAATCCTTAAAGGAAATTATTTTTAAATTTCGACAAGTAGAACAATGAATGGATCATGTAGACGGTTGAAATCATTGTATATATTGCTTCTATATAGTCTGCGAAATATATATGCAAAGCATCCAAACAGTACAATTCGCCAATTTTTTGTTCTTCAAGTTTAAGTGAACTAAGAGCCCCATTGTTAATCCTTTAACGGAAATTAATTCTAAGTATCTACAAGTAGAACAATGATTGGAACACGTAGACGGTTGAAATCTTTGTATATATTGCTTCCACATAGAATAAGAAACATATATGCAAAGCATCCAAACAGTACCATTCGCAATTTTTTTGTTCTTCAAGTTTAAGTGAACAACGAGCCCCATTGTTAATCCTTTAAAGGAAATTATTTGTAAATTTCGACAAGTAGAACAATGATTGGAACACGTAGACGGTTAAAATCTTTGTATATATTGCTTCCATATAGTCTAAGAAACATGTACGCAAAGCATCCAAACAGTACCATTCGCCAATTTTTTGTTCTCCAAGTTTAAGTGAACAATGAGCCCCAATGGTTAATCCTTTATCGGAAATTATTTGTAATTTTCGACAAGTAGAACAATGAATGGAACAGGTAGACGGTTGAAATTTTTGTATATATTGCTTCTATATAATCTAAGAAACATATATGCAAAGCATCCAAACAGTACCATTCGCCAATTTTTTGTTCTTCAAGTTTAAGTGAACAACGAGCCCCATTGATAATCATGAAACGGAAATTATTTGTAACTTTCTACAAGTAGAACAATGAATAGAACAGGTAGACGGTTGAAATCTTTGTATACGTTGCTTCTATATAGTCTAAGAAACCTATATGCAAAGCATCTAAACAGTAACAATCGCCAATTTTTTGATCTTCAAGTTTAAGTGAACAATGAGCCCCAATGGTTAATCCTTTATCGGAAATTTTTTGTAATTCTCGACAAGTAGAACAATGAATGGAACAGGTAGACGGTTGAAATCTTTGTTTATATTGCTTCTATATAATCTAAGAAACATATATGCAAAGCATCCAAACAGTACAATTCGCCAATTATTTCATCTTCATGTTTAAGTGAACTACGAGCCCCATTGTTAATCCTTTAAAGGAAATTATTTGTAAATTTCGACAAGTAGAACAATGAATGGATCATGTAGACGGTTGAAATCATTGTATATATTGCTTCTATATAGTCTACGAAACAAATATGCAAAGCATCCAAACAGTACAATTCGCCAAATTTTTGTTCTTCAAGTTTAAGTGAACTACGAGCCCCATTGTTAATCCTTTAAAGGAAATTATTTGTAACTTGCGACAAGTAGAACAATGAATGGAACAGGTAGACGGTTGAAATCAATGTATATATTGCTTCTATATAGTCTAAGAAACATATATGCAAAGCATCCAAAAAGTACCATTCATCAATTTTTTGTTCTTCAAGTTTTAGTGAACAACGAGCCCCATTGTTAATCCTTTAAAGGAAATTATTTGTAAATTTCGACAAGTAGAACAATGAATGGAACAGGTAGACGGTTGAAATCTTTGTATATATTGCTTCCATATAGTCTAAGAAACTTGTACGCAAAGCATCCAAACAGTACCATTCGCCAATTTTTTGTTCTTCAAGTTTAAGTGAACAATGAGCCCCAATGGTTAATCCGTTATCGGAAATTATTTGTAACTTTCGACAAGTAGAACAATGAGTGGAACAGGTAGACGGTTGAAATCTTTGTATATATTGCTTCCATATAGTCTAAGAAACTTGTACGCAAAGCATCCAAACAGTACCATTCGCCAATTTTTTGTTCTTCAAGTTTAAGTGAACAATGAGCCCCAATGGTTAATCCTTTATCGGAAATTATTTGTAATTTTCGAAAAGTAAAACAATGAATGGAACAGGTAGACGGTTGAAATCAATGTATATATTGCTTCTATATAGTCTAAGAAACATATATGCAAAGCATCCAAAAAGTACCATTCATCAATTTTTTGTTCTTCAAGTTTTAGTGAACAACGAGCCCCATTGTTAATCCTTTAAAGGAAATTATTTGTAAATTTCGACAAGTAGAACAATGAATGGAACAGGTAGACGGTTGAAATCTTTGTATATATTGCTTCCATATAGTCTAAGAAACTTGTACGCAAAGCATCCAAACAGTACCATTCGCCAATTTTTTGTTCTTCAAGTTTAAGTGAACAATGAGCCCCATTGTTAATCCTTTATCGGAAATTATTTGTAACTTTCGACAAGTAGAATAATGAATGGAACAGGTAGACGGTTGAAATCTTTGTATATATTGCTTCTATATAGTCTAAGAAACATATATGCAAAGCATCCAAACAGTACCATTCGCCAATTTTTTGTTCTTCATGTTTAAGTGAACAATGAGCCCCATTGTTAATCCTTTAAAAGAATTTATTTGTAACTTTCGACAAGTAGAACAATGAAACGAACTGGTAGACGGTTGAAATCTGTTTATATATTGCTTCTATATAGTCTAAGAAACATATATGCAAAGCATCCAAACAGTACCAGTCGCCAATTTTTTGTTCTTCAAGTTTAAGTGAACAACGAGGCCCATTGATAATCATGAAACGGAAATTATTTCTATCTTTCGACAAGAAGAACAATGAATAGAACAGGTAGACGGTTGAAATCATTGTATATATTGCTTCTATATAGCCTACGAAACATATATGCAAAGCATCCAAACAGTACAATTCGACAATTTTTTGTTCTTCAAGTTTATGTGAACTACGAGCCCCATTGTTAATCCTTTAACGGAAATTAATTGTAACTTTCTACAAGTAGAACAATGATTGGAACACTCAGACGGTTGAAATCTTTGTATATATTGCTTCCATATAGTCTAAGAAACATATATGCAAAGCATCCAAACAGTACCATTCGCCAATTTTTTGTTCTTCAAGTTTAAGTGAACTTCGAGCCCCATTGTTAATCCTTTAAAGGAAATTATTTGTAAATTTCGACAAGTAGAACAATTAATGGAACAGGTAGACTGTTGAAATCAATGTATATATTGCTTCTATATAGTCTAAGAAACATATATGCAAAGCATCCGAACAGTACAATTCGCCAATTTTTTGTTCTTCAAGTTTAAGTGAACAATCAGCCCCAATGGTCAATCCGTTATCGGAAATTATTTGTAACTTTCGACAAGTAGAACAATGAATGGAACAGGTAGACGGTTGAAATCATTGTATATATTGCTTCTATATAGTCTAAGAAACATATATGCAAAGCATCCAAACAGTACCATTCGCCAATTTTTTGTTCTTCAAGTTTAAGTGAACAACGAGCCGCATTGTTAATCCTTTAAAGGAAATTATTTATAAATTTCGAAAAGTAGAACAATGATTGGAACACGTAGACGGTTGAAATCTTTGTATATATTGCTTCTATATAATCTAAGAAACATATATGCAAAGCATCCAAACAGAACCATTCGCCAATTTTTTGTTCTTCAAATTTAAGTGAACAACGAGCCCCATTGATAATCATGAAACGGAAATTATTTGTAACTTTGTACAAGTAGAACAATGAATAGAACAGGTAGACGGTTGAAATCTTTGTATATGTTGCGTCTATATATTCTAAGAAACCTATATGCAAAGCATCTAAACAGTAACAATCGCCAATTTTTTGATCTTCAAGTTTAAGTGAACATCGAGCCCCATTGATAATCATGAAATGGAAATTATTTGTAACTTTCTACAAGTAGAACAATGAATAGTACAGGTAGACGGGTGAAATCTTTCTATATATTACTTCTAAATAGTCTAAGAAACATATATGCTAAGCATCCAAACAGTACAATTCGCCAATTTTTTGTTCTTCAAGTTTAAGTGAACTACGAGCCCCATTGTTAATCCTTAAAGGAAATTATTTTTAAATTTCGACAAGTAGAACAATGAATGGATCATGTAGACGGTTGAAATCATTGTATATATTGCTTCTATATAGTCTGCGAAATATATATGCAAAGCATCCAAACAGTACAATTCGCCAATTTTTTGTTCTTCAAGTTTAAGTGAACTAAGAGCCCCATTGTTAATCCTTTAACGGAAATTAATTCTAAGTATCTACAAGTAGAACAATGATTGGAACACGTAGACGGTTGAAATCTTTGTATATATTGCTTCCACATAGAATAAGAAACATATATGCAAAGCATCCAAACAGTACCATTCGCCAATTTTTTGTTCTTCAAGTTTAAGTGAACAATGAGCCCCATTGTTAATCCTTTATCGGAAATTATTTGTATCTTTCGACAAGTAGAACAATGAATGGAACAGGTAGACGGTTGAAATCATTTGTATATATTGCTTCTATATAGTCTAAGAAACATATATGCAAAGCATCCAAACAGTACCATTCGCCAATTTTTTGTTCTTCAAGTTTAAGTGAACTACGAGCCCCATTGTTAATCCTTTAAAGGAAATTATTTGTAACTTTCGACAAGCAGAACAATGAATGGTACTGGTAGACGGTTGAAATCTTTGTATATATTGCTTCTATATAGTCTAAGAAACATATATTCAAAGCATCCAAATAGTACCATTCGCCAATTTTTTGTTCTTCAAGTTTAAGTGAACTACGAGCCCCATTGTTAATCCTTTAAAGGAAATTATTTGTAAATTTCGGGAAGTAGAACAATGAATGGAATAGGTAGACGGTTGAAATCATTGTATATATTGCTTCTATATAGTCTAAGAAACATATATGCAAAGCATCCAAACAGTACCATTCGCCAATTTTTTGTTCTTCAAGTTTAAGTGAACTACGAGCCCCATTGTTAATCCTTTAAAGGAAATTATTTGTAACTTTCGACAAGCAGAACAATGAATGGTACAGGTAGACGGTTGAAATCTTTGTATATATTGCTTCTATATAGTCTAAGAAACATATATTCAAAGCATCCAAATAGTACCATTCGCCAATTTTTTGTTCTTCAAGTTTAAGTGAACTACGAGCCCCATTGTTAATCCTTTAAAGGAAATTATTTGTAAATTTCGGGAAGTAGAACAATGAATGGAATAGGTAGACGGTTGAAATCATTGTATATATTGCTTCTATATAGTCTAAGAAACATATATGCAAAGCATCCAAACAGTACAATTCGCCAATTTCTTGTTCTTCAAGTTTAAGTAAACTACGATCCCCATTGTTAATCCCTTAACGGAAATTATTTGTAACTTTCGACAAGTAGAACAATGAATGGAACAGGTAGACGGTTGAAATCAATGTATATATTGCTTCTATATAGTATAAGAAACATATATGCAAAGCATCCAAACAGTACAATTCGCCAATTTTTTGTTCTTCAAGTTTAAGTAAACTACAATCCCCATTGTTAATCCCTTAACGGAAATTATTTGTAACTTTCGACAAGCAGAACAGTGAATGGAACAGGTAGACGGTTGAAATCTTGTATATATTGCTCCTATATAGTATAAGAAACATATATGCAAAGCATCCAAACAGTACAATTCGCCAATTTTTTGTTCTTCAAGTTTAAGTGAACAATGAGCCCCAATGGTCAATCCGTTATCGGAAATTATTTGTAACTTTCGACAAGTAGAACAATGAGTGGAACAGGTAGACGGTTGAAATCTTTGTATATGTTGCTTCTATATAGTCTAAGAAACATATATGCAAAGCATCCAAACAGTACCATTCGCCAATTTTTTGTTCTTCAAGTTTAAGTGAACTACGAGCCCCATTGTTAATCCTTTAAAGGAAATTATTTGTAAATTTCGACAAGTAGAACAATGAATGGAACAGGTAGACGGTTGAAATCTTTGTATATATTGCTTCCATATAGTCTAAGAAACTTGTACGCAAAGCATCCAAACAGTACCATTCGCCAATTTTTTGTTCTTCAAGTTTAAGTGAACAATGAGCCCCAATGGTTAATCCTTTATCGGAAATTATTTGTAATTTTCGACAAGTAAAACAATGAATGGTACAGGTAGACGGTTGAAATCTTTGTATATATTGCTTCTATATAGTCTAAGAAACATATATGCAAAGCATCCAAACAGTACAATTCGCCAATTTTTTGTTCTTCAAGTTTAAGTAAACTACGATCCCCATTGTTAATCCCTTAAAGGAAATTATTTGTAACTTTCGACAGGTAGAACAATGAATGGAACAGGTAGACGGTTGAAATCATTGTATATATTGCTTCTATATAGTCTAAGAAACCTTTATGCAAAGCATCTAAACAGTAATAATCGCCAATTTTTTGATCTTCAAGTTTAAGTGAACAATGAGCCCCAATGGTTAATCCTTTATCGGAAATTTTTTGTAATTCTCGACAAGTAGAACAATGAATGGAACAGGTAGACGGTTGAAATCTTTGTTTATATTGCTTCTATATAATCTAAGAAACATATATGCAAAGCATCCAAACAGTACAATTCGCCAATTTCTTGTTCTTCAAGTTTAAGTAAACTACGATCCCCATTGTTAATCCCTTAAAGGAAATTATTTGTAACTTTCGACAGGTAGAACAATGAATGGAACAGGTAGACGGTTGAAATCATTGTATATATTGCTTCTATATAGTCTAAGAAACCTTTATGCAAAGCATCTAAACAGTAATAATCGCCAATTTTTTGATCTTCAAGTTTAAGTGAACTACGAGCCCCATTGTTAATCCTTTAAAGGAAATTATTTGTAACTTGCGACAAGTAGAACAATGAATGGAACAGGTAGACGGTTGAAATCAATGTATATATTGCTTCTATATAGTCTAAGAAACATATATGCAAAGCATCCAAATGGTACAATTCGACAATTTTTTGTTCTTCAAGTTTAAGTGAACAATGAGCCCCAATGGTTAATCCTTTATCAGAAATTATTTGTAATTTTCGACAAGTAGAACAATGAATGGAACAGGTAGACGGTTGAAATCTAAGTATATATTGCTTCTATATAATCTAAGAAACATATATGCAAAGCATCCAAACAGAACAATTCGCCAATTATTTCATCTTCATGTTTAAGTGAACTACGAGCCCCATTGTTAATACTTTATCGGAAATTATTTGTAACTTCCGACAAGTAGAACAATGAATGGAACAGGTAGACGCTTGAAATCAATGTATATATTGCTTCTATATAGTCTAAGAAACATATATGCAAATCATCCAAACAGTACCAGTCGCCAATTTTTTGTTCTTCAAGTTTAAGTGAACAACGAGGCCCATTGATAATCATGAAACGGAAATTATTTCTATCTTTCGACAAGAAGAACAATGAATAGAACAGGTAGACGGTTGAAATCATTGTATATATTGCTTCTATATAGCCTACGAAACATATATGCAAAGCATCCAAACAGTACAATTCGACAATTTTTTGTTCTTCAAGTTTATGTGAACTACGAGCCCCATTGTTAATCCTTTAACGGAAATTAATTGTAACTTTCTACAAGTAGAACAATGATTGGAACACTCAGACGGTTGAAATCTTTGTATATATTGCTTCCATATAGTCTAAGAAACATATATGCAAAGCATCCAAACAGTACCATTCGCCAATTTTTTGTTCTTCAAGTTTAAGTGAACTTCGAGCCCCATTGTTAATCCTTTAAAGGAAATTATTTGTAAATTTCGACAAGTAGAACAATTAATGGAACAGGTAGACTGTTGAAATCAATGTATATATTGCTTCTATATAGTCTAAGAAACATATATGCAAAGCATCCGAACAGTACAATTCGCCAATTTTTTGTTCTTCAAGTTTAAGTGAACAATCAGCCCCAATGGTTAATACTTTATCGGAAATTATTTGTAACTTTCGGCAAGTAGAACAATGAATGGAATAGGTAGACGGTTGAAATCATTGTATATATTGCTTCTATATAGTCTAAGAAACATATATGCAAAGCATCCAAACAGTACAATTCGCCAATTTCTTGTTCTTCAAGTTTAAGTGAACTACGAGCCCCATTGTTAATCCTTAAAGGAAATTATTTTTAAATTTCGACAAGTAGAACAATGAATGGATCATGTAGACGGTTGAAATCATTGTATATATTGCTTCTATATAGTCTACGAAATATATATGCAAAGCATCCAAACAGTACAATTCGCCAATTTTTTGTTCTTCAAGTTTAAGTGAACTAAGAGCCCCATTGTTAATCCTTTAACGGAAATTAATTCTAAGTATCTACAAGTAGAACAATGATTGGAACACGTAGACGGTTGAAATCTTTGTATATATTGCTTCCACATAGAATAAGAAACATATATGCAAAGCATCCAAACAGTACCATTCGCCAATTTTTTGTTCTTCAAGTTTAAGTGAACAATGAGCCCCATTGTTAATCCTTTATCGGAAATTATTTGTATCTTTCGACAAGTAGAACAATGAATGGAACAGGTAGACGGTTGAAATCATTTGTATATATTGCTTCTATATAGTCTAAGAAACATATATGCAAAGCATCCAAACAGTACCATTCGCCAATTTTTTGTTCTTCAAGTTTAAGTGAACTACGAGCCCCATTGTTAATCCTTTAAAGGAAATTATTTGTAACTTTCGACAAGCAGAACAATGAATGGTACAGGTAGACGGTTGAAATCTTTGTATATATTGCTTCTATATAGTCTAAGAAACATATATTCAAAGCATCCAAATAGTACCATTCGCCAATTTTTTGTTCTTCAAGTTTAAGTGAACTACGAGCCCCATTGTTAATCCTTTAAAGGAAATTATTTGTAAATTTCGGGAAGTAGAACAATGAATGGAATAGGTAGACGGTTGAAATCATTGTATATATTGCTTCTATATAGTCTAAGAAACATATATGCAAAGCATCCAAACAGTACAATTCGCCAATTTCTTGTTCTTCAAGTTTAAGTAAACTACGATCCCCATTGTTAATCCCTTAACGGAAATTATTTGTAACTTTCGACAAGTAGAACAATGAATGGAACAGGTAGACGGTTGAAATCTTTCTATATATTACTTGTAAATAGTCTAAGAAACATATATGCTAAGCATCCAAACAGTACAATTCGCAAATTTTTGGTTCTTCAAGTTTAAGTGAACTACGAGCCCCATTGTTAATCCTTAAAGGAAATTATTTTTAAATTTCGACAAGTAGAACAATGAATGGATCATGTAGACGGTTGAAATCATTGTATATATTGCTTCTATATAGTCTGCGAAATATATATGCAAAGCATCCAAACAGTACAATTCGCCAATTTTTTGATCTTCAAGTTTAAGTGAACATCGAGCCCCATTGATAATCATGAAATGGAAATTATTTGTAACTTTCTACAAGTAGAACAATGAATAGTACAGGTAGACGGGTGAAATCTTTCTATATATTACTTCTAAATAGTCTAAGAAACATATATGCTAAGCATCCAAACAGTACAATTCGCCAATTTTTTGTTCTTCAAGTTTAAGTGAACTACGAGCCCCATTGTTAATCCTTAAAGGAAATTATTTTTAAATTTCGACAAGTAGAACAATGAATGGATCATGTAGACGGTTGAAATCATTGTATATATTGCTTCTATATAGTCTGCGAAATATATATGCAAAGCATCCAAACAGTACAATTCGCCAATTTTTTGTTCTTCAAGTTTAAGTGAACTAAGAGCCCCATTGTTAATCCTTTAACGGAAATTAATTCTAAGTATCTACAAGTAGAACAATGATTGGAACACGTAGACGGTTGAAATCTTTGTATATATTGCTTCCACATAGAATAAGAAACATATATGCAAAGCATCCAAACAGTACCATTCGCCAATTTTTTGTTCTTCAAGTTTAAGTGAACAATGAGCCCCATTGTTAATCCTTTATCGGAAATTATTTGTATCTTTCGACAAGTAGAACAATGAATGGAACAGGTAGACGGTTGAAATCATTTGTATATATTGCTTCTATATAGTCTAAGAAACATATATGCAAAGCATCCAAACAGTACCATTCGCCAATTTTTTGTTCTTCAAGTTTAAGTGAACTACGAGCCCCATTGTTAATCCTTTAAAGGAAATTATTTGTAACTTTCGACAAGCAGAACAATGAATGGTACAGGTAGACGGTTGAAATCTTTGTATATATTGCTTCTATATAGTCTAAGAAACATATATTCAAAGCATCCAAATAGTACCATTCGCCAATTTTTTGTTCTTCAAGTTTAAGTGAACTACGAGCCCCATTGTTAATCCTTTAAAGGAAATTATTTGTAAATTTCGGGAAGTAGAACAATGAATGGAATAGGTAGACGGTTGAAATCATTGTATATATTGCTTCTATATAGTCTAAGAAACATATATGCAAAGCATCCAAACAGTACAATTCGCCAATTTCTTGTTCTTCAAGTTTAAGTAAACTACGATCCCCATTGTTAATCCCTTAACGGAAATTATTTGTAACTTTCGACAAGTAGAACAATGAATGGAACAGGTAGACGGTTGAAATCAATGTATATATTGCTTCTATATAGTATAAGAAACATATATGCAAAGCATCCAAACAGTACAATTCGCCAATTTTTTGTTCTTCAAGTTTAAGTAAACTACAATCCCCATTGTTAATCCCTTAACGGAAATTATTTGTAACTTTCGACAAGCAGAACAATGAATGGAACAGGTAGACGGTCGAAATCATTTGTATATATTGCTTCTATATAGTCTAAGAAACATATATGCAAAGCATCCAAACAGTACCATTCGCCAATTTTTTGTTCTTCAAGTTTAAGTGAACTACGAGCCCCATTGTTAATCCTTTAAAGGAAATTATTTGTAACTTTCGACAAGCAGAACAATGAATGGTACAGGTAGACGGTTGAAATCTTTGTATATATTGCTTCTATATAGTCTAAGAAACATATAAGCAAAGCATCCAAACAGCACCATTCGCCAATTTTCAGTTCTTCAAGTTTAAGTGAACTACGAGCCCCATTGTTAATACTTTAACGGAAATTATTTGTAACTTGCAACAAGTAGAACAATGAATGGAACAGGTAGCCGGTTGAAATCAATGTATATATTGCTTCTATTTAGTCTAAGAAACATATATGCAAAGCGTCCAAACAGTACAATTCGCCGATTATTTGATCTTCAAGTTTAAGTGAACTACGAGCCCCATTGTTAATACTTTAACGGAAATTATTTGTAACTTGCGACAAGTAGAACAATGAATGGAACAGGTAGCCGGTTGAAATCAATGTATATATTGCTTCTATATAGTCTAAGAAACATATATGCAAAGCATCCAAACAGTACCATTCGCAATTTTTTGTTCTTCAAGTTTAAGTGAACAACGAGCCCCATTGTTAATCCTTTAAAGGAAATTATTTGTAAATTTCGACAAGTAGAACAATGATTGGAACACGTAGACGGTTGAAATCTTTGTATATATTGCTTCCATATAGTCTAAGAAACATGTACGCAAAGCATCCAAACAGTACCATTCGCCAATTTTTTGTTCTTCAAGTTTAAGTGAACTACGAGCCCCATTGTTAATCCTTCAAAGGAAATTATTTGTAAATTTCGACAAGTAGAACAATGAATGGAACAGGTAGACTGTTGAAATCATTGTATATATTGCTTCTATATAGTCTAAGAAACATATATGCAAAGCATCCGAACAGTACAATTCGCCAATTTTTTGTTCTTCAAGTTTAAGTGAACAATCAGCCCCAATGGTTAATACTTTATCGGAAATTATTTGTAATTTTCGGCAATTAGAACAATGAATGGAATAGGTAGACGGTTGAAATCATTGTATATATTGCTTCTATATAGTCTAAGAAACATATATGCAAAGCATCCAAACAGTACCATTCATCAATTTTTTGTTCTTCAAGTTTTAGTGAACAACGAGCCCCATTGTTAATCCTTTAAAGGAAATTATTTGTAAATTTCGACAAGTAGAACAATGAATGGAACAGGTAGACGTTTGAAATCTTTGTATATATTGCTTCCATATAGTCTAAGAAACTTGTACGCAAAGCATCCAAACAGTACCATTCGCCAATTTTTTGTTCTTCAAGTTTAAGTGAACTACGAGCCCCATTGTTAATCCTTTATCGGAAATTATTTGTAACTTTCGACATGTAGAACAATGAATGGAACAGGTGGACGGTTGACATCTTTGTGTAAATTGCTTCTATATAGTCTAAGAAACCTTTATGCAAAGCATCTAAACAGTAACAATCGCCAATTTTTTGATCTTCAAGTTTAAGTGAACAATGAGCCCCAATGGTTAATCCTTTATCGGAAATTTTTTGTAATTCTCGACAAGTAGAACAATGAATGGAACAGGTAGACGGTTGAAATCTTTGTTTATATTGCTTCTATATAATCTAAGAAACATATATGCAAAGCATCCAAACAGTACAATTCGCCAATTATTTCATCTTCATGTTTATGTGAACTACGAGCCCCATTGTTAATCCTTTAAAGGAAATTATTTGTAAATTTCGACAAGTAGAACAATGAATGGATCATGTAGACGGTTGAAATCATTGCATATATTGCTTCTATATAGTCTAAGAAACATATATGCAAAGCATCCAAACAGTACCATTCGCCAATTTTTTGTTCTTCAAGTTTAAGTGAACAACGAGCCCCATTGATAATCATGAAACGGAAATTATTTGTAACTTTCTACAAGTAGAACAATGAATAGAACAGGTAGACGGTTGAAATCTTTGTATATGTTGCTTCTATATAGTATAAGAAATATATATGCAATGCATCCAAACAGTACAATTCGCCAATTTTTTGTTCTTCAAGTTTAAGTAAACTACGATCCCCATTGTTAATCCTTAACGGAAATTATTTGTAACTTTCGACAAGCAGAACAATGAATGGAACAGGTAGACGGTTGAAATCTTTGTATATATTGCTTCTATATAATCTAAGAAACATATATGCAAAGCATCCAAACAGTACAATTCGCCAATTATTTCATCTTCATGTTTAAGTGAACTACGAGCCCCATTGTTAATACTTTAACGGAAATTATTTGTAACTTCCGACAAGTAGAACAATGAATGGAACAGGTAGACGGTTGAAATCAATGTATATATTGCTTCTATATAGTCTAAGAAACATATATGCAAAGCATCCAAACAGTACCATTCGCCAATTTTTTGTTCTTCACGTTTAAGTGAACAATGAGCCCCATTGTTAATCCTTTATCGGAAATTATTTGTAACTTTCGACAAGTAGAACAATGAATGGAACAGGTAGACGTTTGAAATCTATGTATATATTGCTTCTATATAGTCTAAGAAACATATATGCAAAGCATCCAAACAGTACCATTCGCCAATTTTTTGTTCTTCAGGTTTAAGTGAACAATGAGCCCCATTGTTAATGCTTTATCGGAAATTATTTGTAACTTTCGACAAGTAGAACAATGAATGGAACTGGTAGACGGTTTAAATCTTTGTTTATGTTGCTTCTATATAGTCTAAGAAACCTATATGCAAAGCATCTAAACAGTAACATTCGCCAATTTTTTGATCTCCAAGTTTAAGTGAACAATGAGCCCCATTGTTAATCCTTTATCGGAAATTATATGTAACTTTCGACAAGTAGAACAATGAATGGAACAGGTAGACGGTTGAAATCTTTGTATATATTGCTTCTATATAGTCTAAGAAACATATATGCAAAGCATCCAAACAGTACAATTCGCCAATTTATTGTTCTTCAAGTTTAAGTGAACAACGAGCCCCATTTTTAATCCTTTAAAGGAAATTATTTGTAAATTTCGACAAGTAGAACAATGAATGTAACAGGTAGACGGTTGAAATCTTTGTATATATTACTTGTATATAGTCTAAGAAACATATATGCAAAGCATCCAAACAGTACCAATCGCCAATTTTTTGGTCTTCAAGTTTAAGTGAACAATGAGCCCCAATGGTTACTCCGTTATCGGAAATTATTTGTAACTTTCGACAAGTAGAACAATGAATGGAACAGGTAGACGGTTGAAATCATTGTATATATTGCTTCTATATAGTCTAAAAAACATATATGCAAATCATCCAAACAGTACCATTCGCCTATTTTTTGTTCTTCAAGTTTAAGTGAACAATGAGCCCCATTGTTAATCCTTTATCGGAAATTATTTGTATCTTTCGACAAGTAGAACAATGAATGGAACAGGTAGACGGTTGAAATCATTTGTATATATTGCTTCTATATAGTCTAAGAAACATATATGCAAAGCATCCAAACAGTACCATTCGCCAATTTTTTGTTCTTCAAGTTTAAGTGAACTACGAGCCCCATTGTTAATCCTTTAAAGGAAATTATTTGTAACTTTCGACAAGCAGAACAATGAATGGTACAGGTAGACGGTTGAAATCTTTGTATATATTGCTTCTATATAGTCTAAGAAACATATATGCAAAGGATCCAAACAGTACCATTCGCCAATTTTTTGTTCTTCAAGTTTAAGTGAACTACGAGCCCCATTGTTAATACTTTAACGGAAATTATTTGTAACTTGCGACAAGTAGAACAATGAGTGGAACAGGTAGACGGTTGAAATCAATGTATATATTGCTTCTATATAGTCTAAGAAACATATATGCAAAGCACCCAAACAGTACCATTCGCCAATTTTTTGTTCTTCAAGTTTAAGTGAACTTCGAGCCCCATTGTTAATCCTTTAAAGGAAATTATTTGTAATTTTCGACAAGCAGAACAATGAATGGAACAGGTAGACGGTTGAAATCTTTGTATATATTGCTTCTATATAATCTAAGAAACATATGTGCAAAGCATCCAAACAGTACCATTCGCCAATTTTTTGTTCTTCAAGTTTAAGTGAACAATGAGCCCCATTGTTAATCATTTAAAGGAAATTATTTGTAACTTTCGACAAGTAGAACAATGAATGGAACTGGTAGACGGTTGAAATCTTTTTATATATTGCTTCTATATAGTCTAAGGAACATGTACGCAAAGCATCCAAACAGTACCATTCATCAATTTTTTGTTCTACAAGTTGAAGTGAACAACGAGCCCCATTGTTAATCCTTTAAAGGAAATTACTTGTAAATTTCGACAAGTAGAACAATGTTTGGAACACGTACACGGTTGAAATCTTTGTATATATTACTTGTATATAGTCTAAGAAACATATATGCATAGCATCCAAACAGTACCAATCGCCAATTTTTTGTTCTTCAAGTTTAAGTAAACTACGATCCCCATTGTTAATCCCTTAACGGAAATTATTTGTAACTTCCGACAAGTAGAACTGTTGGAATGGTGGTTTAATTAATTGACCTTTTTTATCTAATAATATATATTTATATAACAAAAATGTTGGCGCTAACCAGGCTTACATACTGCGTGCGTTCACTATCGAGATACTATAAAGACTAACTGAAACAAAATTCAGGCGCGTAATAGAAGAATTCGGAGCCGATAGATGGTGTGACTTGTACCATCCGGCACTATGTCTAGATTAATAAGCTTATTAATTACAACACGCCTCCTTAAGCTTATAATCTTGAATTATACATAAATTATCATTGTTGACACAATAGCTTTCTATTTTATAATCTATTCTTTCGCGCTTCAAATTAGACTTAACGCATTTCTAATTTTTTGAAGCTTTGTTTTGTCTAAGCTTTTGGTTAACATATCTGCTAAATTTAGATTTGAATCAATTTTTATAATGTCGATTACTCCTTTTTCATAGTTTTCATTTATATAATGATATTGAACTTCTATGTGCTTAGAGTTTTTTGTGAAGTTTCCGAACTTTGCTATCGCAATTGCTCCTGAATTATCCTCGTATATATTAATTGGTTTATCGAATTGTACATCAAATGATTCGCTTAGCAGGTTTTTGACAAACAGTACTTCTGTTACTGCTTCTGACATAGCAATATATTCCGCGAACGTTGAGCATTTGGTTACAGTGCTTTGTTTATGCGTTTTCCAAAAAATTATATTTCCATAAAGTCTTATTACAAACCCTGTTGTGGATTTTCTATCTACATTGTCGCCTGCATAATCAGAATCTACCATACAATCTAATAATTTGCTATTTGCATTATCACAATATGTTAGTTTTAAGTCTTTGGTCTTATATAAATACTTTAGAATTCTCATTGCATACTTATAATGTGTTTGGTTGTAGCAACTTTGGTAACGGCTTAAATAGTTAACACTATATGCTATGTCTGGCCTTGTGCCTGTACTTACGTATAATAATTCGCCAATTAAGTTTCTGTATTTGATGTTTTCATCAATTTCATCAGCTTGTTCTAACTTTAAATGTGTTTCCATTGGAGTATCGTATAGTTTTGCGCTTTCTAAATTATATTTTATAGCTAAAGATTCAATATACTTTGTTTGGCTTAAAGTCATTTTATTTCTATCTTCATTATATTCTATATCGATTCCAATATACTGGTTTATCTTACCTAAGTCTTTCATTGCAAATCTTTCCATTAGACTAGCTTTTACTTTGTTTATTTTGTTCTTGTCTCTGCAACAAATTAGGAGATCATCTACAAAGACTAGTATATATATTGAATCTTTGCTTGCATTATTTACATATAAACAATAGTCGTGATTACTTCTAACAAAGTTTAAATTTTCTATGAATTTGTTAAAACAATCATACCAAGCTCTTGGGCTTTCTCTGAGTCCATAAAGTGCCTTCTGCAATTTGCAAACTTTATTGTCTCCTGTTTCATAGCCTTTTGGTTCATTTATATAAACTTCGGTTTTCACATCACCGTTTAAGAAGGCTGTCTCGACATCCATTTGTTCTATGAATAAATTATTTCTGCAACAGAACGACAATAAAATTTTCAAAGTTTGCACCTTACCTACTGGCGAATAAACATTTTCGACATATTTTCTTTGTTGAAATCCTCTTACAACTAATCTCGCTTTATGTACATTGTTAGTTTTCTTTTTGTAAACCCATTTAACATCAATGACTTGTGGATTTGCTATTTTCCAACTCTCGATCCGCTTCACTATCAATTTTTTCTAAACAAATTAATTTAGTATTTTCTTCAATTACTTGTACATGTCTAACATTAATTATTTTACCGTTAACTAAAACTCTATAGCCATTTTCAACATAACCTACTAATACTCCTAATTGCGCTTTATTGTCCCATTTACTTTTTCTCAAGGCTTCCGGAACTCTAACAAAAACTCGGCTTCCATAGATTTTTAAATTGATTACATTTGGTTTTTTTTTGAAAAATATTTCGTAGGGAGTTTTATTCTCCGCTGTATTCGCGATTGTGCGGTTTTTCAAGTATGCTACGGTTTTCATGATTTCTGGCCAGTAACGCCTATGAATTTTTGCTTCTCTCATTAAGCATCTGCCTATATTCATAGCTGATCTATTATATCGTTCTGCTACTCTATTTAATTCATGAACATAGGGTGGACATGGTAATAGCTCAATTCCCTTAGATTTTACAAAATCATAAATTTCTCGATTCAGATATTCTTTGCCATTATCGCAGCGTAGTTTTTTAATTTTTTTATTGAATTTATTTTCTACTAAATTAACGAATTCTTTCAAACAACTTGCTGTCTCTGATTTGTTTTTAATGCAAAAGATCTTAGTGCACTTACTGTAATCGTCAATGAATGATAAAAAATATTTTTCACCGCCATAGCCGGTAGTGCTATGTGGACCATTTAAATCAGTATGAATTAATTCTAGAATTTCAGTTGTTTTGGATCTATTATTTGCAAAAGTTACATTTGCCATTTTACTTTCGATGCAATTTGCACATTTCATTTCAACATTTTCTATTTTATCTGGTAAACCTTCGACTAATTTATTTTTTACTAATTTGTTTAAATATTGAAAATTCACATGGCCAAGTGCCCTACGCCATTTTTCTTTGTCAGTTAGTTTTACTGAATTTACATACATGGTTCTACTATCTCTTTCTGATACAAAACTTTTCATGTAGTACAAATTATCCTTTTTGTTCGCTACAGCTATTAGCTCTCTAGATTTACTATAAATTTTCGCATTATCCTTTTTTGCTACTACTATACAATTTTCAGTTATTTTTGAAAAACTCAACAAATTTTGTTTGATGCCCTTAACATAATAAACATTTCTTAAATCAACATATTTTTTATTAACATCGTTTTTGAAATAAATTTTAACAGAGCCTATTTTGGTTGCATTTAATGTTTTACCATCTGGTAATTTTACGTCGACTGGATTTTTCAAATCTATATATTTATCAAAAAATTCATCATTTTTTATAATGTGATCGGTGCTCCCGCTATCTAATAGCCAGTCAATTTCAGTACAATTTTCGTTATATCCTGTTACAAAATTTACCTGCTTTGTCTTCGAATTGCACACCTGTGTTATCCACAATTCAGATTAATAGTTGTTTTCTTGGTCGTTTAGGTATTCCCTTCTGGGTGGGCCTGAACCTCGTCCTCGACCTCGTCCTCTTAGGAATCCACCTCTGAAGTTGCCTCTCGGTTGACCTCGTTGATTCTGGTTGAAATGAGCACCTCTGCCCCTGTTGCTCGGTTGTCCGTGGCTGCTTTGCTGTCCATGCCAGCAGTCCTTCTTCAAATGACCAATCTTGCCGCAGATGAGGCATTTAGGTTTTGCTTTTGTGGCAAACGTGCTTACATTGCCTTTTTTATCCGTGTCATTTTTAGACATGTTTTTTTCTTTAATTTTGGACTTAACGTAGTCGACAGTTCTTTGGTCTTCAGGGATGACATCTATAAAGTCCCCAATGTAGCTATAGCTGGGTGGCAAAGCTCTTAGCAAGTATCTCATTTTTTCTGGTTCATCTATCTTGCCTCCAGCTGTTTTAAATTCATTTATTGTTTTTTCAAACTCTACAAAGAATTCTTCTACGCTTTGATAGTTGTCTAATTTAGTCTCTTCGATTTTACCTCTACAGATAATTTGTAAGGCTGTAGATTGAGTCGTATACATCTTATCGAATCTTGACATCATAGCGAACGCTGTTGTACATTCACCGATATATTCTAGTTTTTTATCGGATACGGTACTTATTATGATTGTTCTTGCCTTTAGATCCACTTTCTTCCACTCTGTTTCTGTCCTTTTGTCTTCTTCAGTCATTAGCCTGACTGCTGGATCTTTGCATTCTTTATATTCTAGCAAGATCATTAACCTAATTTTCCAGCTAGAATAGCTTTCCCCATTGAAGATGGGTATCATGATGTCTTCTACTTTAGCTTGCTTGGCCATTCTTGTTTCTTTTCCGGTTATGTTGTCGTATATTTGGTTTTTCAGCACAATAATTTTCTTCAATTCTTCTGAGAATATTTTTCGAATTCGATTTCTTGTCTTCTTATTTGATTTAATATCTTTAACTTCTGTGTCGTGTTCTAGAATTGCCTCTTTCTTTAGCAACGACAGCATGTACTTAACTTAAGAATTTCGCCACGTGCTCTTTACTATCAATTTACCTCGTGTATCGCTTGCCGACTTTAATCCGATAGCATCGCATTTATATTTCAGGTATTTTTCGAAGAATTGTTTTATTGTTCATTACCTGATGACTTTCCCTTCATCTTTGTGCCTGTATTTTTTTTTCTTCAAGTTTTCTTGACAGTTTAAGTTTCACTTAGAACTTTGACTACTTTCCACGTGGCATTTTTATTAACCTCACTTTTTAGAGCACATAATTTTTATATTTCTCCGTGAGTAGATACAAAGATAATAAAAGTTTCTAACCACGCTCTGCTACCATGTTGGACTGGTGGTTTAATTAATTGACCTTTTTTATCTAATAATATATATTTATATAACAAAAATGTTGGCGCTAACCAGGCTTACATACTGCGTGCGTTCACTATCGAGATGCTATAAAGACTAACTGAAACAAAATTCAGGCGCGTAATAGAAGAATTCGGAGCCGATAGATGGTGTGACTTGTACCATCCGGCACTATGTCTAGATTAATAAGCTTATTAATTACAACAAGAACAATGAATGGAACAGGTAGACGTTTGAAATCAATGTATATAATGCTTCTATATAGTCTAAGAAACATATATGCAAAGCATGCAAACAGTACCATTCGCCAATTTTTTGTTCTTCAAGTTTAAGTGAACAATGAGCCCCATTGTTAATCCTTTATCGGAAATTATTTGTAACTTTCGACAAGTAGAACAATGAATGGAACTGGTAGACGGTTGAAATCTTTGTATATGTTGCTTCTATATAGTCTAAGAAACCTTATACGCAAAGCATCTAAACAGTAACATTCGCCAATTTTTTGATCTTCAAGTTTAAGTGAACAATGAGCCTCATTGTTAATCCTTTATCGGAAATTATTTGTAACTTTCGACAAGTAGAACAATGAATGGAACAGGTAGACGATTGAAATCATTGTATATATTGCTTCTATATAGTCTAAGAAACATATATGCAAATCATCCAAACAGTACAATTCGCCAATTATTTGATCTTCAAGTTTAAGTGAACAACGAGCCCCATTGATAATCATGAAACGGAAATTATTTGTAACTTTCTACAAGTAGAACAATGAATAGAACAGGTAGACGGTTGAGATCTTTGTATATATTGCTTCTATATAGTCTAAGAAACATATATGCAAAGCATCCAAACAGTACAATTCGCCAATTTATTGTTCTTCAAGTTTAAGTGAACAACGAGCCCCATTTTTAATCCTTTAAAGGAAATTATTTGTAAATTTCGACAAGTAGAACAATGATTGGAACACGTAGACGGTTGAAATCTTTGTATATATTGCTTCCATATAGTCTAAGAAACATGTACGCAAAGCATCCAAACAGTACCATTCGCCAATTTTTTGGTCTTCAAGTTTAAGTGAACAATGAGCCCCAATGGTTAATCCTTTATCGGAAATTATTTGTAATTTTCGACAAGTAGAACAATGAATGGAACAGGTAGACGGTTGAAATATTTGTATATATTGCTTCTATATAATCTAAGAAACATATATGCAAATCATCCAAACAGTACAATTCGCCAATTATTTGATCTTCAAGTTTAAGTGAACAACGAGCCCCATTGATAATCATGAAACGGAAATTATTTGTAACTTTCTAAAAGTAGAACAATGAATAGAACAGGTAGACGGTTGAAATCTTTGTATATGTTGCTTCTATATAGACTAAGAAACATATATGCAAAGCATCCAAACAGTACCATTCGCCAATTATTTGTTCTTCAAGTTTAAGTGAACAACGAGCCCCATTGATAACCCTTTAAAGGAAATTATTTGTAAATTTCGACAAGAAGAACAATGAATGGATCATGTAGACGGTTGAAATCTTTGTATATATTGCTTCCATATAGTCTAAGAATCATATATGCAAAGCATGCAAACAGTACCATTTGCTACTTTATTGTTCTTCAAGTTTAAGTGAACAACGAGTCCCATTGATAATCATGAAACGGAAATTATTTGTAACTTTCTACAAGTAGAACAATGAATGGAACAGGTAGACGGTTGAAATCTTTGTATATATTGCTTCTATATAGTCTAAGAAACATATATGCAAAGCATCCAAACAGTACCATTTGTCAATTTATTGTTCTTCAAGTTTAAGTGAACAACGTGTCCCATTGATAATCATGAAACGGAAATTATTTGTAACTTTCGACAAGAAGAACAATGAATAGAACAGGTAGACGGTTGAAGTGTTTGTATATGTTGCTTCTATATAGTCTAAGAAACCTATATGCAAAGCATCCAAACAGTACCAGTCGCCAATTTTTTGTTCTTCAAGTTTAAGTGAACTACGAGCCCCATTGTTAATCCTTTAAAGGAAATTATTTGTAAATTTCAACAAGTAGAACAGTGAATGGAACAGTTAGACGGTTGAAATCTTTGTATATATTGCTTCTATATAGTATAAGGAACATATATGCAAAGCATCCAAACAGTACAATTCGCCAATTTTTTGTTCTTCAAGTTTAAGTGAACTACGAGCCCCATTGTTAATCCTTTAAAGGAAATTATTTGTAACTTTCGACAAGCAGAACAATGAATGGAACAGGTAGACGGTTGAAATCTTTGTATATATTGCTTCTATATAGTCTAAGAAACATATATGCAAAGCATCCAAACAGTACCATTTGTCAATTTATTGTTCTTCAAGTTTAAGTGAACAACGTGTCCCATTGATAATCATGAAACGGAAATTATTTGTAACTTTCTACAAGTAGAACAATGAATAGAACAGGGAGACGGTTGAAATCTTTGTATATGTTGCTTCTATATAGTCTAAGAAACCTATATGCAAAGCATCTAAACAGTACAATTCGCCAATTTTTTGTTCTTCAAGTTTAAGTGAACTACGAGCCCCATTGTTAATCCTTTAAAGGAAATTATTTGTAATTTGCGACAAGCAGAACAATGAATGGAACAGGTAGACGGTTGAATTCTTTGTATATATTCCTTCTATATAGTCTAAGAAACATATGTGCAAAGCATCCAAACAGTACCATTCGCCAATTTTTTGTTCTTCAAGTTTAAGTGAACTACGAGCCCCATTGTTAATCCTTTAAAGGAAATTATTTGTAACTTTCGACAAGCAGAACAATGAATGGAACAGGTAGACGGTTGAAATCTTTGTATATATTGCTTCTATATAATCTAAGAATCATATATGCAAAGCATCTAAACAGTAACAATCGCCAATTTTTTGATCTTCAAGTTTAAGTGAACAGCGAGCCCCATTGATAATCATGAAATGGGAATTATTTGTAACTTTCTACAAGTAGAACAATGAATAGTACGGTAGACGGGTGAAATCTTTCTTTATATTGCTGCTAAATAGTCTAAGAAACATATATGCAAAGTATCCAAAAAGTACAATTCGCCAATTTTTTGTTCTTCAAGTTTAAGTGAACTACGATCCCCATTGTTAATCCCTTAACGGAAATTATTTGTAACTTTCGACAAGTAGAACAGTGAATGGAACAGTTAGACGGTTGAAATCTTTGTATATATTGCTTCTATATAGTATAAGGAACATATATGCAAAGCATCCAAACAGTACAATTCGCCAATTTTTTGTTCATCAAGTTTAAGTGAACAATGAGCCCCAATGGTCAATCCGTTATCGGAAATTATTTGTAACTTTCGACAAGTAGAACAATGAATGGAACAGGTAGACGGTTGAAGTCATTGTATATATTGCTTCTATATAGTCTAAGAAACATATATGCAAAGCAATCAAACAGTACCATTCGCCAATTTTTTGTTCTTCAAGTTTAAGTGAACTACGAGCCCCATTGTTAATCCTTTAAAGGAAATTATTTGTAAATTTCGACAAGTAGAACAATCAATGGAACAGGTAGACTGTTGAAATCATTGTATATATTGCTTCTATATAATCTAAGAAACATATATGCAAAGCATCCAAACAGTACAATTCGCCAATTTTTTGTTCTTCAAGTTTAAGTGAACATCGAGCCCCATTGTTAATCCTTTAAAGGTAATTATTTGTAAATTTCGACAAGTAGAACAATGATTGGAACACGCAGACGGTTGAAATCTTTGTATATATTGCTTCTATATAATCTAAGAAACATATATGCAAAGCATCTAAACAGTAACAATCGCCAATTTTTTGATCTTCAAGTTTAAGTGAACAACGAGGCCCATTGATAATCATGAAACGGAAATTATTTGTAAATTTCGACAAGTGAACAATGATTGGAACACGTAGACGGTTGAAATCTTTGTATATATTGCTTCTATATAGTCTAAGAAACATATATGCAAAGCATCCAAACAGTACAATTCGCCAATTTATTGTTCTTCAAGTTTAAGAGAACAACGAGCCCCATTGTTAATCCTTTATCGGAAATTATTTGTAACTTTCGACAAGTAGAACAATGAATGGAACAGGTAGACGGTTGAAATCTTTGTATATATTGCTTCTATATAGTCTAAGAAACATATATGCAAAGCATCTAAACAGTAACATTCGCCAATTTTTTGATCTTCAAGTTTAAGTGAACAATGAGCCCCATTGTTAATCCTTTATCGGAAATTATATGTAACTTTCGACAAGTAGAACAATGAATGGAACAGGTAGACGGTTGAAATCTTTGTATATATTGCTTCTATATAGTCTAAGAAACATATATGCAAAGCATCCAAACAGTACAGTTCGCCAATTTTTTGTTCTTCAAGTTTAAGTGAACAATGAGCCCCAATGGTTAATCCCTTAACGGAAATTATTTGTAACTTTCGACAAGTAGAACAATGAATGGGACAGGTAGACGGTTGAGATCTTTGTATATATTGCTTCTATATAGTATAAGAAACATATATGCAAAGTATCCAAACAGTACAATTCGCCAATTTATTGTTCTTCAAGTTTAAGTGAACAACGAGCCCTATTTTTAATCCTTTAAAGGAAATTATTTGTAAATTTCGACAAGTAGAACAATGATTGGGACACGTAGACGGTTGAAATCTTTGTATATATTGCTTCCATATAGTCTAAGGAACATGTACGCAAAGCATCCAAACAGTACCATTCATCAATTTTTTGTTCTACAAGTTGAAGTGAACAACGAGCCCCATTGTTAATCCTTTAAAGGAAATTACTTGTAAATTTCGACAAGTAGAACAATGTTTGGAACACGTACACGGTTGAAATCTTTGTATATATTGCTTCCATATAGTCTAAGAAACATGTAAGCAAAGCATCCAAACAGTACCATTCGCCAATTTTTTGTTCTTCAAGTTTAAGTGAACAACGAGCCCCATTGATAATCATGAAACGGAAATTATTTGTAACTTTCTACAAGTAGAACAATGAATAGAACAGGTAGACGGTTGAAATCTTTGTATATATTACTTGTATATAGTCTAAGAAACATATATGCATAGCATCCAAACAGTACCAATCGCCAATTTTTTGTTCTTCAAGTTTAAGTAAACTACGATCCCCATTGTTAATCCCTTAACGGAAATTATTTGTAACTTCCGACAAGTAGAACTGTTGGAATGGTGGTTTAATTAATTGACCTTTTTTATCTAATAATATATATTTATATAACAAAAATGTTGGCGCTAACCAGGCTTACATACTGCGTGCGTTCACTATCGAGATACTATAAAGACTAACTGAAACAAAATTCAGGCGCGTAATAGAAGAATTCGGAGCCGATAGATGGTGTGACTTGTACCATCCGGCACTATGTCTAGATTAATAAGCTTATTAATTACAACACGCCTCCTTAAGCTTATAATCTTGAATTATACATAAATTATCATTGTTGACACAATAGCTTTCTATTTTATAATCTATTCTTTCGCGCTTCAAATTAGACTTAACGCATGTCTAATTTTTTGAAGCTTTGTTTTGTCTAAGCTTTTGGTTAACATATCTGCTAAATTTAGATTTGAATCAATTTTTATAATGTCGATTACTCCTTTTTCATAGTTTTCATTTATATAATGATATTGAACTTCTATGTGCTTAGAGTTTTTTGTGAAGTTTCCGAACTTTGCGATCGCAATTGCTCCTGAATTATCCTCGTATATATCAATTGGTTTATCGAATTGTACATCAAATGATTCGCTTAGCAGGTTTTTGACAAACAGTACTTCTGTTACTGCTTCTGACATAGCAATATATTCCGCGAACGTTGAGCATTTGGTTACAGTGCTTTGTTTATGCGTTTTCCAAAAAATTATATTTCCATAAAGTCTTATTACAAACCCTGTTGTGGATTTTCTATCTACATTGTCGCCTGCATAATCAGAATCTACCATACAATCTAATAATTTGCTATTTGCATTATCACAATATGTTAGTTTTAAGTCTTTGGTCTTATATAAATACTTTAGAATTCTCATTGCATACTTATAATGTGTTTGGTTGTAGCAACTTTGGTAACGGCTTAAATAGTTAACACTATATGCTATGTCTGGCCTTGTGCCTGTACTTACGTATAATAATTCGCCAATTAAGTTTCTGTATTTGATGTTTTCATCAATTTCATCAGCTTGTTCTAACTTTAAATGTGTTTCCATTGGAGTATCGTATAGTTTTGCGCTTTCTAAATTATATTTTATAGCTAAAGATTCAATATACTTTGTTTGGCTTAAAGTCATTTTATTTCTATCTTCATTATATTCTATATCGATTCCAATATACTGGTTTATCTTACCTAAGTCTTTCACTGCAAATCTTTCCATTAGATTAGCTTTTACTTTGTTTATTTTGTTCTTGTCTCTGCAACAAATTAGGAGATCATCTACAAAGACTAGTATATATATTGAATCTTTGCTTGCATTATTTACATATAAACAATAGTCGTGATTACTTCTAACAAAGTTTAAATTTTCTATGAATTTGTTAAAACAATCATACCAAGCTCTTGGGCTTTCTCTGAGTCCATAAAGTGCCTTCTGCAATTTGCAAACTTTATTGTCTCCTGTTTCATAGCCTTTTGGTTCATTTATATAAACTTCGGTTTTCACATCACCGTTTAAGAAGGCTGTCTCGACATCCATTTGTTCTATGAATAAATTATTTCTGCAACAGAACGACAATAAAATTTTCAAAGTTTGCACCTTACCTACTGGCGAATAAACATTTTCGACATATTTTCTTTGTTGAAATCCTCTTACAACTAATCTCGCTTTATGTACATTGTTAGTTTTCTTTTTGTAAACCCATTTAACATCAATGACTTGTGGATTTGCTATTTTCCAACTCTCGATCCGCTTCACTATCAATTTTTTCTAAACAAATTAATTTAGTATTTTCTTCAATTACTTGTACATGTCTAACATTAATTATTTTACCGTTAACTAAAACTCTATAGCCATTTTCAACATAACCTACTAATACTCCTAATTGCGCTTTATTGTCCCATTTACTTTTTCTCAAGGCTTCCGGAACTCTAACAAAAACTCGGCTTCCATAGATTTTTAAATTGATTACATTTGGTTTTTTTTTGAAAAATATTTCGTAGGGAGTTTTATTCTCCGCTGTATTCGCGATTGTGCGGTTTTTCAAGTATGCTACGGTTTTCATGATTTCTGGCCAGTAACGCCTATGAATTTTTGCTTCTCTCATTAAGCATCTGCCTATATTCATAGCTGATCTATTATATCGTTCTGCTACTCTATTTAATTCATGAACATAGGGTGGACATGGTAATAGCTCAATTCCCTTAGATTTTACAAAATCATAAATTTCTCGATTCAGATATTCTTTGCCATTATCGCAGCGTAGTTTTTTAATTTTTTTATTGAATTTATTTTCTACTAAATTAACGAATTCTTTCAAACAACTTGCTGTCTCTGATTTGTTTTTAATGCAAAAGATCTTAGTGCACTTACTGTAATCGTCAATGAATGATAAAAAATATTTTTCACCGCCATAGCCGGTAGTGCTATGTGGACCATTTAAATCAGTATGAATTAATTCTAGAATTTCAGTTGTTTTGGATCTATTATTTGCAAAAGTTACATTTGCCATTTTACTTTCGATGCAATTTGCACATTTCATTTCAACATTTTCTATTTTATCTGGTAAACCTTCGACTAATTTATTTTTTACTAATTTGTTTAAATATTGAAAATTCACATGGCCAAGTGCCCTACGCCATTTTTCTTTGTCAGTTAGTTTTACTGAATTTACATACATGGTTCTACTATCTCTTTCTGATACAAAACTTTTCATGTAGTACAAATTATCCTTTTTGTTCGCTACAGCTATTAGCTCTCTAGATTTACTATAAATTTTCGCATTATCCTTTTTTGCTACTACTATACAATTTTCAGTTATTTTTGAAAAACTCAACAAATTTTGTTTGATGCCCTTAACATAATAAACATTTCTTAAATCAACATATTTTTTATTAACATCGTTTTTGAAATAAATTTTAACAGAGCCTATTTTGGTTGCATTTAATGTTTTACCATCTGGTAATTTTACGTCGACTGGATTTTTCAAATCTATATATTTATCAAAAAATTCATCATTTTTTATAATGTGATCGGTGCTCCCGCTATCTAATAGCCAGTCAATTTCAGTACAATTTTCGTTATATCCTGTTACAAAATTTACCTGCTTTGTCTTCGAATTGCACACCTGTGTTATCCACAATTCAGATTAATAGTTGTTTTCTTGGTCGTTTAGGTATTCCCTTCTGGGTGGGCCTGAACCTCGTCCTCGACCTCGTCCTCTTAGGAATCCACCTCTGAAGTTGCCTCTCGGTTGACCTCGTTGATTCTGGTTGAAATGAGCACCTCTGCCCCTGTTGCTCGGTTGTCCGTGGCTGCTTTGCTGTCCATGCCAGCAGTCCTTCTTCAAATGACCAATCTTGCCGCAGATGAGGCATTTAGGTTTTGCTTTTGTGGCAAACGTGCTTACATTGCCTTTTTTATCCGTGTCATTTTTAGACATGTTTTTTTCTTTAATTTTGGACTTAACGTAGTCGACAGTTCTTTGGTCTTCAGGGATGACATCTATAAAGTCCCCAATGTAGCTATAGCTGGGTGGCAAAGCTCTTAGCAAGTATCTCATTTTTTCTGGTTCATCTATCTTGCCTCCAGCTGTTTTAAATTCATTTATTGTTTTTTCAAACTCTACAAAGAATTCTTCTACGCTTTGATAGTTGTCTAATTTAGTCTCTTCGATTTTACCTCTACAGATAATTTGTAAGGCTGTAGATTGAGTCGTATACATCTTATCGAATCTTGACATCATAGCGAACGCTGTTGTACATTCACCGATATATTCTAGTTTTTTATCGGATACGGTACTTATTATGATTGTTCTTGCCTTTAGATCCACTTTCTTCCACTCTGTTTCTGTCCTTTTGTCTTCTTCAGTCATTAGCCTGACTGCTGGATCTTTGCATTCTTTATATTCTAGCAAGATCATTAACCTAATTTTCCAGCTAGAATAGCTTTCCCCATTGAAGATGGGTATCATGATGTCTTCTACTTTAGCTTGCTTGGCCATTCTTGTTTCTTTTCCGGTTATGTTGTCGTATATTTGGTTTTTCAGCACAATAATTTTCTTCAATTCTTCTGAGAATATTTTTCGAATTCGATTTCTTGTCTTCTTATTTGATTTAATATCTTTAACTTCTGTGTCGTGTTCTAGAATTGCCTCTTTCTTTAGCAACGACAGCATGTACTTAACTTAAGAATTTCGCCACGTGCTCTTTACTATCAATTTACCTCGTGTATCGCTTGCCGACTTTAATCCGATAGCATCGCATTTATATTTCAGGTATTTTTCGAAGAATTGTTTTATTGTTCATTACCTGATGACTTTCCCTTCATCTTTGTGCCTGTATTTTTTTTTCTTCAAGTTTTCTTGACAGTTTAAGTTTCACTTAGAACTTTGACTACTTTCCACGTGGCATTTTTATTAACCTCACTTTTTAGAGCACATAATTTTTATATTTCTCCGTGAGTAGATACAAAGATAATAAAAGTTTCTAACCACGCTCTGCTACCATGTTGGACTGGTGGTTTAATTAATTGACCTTTTTTATCTAATAATATATATTTATATAACAAAAATGTTGGCGCTAACCAGGCTTACATACTGCGTGCGTTCACTATCGAGATGCTATAAAGACTAACTGAAACAAAATTCAGGCGCGTAATAGAAGAATTCGGAGCCGATAGATGGTGTGACTTGTACCATCCGGCACTATGTCTAGATTAATAAGCTTATTAATTACAACAAGAACAATGAATGGAACAGGTAGACGTTTGAAATCAATGTATATAATGCTTCTATATAGTCTAAGAAACATATATGCAAAGCATGCAAACAGTACCATTCGCCAATTTTTTGTTCTTCAAGTTTAAGTGAACAATGAGCCCCATTGTTAATCCTTTATCGGAAATTATTTGTAACTTTCGACAAGTAGAACAATGAATGGAACTGGTAGACGGTTGAAATCTTTGTATATGTTGCTTCTATATAGTCTAAGAAACCTTATACGCAAAGCATCTAAACAGTAACATTCGCCAATTTTTTGATCTTCAAGTTTAAGTGAACAATGAGCCTCATTGTTAATCCTTTATCGGAAATTATTTGTAACTTTCGACAAGTAGAACAATGAATGGAACAGGTAGACGATTGAAATCATTGTATATATTGCTTCTATATAGTCTAAGAAACATATATGCAAATCATCCAAACAGTACAATTCGCCAATTATTTGATCTTCAAGTTTAAGTGAACAACGAGCCCCATTGATAATCATGAAACGGAAATTATTTGTAACTTTCTACAAGTAGAACAATGAATAGAACAGGTAGACGGTTGAGATCTTTGTATATATTGCTTCTATATAGTCTAAGAAACATATATGCAAAGCATCCAAACAGTACAATTCGCCAATTTATTGTTCTTCAAGTTTAAGTGAACAACGAGCCCCATTTTTAATCCTTTAAAGGAAATTATTTGTAAATTTCGACAAGTAGAACAATGATTGGAACACGTAGACGGTTGAAATCTTTGTATATATTGCTTCCATATAGTTTAAGAAACATGTACGCAAAGCATCCAAACAGTACCATTCGCCAATTTTTTGGTCTTCAAGTTTAAGTGAACAATGAGCCCCAATGGTTAATCCTTTATCGGAAATTATTTGTAATTTTCGACAAGTAGAACAATGAATGGAACAGGTAGACGGTTGAAATATTTGTATATATTGCTTCTATATAATCTAAGAAACATATATGCAAATCATCCAAACAGTACAATTCGCCAATTATTTGATCTTCAAGTTTAAGTGAACAACGAGCCCCATTGATAATCATGAAACGGAAATTATTTGTAACTTTCTAAAAGTAGAACAATGAATAGAACAGGTAGACGGTTGAAATCTTTGTATATGTTGCTTCTATATAGTCTAAGAAACATATATGCAAAGCATCCAAACAGTACCATTCGCCAATTATTTGTTCTTCAAGTTTAAGTGAACAACGAGCCCCATTGATAACCCTTTAAAGGAAATTATTTGTAAATTTCGACAAGAAGAACAATGAATGGAACAGGTAGACGGTCGAAATCATTGTATATATTGCTTCTATATAGTCTAAGAAACATATATGCAAAGCATCCAAACAGTACAATTCGACTATTTTTTGTTCTTCAAGTTTAGTGGACAATGAGCCCCAATGGTTAATCCGTTATCGGAAATTATTTGTAATTTTCGACAAGTAGAACAATGAATGGGACAGGTAGACGGTTGGTATCTTTGTATATATTGCTTCTATATAGTCTAAGAAACATATATGCAAAGCATCCAAACAGTACAATTCGCCAATTTATTGTTCTTCAAGTTTAAGTGAACAACGAGCCCCATTTTTAATCCTTTAAAGGAAATTATTTGTAAATTTCGGCAAGTAGAACAATGATTGGAACACGTAGACGGTTGAAATCTTTGTATATATTGCTTCCATATAGTCTAAGAAACATGTACGCAAAGCATCCAAACAGTACCATTCATCAATTTTTTGTTCTTCAAGATGAAGTGAACAACGAGCCCCATTGTTAAACCTTTAAAGGAAATTACTTGTAAATTTCGACAAGTAGAACAATGTTTGGAACACGTACACGGTTGAAATCTTTGTATATATTGCTTCCATATAGTCTAAGAAACATGTAAGCAAAGCATCCAAACAGTACCATTCGCCAATTTTTTGTTCTCCAAGCTTAAGTAAACTACGATCCCCATTGTTAATCCCTTAACGGAAATTATTTGTAACTTTCGACAAGCAGAACAATGAATGGAACAGGTAGACGGTTGAAATCATTGTATATATTGCTTCTATATAGTCTACGAAACATATATGCAAAGCATCCAAACAGTACAATTCGCCAATTTTTTGTTCTTCAAGTTTAAGTGAACTACGAGCCCCATTGTTAATCCTTTAAAGGAAATTATTTGTAATTTGCGACAAGCAGAACAATGAATGGAACAGGTAGACGGTTGAATTCTTTGTATATATTCCTTCTATATAGTCTAAGAAACATATGTGCAAAGCATCCAAACAGTACCATTCGCCAATTTTTTGTTCTTCAAGTTTAAGTGAACTACGAGCCCCATTGTTAATTCTTTAAAGGAAATTATTTGTAACTTTCGACAAGCAGAACAATGAATGGAGCAGGTAGACGGTTGAAATCTTTGTATATATTGCTTCTATATAATCTAAGAATCATATATGCAAAGCATCTAAACAGTAACAATCGCCAATTTTTTGATCTTCAAGTTTAAGTGAACAGCGAGCCCCATTGATAATCATGAAATGGGAATTATTTGTAACTTTCTACAAGTAGAACAATGAATAGTACGGTAGACGGGTGAAATCTTTCTTTATATTGCTTCTAAATAGTATAAGAAACATATATGCAAAGTATCCAAAAAGTACAATTCGCCAATTTTTTGTTCTTCAAGTTTAAGTGAACAATGAGCCCCAATGGTCAATCCGTTATCGGAAATTATTTGTAAATTTCGACAAGTAGAACAATGAATGGAACAGGTAGACGGTTGAATTCTTTGTATATATTCCTTCTATATAGTCTAAGAAACCTATATGCAAAGCATCTAAACAGTACAATTCGCCAATTTTTTGTTCTTCAAGTTTAAGTGAACTACGAGCCCCATTGTTAATCCTTTAAAGGAAATTATTTGTAATTTGCGACAAGCAGAACAATGAATGGAACAGGTAGACGGTTGAATTCTTTGTATATATTCCTTCTATATAGTCTAAGAAACATATGTGCAAAGCATCCAAACGGTACCATTGGCCAATTTTTTGTTCTTCAAGTTTAAGTGAACAATGAGCCCCATTGTTAATCATTTAAAGGAAATTATTTGTAACTTTCGACAAGTAGAGCAATGAATGGAACTGGTAGACGGTTGAAATCTTTGTATATGTGGCTTCTATATAGTCTACGAAACCTATATGCAAAGCATCCAAACAGTACCAGTCGCCAATTTTTTGTTCTTCAAGTTTAAGTGAACTACGAGCCCCATTGTTAATCCTTTAAAGGAAATTATTTGTAAATTTCAACAAGTAGAACAATGAATGGATCATGTAGACGGTTGAAATCTTTGTATATATTGCTTCCATATAGTCTAAGAATCATATATGCAAAGCATGCAAACAGTACCATTTGCTACTTTATTGTTCTTCAAGTTTAAGTGAACAACGAGTCCCATTGATAATCATGAAACGGAAATTATTTGTAACTTTCTACAAGTAGAACAATGAATGGAACAGGTAGACGGTTGAAATCTTTGTATATATTGCTTCTATATAGTCTAAGAAACATATATGCAAAGCATCCAAACAGTACCATTTGTCAATTTATTGTTCTTCAAGTTTAAGTGAACAACGTGTCCCATTGATAATCATGAAACGGAAATTATTTGTAACTTTCGACAAGAAGAACAATGAATAGAACAGGGAGACGGTTGAAATCTTTGTATATGTTGCTTCTATATAGTCTAAGAAACCTATATGCAAAGCATCTAAACAGTACAATTCGCCAATTTTTTGTTCTTCAAGTTTAAGTGAACTACGAGCCCCATTGTTAATCCTTTAAAGGAAATTATTTGTAATTTGCGACAAGCAGAACAATGAATGGAACAGGTAGACGGTTGAATTCTTTGTATATATTCCTTCTATATAGTCTAAGAAACATATGTGCAAAGCATCCAAACAGTACCATTCGCCAATTTTTTGTTCTTCAAGTTTAAGTGAACTACGAGCCCCATTGTTAATCCTTTAAAGGAAATTATTTGTAACTTTCGACAAGCAGAACAATGAATGGAACAGGTAGACGGTTGAAATCTTTGTATATATTGCTTCTATATAATCTAAGAATCATATATGCAAAGCATCTAAACAGTAACAATCGCCAATTTTTTGATCTTCAAGTTTAAGTGAACAGCGAGCCCCATTGATAATCATGAAATGGGAATTATTTGTAACTTTCTACAAGTAGAACAATGAATAGTACGGTAGACGGGTGAAATCTTTCTTTATATTGCTGCTAAATAGTCTAAGAAACATATATGCAAAGTATCCAAAAAGTACAATTCGCCAATTTTTTGTTCTTCAAGTTTAAGTGAACTACGATCCCCATTGTTAATCCCTTAACGGAAATTATTTGTAACTTTCGACAAGTAGAACAGTGAATGGAACAGTTAGACGGTTGAAATCTTTGTATATATTGCTTCTATATAGTATAAGGAACATATATGCAAAGCATCCAAACAGTACAATTCGCCAATTTTTTGTTCATCAAGTTTAAGTGAACAATGAGCCCCAATGGTCAATCCGTTATCGGAAATTATTTGTAACTTTCGACAAGTAGAACAATGAATGGAACAGGTAGACGGTTGAAGTCATTGTATATATTGCTTCTATATAGTCTAAGAAACATATATGCAAAGCAATCAAACAGTACCATTCGCCAATTTTTTGTTCTTCAAGTTTAAGTGAACTACGAGCCCCATTGTTAATCCTTTAAAGGAAATTATTTGTAAATTTCGACAAGTAGAACAATCAATGGAACAGGTAGACTGTTGAAATCATTGTATATATTGCTTCTATATAATCTAAGAAACATATATGCAAAGCATCCAAACAGTACAATTCGCCAATTTTTTGTTCTTCAAGTTTAAGTGAACATCGAGCCCCATTGTTAATCCTTTAAAGGTAATTATTTGTAAATTTCGACAAGTAGAACAATGAATGGATCATGTAGACGGTTGAAATCTTTGTATATATTGCTTCCATATAGTCTAAGAATCATATATGCAAAGCATGCAAACAGTACCATTTGCTACTTTATTGTTCTTCAAGTTTAAGTGAACAACGAGTCCCATTGATAATCATGAAACGGAAATTATTTGTAACTTTCTACAAGTAGAACAATGAATGGAACAGGTAGACGGTTGAAATCTTTGTATATATTGCTTCTATATAGTCTAAGAAACATATATGCAAAGCATCCAAACAGTACCATTTGTCAATTTATTGTTCTTCAAGTTTAAGTGAACAACGTGTCCCATTGATAATCATGAAACGGAAATTATTTGTAACTTTCTACAAGTAGAACAATGAATAGAACAGGTAGACGGTTGAAGTCTTTGTATATGTTGCTTCTATATAGTCTAAGAAACCTATATGCAAAGCATCCAAACAGTACCAGTCGCCAATTTTTTGTTCTTCAAGTTTAAGTGAACTACGAGCCCCATTGTTAATCCTTTAAAGGAAATTATTTGTAAATTTCGACAAGTAGAACAATGAATGGAACAGGTAGACTGTTGAAATCATTGTATATATTGCTTCTATATAGTCTAAGAAACATATATGCAAAGCATCCAAAGAGTACAATTCGCCAATTTTTTGTTCTTCAAGGTTAAGTAAACTACGATCCCCATTGTTAATCCCTTAACGGAAATTATTTGTAACTTTCGACAAGTAGAACAATGAATGGAACAAGTAGACGGTTGAAATCAATGTATATATTGCTTCTATATAGTCTAAGAAACATATATCCAAAGCATCCAAAAAGTACAATTCGCCCATTTCTTGTTCTTCAAGTTTAAGTGAACTACGAGCCCCATTGTTAATCCTTTATCGGAAATAATTTGTAATTTGCGACAAGCAGAACAATGAATGGAACAGGTAGACGATTGAAATCTTTGTATATGTTGCTTCTATATAGTCTAAGAAACCTATATGCAAAGCATCTAAACAGTACAATTCGCCAATTTTTTGATCTTCAAGTTTAAGTGAACAGCGAGCCCCATTGATAATCATGAAATGGGAATTATTTGTAACTTTCTACAAGTAGAACAATGAATAGTACGGTAGACGGGTGAAATCTTTCTTTATATTGCTGCTAAATAGTCTAAGAAACATATATGCAAAGTATCCAAAAAGTACAATTCGCCAATTTTTTGTTCTTCAAGTTTAAGTGAACTACGATCCCCATTGTTAATCCCTTAACGGAAATTATTTGTAACTTTCGACAAGTAGAACAGTGAATGGAACAGTTAGACGGTTGAAATCTTTGTATATATTGCTTCTATATAGTATAAGGAACATATATGCAAAGCATCCAAACAGTACAATTCGCCAATTTTTTGTTCATCAAGTTTAAGTGAACAATGAGCCCCAATGGTCAATCCGTTATCGGAAATTATTTGTAACTTTCGACAAGTAGAACAATGAATGGAACAGGTAGACGGTTGAAGTCATTGTATATATTGCTTCTATATAGTCTAAGAAACATATATGCAAAGCAATCAAACAGTACCATTCGCCAATTTTTTGTTCTTCAAGTTTAAGTGAACTACGAGCCCCATTGTTAATCCTTTAAAGGAAATTATTTGTAAATTTCGACAAGTAGAACAATCAATGGAACAGGTAGACTGTTGAAATCATTGTATATATTGCTTCTATATAATCTAAGAAACATATATGCAAAGCATCCAAACAGTACAATTCGCCAATTTTTTGTTCTTCAAGTTTAAGTGAACATCGAGCCCCATTGTTAATCCTTTAAAGGTAATTATTTGTAAATTTCGACAAGTAGAACAATGATTGGAACACGCAGACGGTTGAAATCTTTGTATATGTTGCTTCTATATAATCTAAGAAACATATATGCAAAGCATCTAAACAGTAACAATCGCCAATTTTTTGATCTTCAAGTTTAAGTGAACAACGAGGCCCATTGATAATCATGAAACGGAAATTATTTGTAAATTTCGACATGAAGAACAATGAATAGAACAGGTAGACGGTTGAAATCTTTGTATATGTTGCTTCTATATAGTCTAAGAAACCTATATGCAAAGCATCCAAACAGTACCAGTCGCCAATTTTTTGTTCTTCAAGTTTAAGTGAACTACGAGCCCCATTGTTAATCCTTTAAAGGAAATTATTTGTAAATTTCAACAAGTAGAACAATGAATGGATCATGTAGACGGTTGAAATCTTTGTATATATTGCTTCCATATAGTCTAAAAATCATATATGCAAAGCATGCAAACAGTACCATTTGCTACTTTATTGTTCTTCAAGTTTAAGTGAACAACGAGTCCCATTGATAATCATGAAACGGAAATTATTTGTAACTTTCTACAAGTAGAACAATGAATGGAACAGGTAGACGGTTGAAATCTTTGTATATATTGCTTCTATATAGTCTAAGAAACATATATGCAAAGCATCCAAACAGTACCATTTGTCAATTTATTGTTCTTCAAGTTTAAGTGAACAACGTGTCCCATTGATAATCATGAAACGGAAATTATTTGTAACTTTCTACAAGTAGAACAATGAATAGAACAGGTAGACGGTTGAAGTCTTTGTATATGTTGCTTCTATATAGTCTAAGAAACCTATATGCAAAGCATCCAAACAGTACCAGTCGCCAATTTTTTGTTCTTCAAGTTTAAGTGAACTACGAGCCCCATTGTTAATCCTTTAAAGGAAATTATTTGTAAATTTCGACAAGTAGAACAATGAATGGAACAGGTAGACTGTTGAAATCATTGTATATATTGCTTCTATATAGTCTAAGAAACATATATGCAAAGCATCCAAAGAGTACAATTCGCCAATTTTTTGTTCTTCAAGGTTAAGTAAACTACGATCCCCATTGTTAATCCCTTAACGGAAATTATTTGTAACTTTCGACAAGTAGAACAATGAATGGAACAAGTAGACGGTTGAAATCAATGTATATATTGCTTCTATATAGTCTAAGAAACATATATCCAAAGCATCCAAAAAGTACAATTCGCCCATTTCTTGTTCTTCAAGTTTAAGTGAACTACGAGCCCCATTGTTAATCCTTTATCGGAAATAATTTGTAACTTTCGACAAGTAGAACAATGAATGGAACAGGTAGACGGTTGAGATCTTTGTATATTTTGCTTCTATATAGTCTAAGAAACATATATGCAAAGCATCCAAACAGTACAATTCGCCAATTTTCTGTTCTTCAAGTTTAAGTGAACAATGAGCCCCAATGGTTAATCCTTTATCGGAAATTAATTGTAACTTTCTACAAGTAGAACAATGAATGGAACAGGTAGACGGTACCGATAAAGGATTAACAATGTGGTTCATTGTTCACTTAAACTTGAAAAACAAAAAATTGGCGAATGGTACTGTTTGGATGCTTTGCGTACATGTTTCTTAGACTATATGGAAGCAATATATACGAAGATTTCAACCGTCTACGTGTTCCAATCATTGTTCTACTTGTCGAAATTTACAAATAATTTCCTTTAACGGATTAACAATGGGGCTCGTTGTTCGCTTAAACTTGAAGAACAGAAAATTGGCGAATTGTACTGTTTGGATGCTTTGCATGTATGTTTCTTAGACTATATAGAAGCAATATATACAATGATTTCAACAGTCTACCTGTTCCATTCATTGTTCTACTTGTCGAAATTTACAAATAATTTCCTTTAACGGATTAACAATGGGGCTCGTAGTTCACTTTAACTTGAAGATCAAAAAATTGGCGAATTGTACTGTTTGGATGCTTTGCATATATGTTTCTTAGACTATATGGAAGCAATATATACATAGATTTCAACCGTCTACGTGTTCCAATCATTGTTATACTTGTCGAAATTTACAAATAATTTCCTTTAACGGATTAACAATGGGGCTCGTAGTTCACTTTAACTTGAAGATCAAAAAATTGGCGAATTGTACTGTTTGGATGCTTTGCATATATGTTTCCTAGACTATATAGAAGCAATATATAGAAAGATTTCAACCGTCTACCTGTTCCATTCATTGTTCTACTTGTCGAAATTTACAAATAATTTCCTTTAAAGTATTAACAATGGGGCTCGTAGTTCACTTAAACTTGAAGATCAAAAAATTGGCGAATTGTACTGTTTGGATGATTTGCATATATGTTTCTTAGATTATATAGAAGCATTATATAGAAAGATTTCAACCGCCTACCTGTTCCATTCATAGTTCTACTTGTCGAAAGTTACAAATAATTTCCGATAAAGGATTAACAATGGGGCTCATTGTTCACTTAAACTTGAAGAACATAAAATTGGCGAATGGTACTGTTTGGATGCTTTGCATATATGTTTCTTAGACTATATAGAAGCAATATATACAAAGATCTCAACCGTCTACCTGTTCCATTCATTGTTCTACTTGTCGAAAGTTACAAATAATTTCCGTTAAAGGATTAACCATTGGGGCTCATTGTTCACTTAAACTTGAAAAACAAAAAATTGGCGAATGGTACTGTTTGGATGCTTTGCGTACATGTTTCTTAGACTATATGGAAGCAATATATACGAAGATTTCAACCGTCTACGTGTTCCAATCATTGTTCTACTTGTCGAAATTTACAAATAATTTCCTTTAACGGATTAACAATGGGGCTCGTTGTTCGCTTAAACTTGAAGAACAAAAAATTGGCGAATTGTACTGTTTGGATGCTTTGCATGTATGTTTCTTAGACAATATAGAAGCAATATATACACTGATTTCAACCGTCTACCTGTTCCATTCATTGTTCTACTTGTCGAAATTGACAAATAATTTCCTTTAACGGATTAACAATGGGGCTCGTAGTTCACTTTAACTTGAAGATCAAAAAATTGGCGAATTGTACTGTTTGGATGCTTTGCATATATGTTTCTTAGACTATATAGAAGCAACATATACAAAGATTTCAACCGTCTACGTGTTCCAATCATTGTTCTACTTGTCGAAGTTTACAAATAATTTCCTTTAAAGCATTAACAATGGGGCTCGTAGTTCACTTAAACTTGAAGAACAATAAATTGGCGAATTGTACTGTTTGGATGCTTTGCATATATGTTTCTTAGACTATATAGAAGCAATATATACAAAGATTTCAACCGTCTACCTGTACCATTCATTGTTCTACTTGTCGAAAGTTACAAATAATTTCCGATAAAGGATTAACAATGGGGCTCATTGTTCACTTAAACTTGAAGAACATAAAATTGGCGAATGGTACTGTTTGGATGCTTTGCGTACATGTTCCTTAGACTATATGGAAGCAATATATACAAAGATTTCAACCGTCTACGTGTTCCAATCATTGTTATACTTGACGAAATTTACAAATAATTTCCTTTAAAGTATTAACAATGGGGCTCGTTGTTCACTTAAACTTGAAGAACAAAAAATTGGCGAATTGTACTGTTTGGATGCTTTGCATATATGTTTCTTAGACTATATAGAAGCAATATATACAAAGATTTCAACCGTCTACCTGTACCATTCATTGTTCTACTTGTCACAAGTTACAAATAATTTCTGTTAAAGTATTAACAATGGGGCTCGTAGTTCTCTTAAACTTGAAGAACAAAAAATTGGCGAATTGTACTGTTTGGATGCTTTGCATATATGTTTCTTAGACTATATAGAAGCAATATATACAATGATTTCAACCGTCTACCTGTTCCATTCATTGTTCTACTTGCCGAAATTTACAAATAATTTCCTTTAAACGATTAACAATGGGGCTCGTAGTTCACTTAATCTTGAAGAGCAAAAAATTGGCGAATTGTACTGTTTGGATGCTTTGCATATATGTTTCTTAGACTATATAGAAGCAATATATACAATGATTTCAACCGTCTACCTGTTCTATTCATATTTCTACTGTTAGAAAGTTACAAATAATTTCCGTTTCATGATTATCAATGGGGCTCGTTGTTCACTTAAACTTGAAGAACAAAAAATTGGCGTCTGGTACTGTTTGGATGCTTTGCATATATGTTTCTTAGACTATATAGAAGCAATATATACAAAGATTTCAACCGTCTACCTCTTCCATTCATTATTCTACTTGTCGAAAGTTACAAATAAATTCCGGTAAAGGATTAACAATGGGGCTCGTAGTTCACTCAAAAATCGAAGAACAAAAAATTGGCGAATGGTACTGTTTGGATGCTTTGCATATATGTTTCTTAGACTATATAGAAGCAATATATACAAAGATTTCAACCGTCTACCTGTTCCAATCATTGTTATACTTGTCGAAATTTACAAATAATTTCCTTTAAAGTATTAACAATGGGGCTCGTTGTTCTCTTAAACTTGAAGAACAATAAATTGGCGAATGGTACTGTTTGGATGCTTTGCATATATGTTTCTTAGACTATATAGAAGTAATATATACAAAGATTTCACCCGCCTACCTGTTCCATTCATTGTTCATCTTGTCGAAAGTTACAAATAATTTCTGTTAAAGGATTAACAATGGGGCTCATTGTTCACTTAAACTTGAAGAACAAAAAATTGGCGCTTGGTACTGTTTGGATGCTTTGCGTACATGTTTCTTAGACTATATGGAAGCAATATCTACAAAGATTTCATCCGTCTACGTGTTCCAATCATTGTTCTACTAGTAGAAAGTTACAATTAATTTCCTTTAAAGGATTAACGATGGGGCTCGTAGTTCACTTAAACCTGAAGAGCAAAAAATTGGCGAATTGTACTGTTTGGACGCTTTGCATATTTGTTTCTTAGACTATATGGAAGCAATATATACAAAGATTTCAACCCTCTACGTGTTCCAATCATTGTTCTACTTGTAGAAAGTTACAATTAATTTCCGTTAAAGGATTAACAATGGGGTTCGTAGTTCACTTAAAGTTGAAGATCAAAAAATTGGCGATTGTTACTGTTTAGATGCTTTGCATATATGTTTCTTAGATTATATAGAAGCAATATATACAAAGATTTCAACCGTCTACCTGTTCCATTCATTGTTCTACTTGTCGAAAATTACAAATAATTTCCGATAAAGGATTAACCATGGGGGCTCATAGTTAACTTAAATTTGAAGAACCAAAAATTGGCGACTGGTACTGTTTTGATGCTTTGCATATATGTTTCTTAGACTATACAGAAGCAACATATAAAAAGATTTCAACCGTCTACCAGTTCCATTCATTGTTCTACTTGTCGAAAGTTAGAAATAATTTCCGTTAAGGGATTAACAATGGGGATCGTAGTTTACTTAAACTTGAAGAACAAAAAATTGGCGAATTGTACTGTTTGGATGCTTTGCATATATGTTTCTTAGACTATATAGAAGCAACATATACAAAGATTTCAACCGTCTACGTGTTCCAATCATTGTTCTACTTGTCGAAGTTTACAAATAATTTCCTTTAAAGCATTAACAATGGGGCTCGTAGTTCACTTAAACTTGAAGAACAATAAATTGGCGAATTGTACTGTTTGGATGCTTTGCATATATGTTTCTTAGACTATATAGAAGCAATATATACAAAGATTTCAACCGTCTACCTGTACCATTCATTGTTCTACTTGTCGAAAGTTACAAATAATTTCCGATAAAGGATTAACAATGGGGCTCATTGTTCACTTAAACTTGAAGAACATAAAATTGGCGAATGGTACTGTTTGGATGCTTTGCGTACATGTTCCTTAGACTATATGGAAGCAACATATACAAAGATTTCAACCGTCTACTTGTCCCAATCATGGTAGTAATATATACAAAGATTTCAACCGTCTACGTGTTCCAATCATTGTTCTACTTGTAGAAAGTTACAATTAATTTCCTTTAAAGTATTAACAATGGGGCTCGTTGTTCTCTTAAACTTGAAGAACAATAAATTGGCGAATGGTACTGTTTGGATGCTTTGCATATATGTTTCTTAGACTATATAGAAGTAATATATGCAAAGATTTCACCCGCCTACCTGTTCCATTCATTGTTCTACTTGTCGAAAATTACAAATAATTTCCGATAAAGGATTAACCATGGGGGCTCATAGTTAACTTAAATATGAAGAACAAAAAATTGGCGACTGGTACTGTTTGGATGCTTTGCATATATGTTTCTTAGACTATGTAGAAGCAACATATACAAAGATTTCAACCGTCTACTTGTTCCAATCATTGTTCGACTTGCCGAAATTTACAAATAATTTCCTTTAAAGGATTAACAATGGGGCTCGTAGTTCACTTAAACTTGAAGAACAAAAAATTGGCGAATTGTACTGTTTGGATGCTTTGCATATATGTTTCTTAGACTATATAGAAGCAATATATACAAAGAATTCAACAGTCTACCTGTTCCATTCATTGTTCTACTTGTCGAAATTTACAATTAATTTCCGTTAAAGGATTAACAATGGGGCTCTTAGTTCACTTAAACTTGAAGAACAAAGCATTGGCGAATTGTACTGTTTGGATGCTTTGCATATATGTTTCGTAGACTATATAGAAGCAATATATACAATGATTTCAACCGTCTACATGATCCATTCATTGTTCTACTTGTCGAAATTTACTAATAATTTCCTTTAAAGGATTAACAATGGGGCTCGTAGTTCACTTAAACTTGAAGAACAAAAAATTGGCGAATGGTACTGTTTGGATGCTTTGCATATATGTTTCTTATACTATATAGAAGCAATATATACAAAGATTTCAACCGTCTACGCGTTCCAATCATTGTTCTACTTGTCGAAATTTACAAATAATTTCCTTTAAAGGATTAACAATGGGGCTCGTTGTTCACTTAAACTTGAAGAACAAAAAATTGGCGAATGGTACTGTTTGGATGCTTTGCATATATGTTTCTTAGACTATATAGAAGCAATATATACATTGATTTCAACCGGCTACCTGTTTCATTCATTGTTCTACTTGTCGAAAGTTACAAATAAATTCCTTTAAAGGATTAACAATGGGGCTCGTAGTTCACTTAAACTTGAAGAGAAAAAAATTGTCGAATTGTACTGTTTGGATGCTTTGCATATATGTTTCTTAAACTATATAGAAGCAATATATACAATGATTTCAACCGTCTACCTGTTCCATTCATTGTTCTACTTGTCGAAAGTTACAAATAATTTCCGTTAAGGGATTAACAATGGGGATCGTAGTTTACTTAAACTTGAAGAACAAAAAATTGGCGAATTGTACTGTTTGGATGCTTTGCATATATGTTTCTTAGACTATATAGAAGCAATATATACAATGATTTCAACCGTCTACCTGTTCCATTCATTGTTCTACTTGTCGAAAGTTACAAATAATTTCCGTTAAGGGATTAACAATGGGGATCGTAGTTTACTTAAACTTGAAGAACAAAAAATTGGCGAATTGTACTGTTATATGCTTTGCTTATATGTTTCTTAGACTATATAGAAGCAATATATACAAGGATTTCAACCGTCTACCTGGTCCATTCATTGTTCTACTTGTCGAAAGTTACAAATAATTACCGATAAAGGATTAACCATTGGGGCTCATTGTTCACTTAAACTTGAAGAACAAAAAATTGGCGAATTGTACTGTTTGGATGCTTTGCATATATGTTTCATAGACTATATAGATGCAATATATACAAAGATTTCAACCGTCTACCTGTTCCATTCATTGTTCTACTTGTCGAAAGTTACAAATAATTTCCTTTAAAGGATTAACAATGGGGCTCATTGTTCACTTAAACTTGAAGAACAAAAAATTGGCGAATTGTACTGTTTGGATGCTTTGCATATATGTTTCTTAGACTATATAGAAGCAATATATACAATGATTTCAACAGTCTACCTGTTCCATTCATTGTTCTACTTGTCGAAATTTACAAATAATTTCCTTTAAAGGATTAACAATGGGGCTCGTAGTTCACTTAAACTTGAAGAGCAAAAAATTGGCGAATTGTACTGTTTGGATGCTTTGCATATATGCTTCTTAGACTATATAGAAGTAATATATACAAAGATTTCACCCGCCTACCTGTTCCATTCATTGTTCTACTTGTCGAAAGTTACAAATAATTTCCGATAAAGGATTAACAATGGGGCTCATTGTTCACTTAAACTTGAAGAACATAAAATTGGCGAATGGTACTGTTTGGATGCTTTGCCTATATGATTCTTAGACTATATAGAAGCAATATATACAAAGATTTCAACCGTCTAACTGTTCAATTCATTGTTCTACTTGTCGAAAATTACAAATAATTTCCGATAAAGGATTAACAATGGGGCTCATTGTTCACTTAAACTTGAAGAACATAAAATTGGCGAATGGTACTGTTTGGATGCTTTGCGTACATGTTCCTTAGACTATATGGAAGCAACATATACAAAGACTTCAACCGTCTACTTGTTCCAATCATTGTTCTACTTGTCGAAATTTACAAATAATTTCCTTTAAAGTATTAACAATGGGGCTCGTTGTTCTCTTAAACTTGAAGAACAATAAATTGGCGAATGGTACTGTTTGGATGCTTTGCATATATGTTTCTTAGACTATATAGAAGTAATATATGCAAAGATTTCACCCGCCTACCTGTTACATTCATTGTTCTTCTTGTCGAAAGTTACAAATAATTTCTGTTAAAGGATTAACAATGGGGCTCATTGTTCACTTAAACTTGAAGAACAAAAAATTGGCGCATGGTACTGTTTGGATGCTTTGCGTACATGTTTCTTAGACTATATGGAAGCAATATATACAAAGATTTCATCCGTCTACGTGTTCCAATCATTGTTCTACTAGTACAAAGTTACAATTAATTTCCTTTAAAGGATTAACGATGGGGCTCGTAGATCACTTAAACTTGAAGAGCAAAAAATTGGCGAATTGTACTGTTTGGACGCTTTGCATATATGTTTCTTAGACTATATGGTAGCAATATATACAAAGATTTCAACCGTCTACGTGTTCCAATCATTGTTCTACTTGTAGAAAGTTACAATTAATTTCCGTTAAAGGATTAACAATGGGGCTCGTAGTTCACTTAAAGTTGAAGATCAAAAAATTGGCGATTGTTACTGTTTAGATGCTTTGCATATATGTTTCTTAGATTATATAGAAGCAATATATACAAAGAATTCAACCGTCTACCTGTTCCATTCATTGTTCTACTTGTCGAAAGTTACAAATAATTTCCGATAAAGGATTAACCATGGGGGCTCATAGTTAACTTAAATTTGAAGAACAAAAAATTGGCGACTGGTACTGTTTGGATGCTTTGCATATATGTTTCTTAGACGATATGGAAGCAATATATACAAAGATTTCAACCGTCTATGTGTTCCAATCATTGTTCTACTTGTAGAAAGTTACAATTAATTTCCGTTAAAGGATTAACCATTGGGGCTCATTGTTCACTTAAACTTGAAGAACAAAAAATTGGCGAATTGTACTGTTTGGATGCTTTGCATATATGTCTCCTAGACTATATAGAAGCAACATATACAAAGATTTCAACCGTCTACCTGTTCTATTCATTGTTCTACTTGTCGAAAGTTACAAATAATTTCCGTTAATGGATTAACAATGGGGCTCGTTGTTCACTTAAACTTGAAGAACAATAAATTGGCAAATTGTACTGTTTGGATGCTTTGCATATATGTTTCTTAGACTATATAGAAGCAATATATACAAAGAATTCAACCGTCTACCTGTTCCATTCATTGTTCTACTTGTCGAATGTTACAAATAATTTCCGATAAAGGATTAACCATTGGGGTTCATTGTTCACTTAAACTTGAAAAACAAAAAATTGGCAAATTGTACTGTTTGGACGCTTTGCATATATGTTTCTTAGACTATATGGTAGTAATATATACAAAGATTTCAACCGTCTACGTGTTCCAATCATTGTTCTACTTGTAGAAAGTTACAATTAATTTCCTTTAAAGTATTAACAATGGGGCTCGTTGTTCTCTTAAACTTGAAGAACAATAAATTGGCGAATGGTACTGTTTGGATGCTTTGCATATATGTTTCTTAGACTATATAGAAGTAATATATGCAAAGATTTCACCCGCCTACCTGTTCCATTCATTGTTCTTCTTGTCGAAAGTTACAAATAATTTCTGTTAAAGGATTAACAATGGGGCTCATTGTTCACTTAAACTTGAAGAACAAAAAATTGGCGCATGGTACTGTTTGGATGCTTTGCATATATGTTTCGTAGACTATATAGAAGCAATATATACAATGATTTCAACCGTCTACATGATCCATTCATTGTTCTACTTGTCGAAATTTACAAATAATTTCCTTTAAAGGATTAACAATGGGGCTCGTAGTTCACTTAAACTTGAAGAACAAAAAATTGGCGAATGGTACTGTTTGGATGCTTTGCATATATGTTTCTTAGACTATATAGAAGCAATATATACAAAGATTTCAACCGTCTACCTGTTCCATTCATTGTTCTACTTGTCGAAAATTACAAATAATTTCCGATAAAGGATTAACCATGGGGGCTCATAGTTAACTTAAATATGAAGAACAAAAAATTGGCGACTGGTACTGTTTGGATGCTTTGCATATATGTTTCTTAGACTATGTAGAAGCAACATATACAAAGATTTCAACCGTCTACTTGTTCCAATCATTGTTCGACTTGCCGAAATTTACAAATAATTTCCTTTAAAGGATTAACAATGGGGCTCGTAGTTCACTTAAACTTGAAGAACAAAAAATTGGCGAATTGTACTGTTTGGATGCTTTGCATATATGTTTCTTAGACTATATAGAAGCAATATATACAAAGAATTCAACAGTCTACCTGTTCCATTCATTGTTCTACTTGTCGAAATTTACAATTAATTTCCGTTAAAGGATTAACAATGGGGCTCTTAGTTCACTTAAACTTGAAGAACAAAGCATTGGCGAATTGTACTGTTTGGATGCTTTGCATATATGTTTCGTAGACTATATAGAAGCAATATATACAATGATTTCAACCGTCTACATGATCCATTCATTGTTCTACTTGTCGAAATTTACAAATAATTTCCTTTAAAGGATTAACAATGGGGCTCGTAGTTCACTTAAACTTGAAGAACAAAAAATTGGCGAATGGTACTGTTTGGATGCTTTGCATATATGTTTCTTATACTATATAGAAGCAATATATACAAAGATTTCAACCGTCTACGTGTTCCAATCATTGTTCTACTTGTCGAAATTTACAAATAATTTCCTTTAAAGGATTAACAATGGGGCTCGTTGTTCACTTAAACTTGAAGAACAAAAAATTGGCGAATGGTACTGTTTGGATGCTTTGCATATATGTTTCTTAGACTATATAGAAGCAATATATACATTGATTTCAACCGGCTACCTGTTTCATTCATTGTTCTACTTGTCGAAAGTTACAAATAAATTCCTTTAAAGGATTAACAATGGGGCTCGTAGTTCACTTAAACTTGAAGAGAAAAAAATTGTCGAATTGTACTGTTTGGATGCTTTGCATATATGTTTCTTAAACTATATAGAAGCAATATATACAATGATTTCAACCGTCTACCTGTTCCATTCATTGTTCTACTTGTCGAAAGTTACAAATAATTTCCGTTAAGGGATTAACAATGGGGATCGTAGTTTACTTAAACTTGAAGAACAAAAAATTGGCGAATTGTACTGTTTGGATGCTTTGCATATATGTTTCTTAGACTATATAGAAGCAATATATACAATGATTTCAACCGTCTACCTGTTCCATTCATTGTTCTACTTGTCGAAAGTTACAAATAATTTCCGATAAAGGATTAACCATTGGGGCTCATTGTTCACTTAAACTTGAAGAACATAAAATTGGCGAATGGTACTGTTTGGATGCTTTGCGTACATGTTCCTTAGACTATATGGAAGCAACATATACAAAGACTTCAACCGTCTACTTGTTCCAATCATTGTTCTACTTGTCGAAATTTACAAATAATTTCCTTTAAAGTATTAACAATGGGGCTCGTTGTTCTCTTAAACTTGAAGAACAATAAATTGGCGAATGGTACTGTTTGGATGCTTTGCATATATGTTTCTTAGACTATATAGAAGTAATATATGCAAAGATTTCACCCGCCTACCTGTTACATTCATTGTTCTTCTTGTCGAAAGTTACAAATAATTTCTGTTAAAGGATTAACAATGGGGCTCATTGTTCACTTAAACTTGAAGAACAAAAAATTGGCGCATGGTACTGTTTGGATGCTTTGCGTACATGTTTCTTAGACTATATGGAAGCAATATATACAAAGATTTCATCCGTCTACGTGTTCCAATCATTGTTCTACTAGTACAAAGTTACAATTAATTTCCTTTAAAGGATTAACGATGGGGCTCGTAGATCACTTAAACTTGAAGAGCAAAAAATTGGCGAATTGTACTGTTTGGACGCTTTGCATATATGTTTCTTAGACTATATGGTAGCAATATATACAAAGATTTCAACCGTCTACGTGTTCCAATCATTGTTCTACTTGTAGAAAGTTACAATTAATTTCCGTTAAAGGATTAACAATGGGGCTCGTAGTTCACTTAAAGTTGAAGATCAAAAAATTGGCGATTGTTACTGTTTAGATGCTTTGCATATATGTTTCTTAGATTATATAGAAGCAATATATACAAAGATTTCAACCGTCTACCTGTTCCATTCATTGTTCTACTTGTCGAAAGTTACAAATAATTTCCGATAAAGGATTAACCATGGGGGCTCATAGTTAACTTAAATTTGAAGAACAAAAAATTGGCGACTGGTACTGTTTGGATGCTTTGCATATATGTTTCTTAGACGATATGGAAGCAATATATACAAAGATTTCAACCGTCTATGTGTTCCAATCATTGTTCTACTTGTAGAAAGTTACAATTAATTTCCGTTAAAGGATTAACCATTGGGGCTCATTGTTCACTTAAACTTGAAGAACAAAAAATTGGCGAATTGTACTGTTTGGATGCTTTGCATATATGTTTCCTAGACTATATAGAAGCAACATATACAAAGATTTCAACCGTCTACCTGTTCTATTCATTGTTCTACTTGTCGAAAGTTACAAATAATTTCCGTTAATGGATTAACAATGGGGCTCGTTGTTCACTTAAACTTGAAGAACAATAAATTGGCGAATTGTACTGTTTGGATGCTTTGCATATATGTTTCTTAGACTATATAGAAGCAATATATACAAAGAATTCAACCGTCTACCTGTTCCATTCATTGTTCTACTTGTCGAATGTTACAAATAATTTCCGATAAAGGATTAACCATTGGGGTTCATTGTTCACTTAAACTTGAAAAACAAAAAATTGGCAAATTGTACTGTTTGGACGCTTTGCATATATGTTTCTTAGACTATATGGTAGTAATATATACAAAGATTTCAACCGTCTACGTGTTCCAATCATTGTTCTACTTGTAGAAAGTTACAATTAATTTCCTTTAAAGTATTAACAATGGGGCTCGTTGTTCTCTTAAACTTGAAGAACAATAAAAAGGCGAATGGTACTGTTTGGATGCTTTGCATATATGTTTCTTAGACTATATAGAAGTAATATATGCAAAGATTTCACCCGCCTACCTGTTCCATTCATTGTTCTTCTTGTCGAAAGTTACAAATAATTTCTGTTAAAGGATTAACAATGGGGCTCATTGTTCACTTAAACTTGAAGAACAAAAAATTGGCGCATGGTACTGTTTGGATGCTTTGCATATATGTTTCGTAGACTATATAGAAGCAATATATACAATGATTTCAACCGTCTACATGATCCATTCATTGTTCTACTTGTCGAAATTTACAAATAATTTCCTTTAAAGGATTAACAATGGGGCTCGTAGTTCACTTAAACTTGAAGAACAAAAAATTGGCGAATGGTACTGTTTGGATGCTTTGCATATATGTTTCTTAGACTATATAGAAGCAATATATACAAAGATTTCAACCGTCTACCTGTTCCATTCATTGTTCTACTTGTCGAAAATTACAAATAATTTCCGATAAAGGATTAACCATGGGGGCTCATAGTTAACTTAAATATGAAGAACAAAAAATTGGCGACTGGTACTGTTTGGATGCTTTGCATATATGTTTCTTAGACTATGTAGAAGCAACATATACAAAGATTTCAACCGTCTACTTGTTCCAATCATTGTTCGACTTGCCGAAATTTACAAATAATTTCCTTTAAAGGATTAACAATGGGGCTCGTAGTTCACTTAAACTTGAAGAACAAAAAATTGGCGAATTGTACTGTTTGGATGCTTTGCATATATGTTTCTTAGACTATATAGAAGCAATATATACAAAGAATTCAACAGTCTACCTGTTCCATTCATTGTTCTACTTGTCGAAATTTACAATTAATTTCCGTTAAAGGATTAACAATGGGGCTCTTAGTTCACTTAAACTTGAAGAACAAAGCATTGGCGAATTGTACTGTTTGGATGCTTTGCATATATGTTTCGTAGACTATATAGAAGCAATATATACAATGATTTCAACCGTCTACATGATCCATTCATTGTTCTACTTGTCGAAATTTACAAATAATTTCCTTTAAAGGATTAACAATGGGGCTCGTAGTTCACTTAAACTTGAAGAACAAAAAATTGGCGAATGGTACTGTTTGGATGCTTTGCATATATGTTTCTTATACTATATAGAAGCAATATATACAAAGATTTCAACCGTCTACGTGTTCCAATCATTGTTCTACTTGTCGAAATTTACAAATAATTTCCTTTAAAGGATTAACAATGGGGCTCGTTGTTCACTTAAACTTGAAGAACAAAAAATTGGCGAATGGTACTGTTTGGATGCTTTGCATATATGTTTCTTAGACTATATAGAAGCAATATATACATTGATTTCAACCGGCTACCTGTTTCATTCATTGTTCTACTTGTCGAAAGTTACAAATAAATTCCTTTAAAGGATTAACAATGGGGCTCGTAGTTCACTTAAACTTGAAGAGAAAAAAATTGTCGAATTGTACTGTTTGCATGCTTTGCATATATGTTTCTTAAACTATATAGAAGCAATATATACAATGATTTCAACCGTCTACCTGTTCCATTCATTGTTCTACTTGTCGAAAGTTACAAATAATTTCCGTTAAGGGATTAACAATGGGGATCGTAGTTTACTTAAACTTGAAGAACAAAAAATTGGCGAATTGTACTGTTTGGATGCTTTGCATATATGTTTCTTAGACTATATAGAAGCAATATATACAATGATTTCAACCGTCTACCTGTTCCATTCATTGTTCTACTTGTCGAAAGTTACAAATAATTTCCGTTAAGGGATTAACAATGGGGATCGTAGTTTACTTAAACTTGAAGAACAAAAAATTGGCGAATTGTACTGTTATATGCTTTGCTTATATGTTTCTTAGACTATATAGAAGCAATATATACAAGGATTTCAACCGTCTACCTGGTCCATTCATTGTTCTACTTGTCGAAAGTTACAAATAATTACCGATAAAGGATTAACCATTGGGGCTCATTGTTCACTTAAACTTGAAGAACAAAAAATTGGCGAATTGTACTGTTTGGATGCTTTGCATATATGTTTCATAGACTATATAGATGCAATATATACAAAGATTTCAACCGTCTACCTGTTCCATTCATTGTTCTACTTGTCGAAAGTTACAAATAATTTCCTTTAAAGGATTAACAATGGGGCTCATTGTTCACTTAAACTTGAAGAACAAAAAATTGGCGAATTGTACTGTTTGGATGCTTTGCATATATGTTTCTTAGACTATATAGAAGCAATATATACAATGATTTCAACAGTCTACCTGTTCCATTCATTGTTCTACTTGTCGAAATTTACAAATAATTTCCTTTAAAGGATTAACAATGGGGCTCGTAGTTCACTTAAACTTGAAGAACAAAAAATTGGCGAATGGTACTGTTAGGATGCTTTGCATATATGTTTCTTAGACTATATAGAAGCAATATATACATTGATTTCAACCGGCTACCTGTTCCATTCATTGTTCTACTTGTCGAAATTTACAAATAATTTCCGATAAAGGATTAACCATTTTGGCTCATTGTTCACTTAAACTTGAAGGACAAACAATTGGCGAATTGTACTGTTTGGATGCTTTGCATATATGTTTCTTAGACTATATAGATGCAATATATACAAAGATTTCAACCGGCTACCTGTTCCATTCATTGTTCTACTTGTCGAAAGTTACAAATAATTTCCTTTAAAGGATTAACAATGGGGCTCATTGTTCACTTAAACTTGAAGAACAAAAAATTGGCGAACTGTACTGTTTGGATGCTTTGCATATATGTTTCGTAGACTATATAGAAGCAATATATATAAAGAATTCAACCGTCTACATGTTCCATTCATTGTTCTACTTGTCGAAAGTTACAAATAATTTCCGATAAAGGATTAACCATTGGGGCTCATTGTTCACTTAAACATGAAAAACAAAAAATTGGCGAATTGTACTGTTTGGATGCTTTCCATATATGTTTCTTAGACTATATAGAAGCAATATATACAAGGATTTCAACCGTCTACCTGGTCCATTCATTGTTCTACTTGTCGAAAGTTACAAATAATTACCGATAAAGGATTAACCATTGGGGCTCATTGTTCACTTAAACTTGAAGAACAAAAAATTGGCGAATTGTACTGTTTGGATGCTTTGCATATATGTTTCATAGACTATATAGATGCAATATATACAAAGATTTCAACCGTCTACCTGTTCCATTCATTGTTCTACTTGTCGAAAGTTACAAATAATTTCCTTTAAAGGATTAACAATGGGGCTCATTGTTCACTTAAACTTGAAGAACAAAAAATTGGCGAATTGTACTGTTTGGATGCTTTGCATATATGTTTCTTAGACTATATAGAAGCAATATATACAATGATTTCAACAGTCTACCTGTTCCATTCATTGTTCTACTTGTCGAAATTTACAAATAATTTCCTTTAAAGGATTAACAATGGGGCTCGTAGTTCACTTAAACTTGAAGAACAAAAAATTGGCGAATGGTACTGTTAGGATGCTTTGCATATATGTTTCTTAGACTATATAGAAGCAATATATACATTGATTTCAACCGGATACCTGTTCCATTCATTGTTCTACTTGTCGAAATTTACAAATAATTTCCGATAAAGGATTAACCATTTTGGCTCATTGTTCACTTAAACTTGAAGAACAAACAATTGGCGAATTGTACTGTTTGGATGCTTTGCATATATGTTTCTTAGACTATATAGATGCAATATATACAAAGATTTCAACCGGCTACCTGTTCCATTCATTGTTCTACTTGTCGAAAGTTACAAATAATTTCCTTTAAAGGATTAACAATGGGGCTCATTGTTCACTTAAACTTGAAGAACAAAAAATTGGCGAACTGTACTGTTTGGATGCTTTGCATATATGTTTCTTAGACTATATAGAAGCAATATATACAATGATTTCAACAGTCTACCTGTTCCATTCATTGTTCGACTTGTCGAAATTTACAATTAATTTCCGGTAAAGGATTAACAATGGGGCTCGTAGTTCACTTAAACTTGAAGTACAAAAAATTGGCGAATTGTACTGTTTGGATGCTTTGCACATATGTTTCGTAGACTATATATAAGCAATATATATAAAGAATTCAACCGTCTACCTGTTCCATTCATTGTTCTACTTGTCGAAAGTTACAAATAATTTCCGATAAAGGATTAACCATTGGGGCTCATTGTTCACTTAAACATGAAAAACAAAAAATTGGCGAATTGTACTGTTTGGATGCTTTGCATATATGTTTCTTAGACTATATAGAAGCAATATATACAAAGATTTCAACCGTCTACCTGTTCCATTCATTGTTCGACTTGTCGAAAGTTACAATTAATTTCCGTTAAAGTATTAACAATGGGGCTCGTAGTTCACTTAAACTTGAAGAGCAAAAAATTGGCGAATTGTACTGTTTGGATGCTTTGCATATATGTTTCTTGGACTATATAGAAGCAATATATACAATGATTTCAACCGTCTACCTGTTCCATTCATTGTTCTACTTCTCGAATGTTACAAATAATTTCCGTTAAGGGATTAACAATGGGGATCGTAGTTTACTTAAACTTGAAGAACAAAAAATTGGGGAATTGTACTGTTTGGATGCTTTGCATATATGTTTCTTAGACTATATAGAAGCAATATATACAATGATTTGAACCGTCTACCTATTCCATTCATTGTTCTACTTGTCGAAATTTACAAATAATTTCCTTTAAAGGATTAACAATGGGGCTCGTAGTTCACTTAAACTTGAAGAGCAAAAAATTGTCGAATTGTACTGTTTGGATGCTTTGCATATATGTTTCTCAAACTATATAGAAGCAATATATACAATGATTTCAACTGTCTACCTGTTCCATTCATTGTTCTACTTGTCGAAAGTTACAAATAATTTCCGTTAAGGGATTAACAATGGGGATCGTAGTTTACTTAAACTTGAAGAACAAAAAATTGGCGAATTGTACTGTTTGGATGCTTTGCATATATGTTTCTTAGACTATATAGAAGCAATATATACAATGATTTCAACCGTCTACCTGTTCCATTCATTGTTCTACTTGTCGAAAGTTACAAATAATTTCCTTTAAAGGATTAACAATGGGGCTCATTGTTCACTTAAACTTGAAGAACAAAAAATTGGCGAACTGTACTGTTTGAATGCTTTGCATATATGTTTCTTAGACTATATAGAAGCAATATATACAATGATTTCAACCGTCTACCTGTTCCATTCATTGTTCTACTTGTCGAATGTTACAATTAATTTCCGTTAAGGGATTAACAATGGGGATCGTAGTTTACTTAAACTTGAAGAACAAAAAATTGACGAATTGTACTGTTTGGATGCTTTGCATATATGTTTCTTAGACTATATAGAAGCAATATATACAATGATTTCAACCGTCTACCTATTCCATTCATTGTTCTACTTGCCGAAATTTACAAATAATTTCCTTTAAAGTATTAACAATGGGGCTCGTAGTTCACTTAAACTTGAAGAGCAAAAAATTGTCGAATTGTACTGTTTGGATGCTTTGCATATATGTTTCTTAAACTATATAGAAGCAATATATACAATGATTTCAACCGTCTACCTGTTCCATTCATTGTTCTACTTGTCGAAAGTTACAAATAATTTCCGTTAAGTGATTAACAATGGGGATCGTAGTTTACTTAAACTTGAAGAACAAAAAATTGGCGAATTGTACTGTTTGGATGCTTTGCATATATGTTTCTTAGACTATATAGAAGCAATATATACAATGATTTCAACCGTCTACCTGCTCCATTCATTGTTCTACTTCTCGAAAGTTACAAATAATTACCGATAAAGGATTAACCATTGAGGCTCATTGTTCACTTACACTTGAAGAACAAAAAATTGGCGAATTGTACTGTTTGGATGCTTTGCATATATGTTTCTTAGACTATATAGAAGCAATATATACAATGATTTCAACCGTCTACCTGTTCCATTCATTGTTCTACTTGTCGAAAGTTACAAATAATTTCCTTTAAAGGATTAACAATGGGGCTCATTGTTCACTTAAACTTGAAAAACAAAAAATTGGCGAATTGTACTGTTTGGATGCTTTGCATATATGTTTCTTAGACTATATAGAAGCAATATATACAAAGATTTCAACCGTCTACCTGTTCCATTCATTGTTCGACTTGTCGAAAGTTACAATTAATTTCCGTTAAAGTATTAACAATGGGGCTCGTAGTTCACTTAAACTTGAAGAGCAAAAAATTGGCGAATTGTACTGTTTGGATGCTTTGCATATATGTTTCTTGGACTATATAGAAGCAATATATACAATGATTTCAACCGTCTACCTGTTCCATTCATTGTTCTACTTCTCGAATGTTACAAATAATTTCCGTTAAGGGATTAACAATGGGGATCGTAGTTTACTTAAACTTGAAGAACAAAAAATTGGGGAATTGTACTGTTTGGATGCTTTGCATATATGTTTCTTAGACTATATAGAAGCAATATATACAATGATTTGAACCGTCTACCTATTCCATTCATTGTTCTACTTGTCGAAATTTACAAATAATTTCCTTTAAAGGATTAACAATGGGGCTCGTAGTTCACTTAAACTTGAAGAGCAAAAAATTGTCGAATTGTACTGTTTGGATGCTTTGCATATATGTTTCTTAAACTATATAGAAGCAATATATACAATGATTTCAACTGTCTACCTGTTCCATTCATTGTTCTACTTGTCGAAAGTTACAAATAATTTCCGTTAAGGGATTAACAATGGGGATCGTAGTTTACTTAAACTTGAAGAACAAAAAATTGGCGAATTGTACTGTTTGGATGCTTTGCATATATGTTTCTTAGACTATATAGAAGCAATATATACAAAGATTTCAACCGTCTACGTGTTCCATTCATTGTTCTACTTGTCGAAAGTTACAATTAATTTCCGTTAAAGTATTAACAATGGGGCTCGTAGTTCACTTAAACTTGAAGAGCAAAAAATTGGCGAACTGTACTGTTTGAATGCTTTGCATATATGTTTCTTGGACTATATAGAATCAATATATACAATGATTTCAACCGTCTACCTGTTCCATTCATTGTTCTACTTGTCGAATGTTACAAATAATTTCCGTTAAGGGATTAACAATGGGGATCGTAGTTTACTTAAACTTGAAGAACAAAAAATTGGCGAATTGTACTGTTTGGATGCTTTGCATATATGTTTCTTAGACTATATAGAAGCAATATATACAATGATTTCAACCGTCTACCTATTCCATTCATTGTTCTACTTGTCGAAATTTACAAATAATTTCCTTTAAAGGATTAACAATGGGGCTCGTAGTTTACTTAAACTTGAAGAGCAAAAAATTGTCGAATTGTACGGTTTGGATGCTTTGCATATATGTTTCTTAAACTATATAGAAGCAATATATACAATGATTTCAACTGTCTACCTGTTCCATTCATTGTTCTACTTGTCGAAAGTTACAAATAATTTCCGTTAAGGGATTAACAATGGGGATCGTAGTTTACTTAAACTTGAAGAACAAAAAATTGGCGAATTGTACTGTTTGGATGCTTTGCTTATATGTTTCTTAGACTATATAGAAGCAATATATACAAGGATTTCAACCGTCTACCTGTTCCATTCATTGTTCTACTTGTCGAAAGTTACAAATAATTACCGATAAAGGATTAACCATTGGGGCTCATTGTTCACTTACACTTGAAGAACAAAAAATTGGCGAATTGTACTGTTTGGATGCTTTGCATATATGTTTCATAGACTATATAGGTGCAATATATACAAAGATTTCAACCGTCTACCTGTTCCATTCATTGTTCTACTTGTTGAAAGTTACAAATAATTTCCTTTAAAGGATTAACAATGGGGCTCATTGTTCACTTAAACTTGAAGAACAAAAAATTGGCGAACTGTACTGTTTGAATGCTTTGCATATATGTTTCTTAGACTATATAGAAGCAATATATACAATGAATTCAACCGTCTACCTGTTCCATTCATTGTTCTACTTGTCGAATGTTACAATTAATTTCCGTTAAGGGATTAACAATGGGGATCGTAGTTTACTTAAACTTGAAGAACAAAAAATTGGCGAATTGTACTGTTTGGATGCTTTGCATATATGTTTCTTAGACTATATAGAAGCAATATATACAATGATTTCAACCGTCTACCTGTTCCATTCATTGTTCTACTTGTCGAAAGTTACAAATAATTACCGATAAAGGATTAACCATTGGGGCTCATTGTTCACTTACACTTGAAGAACAAAAAATTGGCGAATTGTACTGTTTGGATGCTTTGCATATATGTTTCTTAGACTATATAGAAGCAATATATACATTGATTTCAACCGGCTACCTGTTCCATTCATTGTTCTACTTGTCGAAAGTTACAAATAATTTCCTATAAAGGATTAACAATGGGGCTCATTGTTCACTTAAACTTGAAGGACAAAAAATTGGCGAATGGTACTGTTTGGATGCTTTGCGTACATGTTTCTTAGACTATATGGAAGCAATATATACAAGGATTTCAACCGTCTACCTGTTCCATTCATTGTTCTACTTGTCGAAAGTTACAAATAATTACCGATAAAGGATTAACCATTGGGGCTCATTGTTCACTTAAACTTGAAGAACAAAAAATTGGCGAATTGTACTGTTTGGATGCTTTGCATATATGTTTCTTAGACTATATAGAAGCAATATATACAAAGATTTCAACCGTCTACCTGTTCCATTCATTGTTCGACTTGTCGAAATTTACAATTAATTTCCTGTAAAGGATTAACAATGGGGCTCGTAGTTCACTTAAACTTGAAGTACAAAAAATTGGCGAATTGTACTGTTTGGATGCTTTGCATATATGTTTCGTAGACTATATAGAAGCAATATATATAAAGAATTCAACCGTCTACCTGTTCCATTCATTGTTCTACTTGTCGAAAGTTACAAATAATTTCCGATAAAGGATTAACCATTGGGCCTCATTGTTCACTTAAACATGAAAAACAAAAAATTGGCGAATTGTACTGTTTGGATGCTTTGCATATATGTTTCTTAGACTATATAGAAGCAATATATAAAAAGATTTCAACCGTCTACCAGTTCCATTCATTGTTCTACTTGTCGAAAGTTACAAATAATTTCCGATAAAGGATTAACAATGGGGCTCGTAGTTCACTTAAACTTGAAGTACAAAAAATTGGCGAATTGTACTGTTTGGATGCTTTGCATATATGTTTCGTAGACTATATAGAAGCAATATATATAAAGAATTCAACCGTCTACCTGTTCCAATCATTGTTCTACTTGTCGAAATTTACAAATAATTTCCTTTAAAGGATTAACCATTGGGGCTCATTGTTCACTTAAACATGAAAAACAAAAAATTGGCGAATTCTACTGTTTGGATGCTTTGCATATATGTTTCTTAGACTATATAGAAGCAATATATACAAAGATTTCAACCGTCTACCTGTTCCATTCATTGTTCTACTTGTCGAAAGTTACAAATAATTTCCTTTAAAGGATTAACCATTGGGGCTCATTGTTCACTTAAACTTGAAGAACAAAAAATTGGCGAATTGTACTGTTTGGATGCTTTGCATATATGTTTCTTATACTATATAGAAGCAATATATACAAAGATTTCAACCGTCTACGTGTTCCATTCATTGTTCTACTTGTCGAAAGTTACAATTAATTTCCGTTAAAGTATTAACAATGGGGCTCGTAGTTCACTTAAACTTGAAGAGCAAAAAATTGGCGAATTGTACTGTTTGGATGCTTTGCATATATGTTTCTTGGACTATATAGAAGCAATATATACAATGATTTCAACAGTCTACCTGTTCCATTCATTGTTCTACTTGTCGAATGTTACAAATAATTTCCGTTAAGGGATTAACAATGGGGATCGTAGTTTACATAAACTTGAAGAACAAAAAATTGGCGAATTGTACTGTTTGGATGCTTTGCATATATGTTTCTTAGACTATATAGAAGCAATATATACAATGATTTCAACCGTCTACCTATTCCATTCATTGTTCTACTTGTCGAAATTTACAAATAATTTCCTTTAAAGGATTAACAATGGGGCTCGTAGTTCACTTAAACTTGAAGAGCAAAAAATTGTCGAATTGTACTGTTTGGATGCTTTGCATATATGTTTCTTAAACTATATAGAAGCAATATATACAATGATTTCAACTGTCTACCTGTTCCATTCATTGTTCTACTTGTCGAAAGTTACAAATAATTTCCGTTAAGGGATTAACAATGGGGATCGTAGTTTACTTAAACTTGAAGAACAAAAAATTGGCGAATTGTACTGTTTGGATGCTTTGCATATATGTTTCTTAGACTATATAGAAGCAATATATACAATGATTTCAACCGTCTACCTGTTCCATTCATTGTTCTACTTGTCGAAAGTTACAAATAATTTCCGTTAAGTGATTAACAATGGGGATCGTAGTTTACTTAAACTTGAAGAAAAAAAATTGGCGAATTGTACTGTTTGGATGCTTAGCTTATATGTTTCTTAGACTATATAGAAGCAATATATACAAGGATTTCAACCGTCTACCTGTTCCATTCATTGTTCTACTTGTCGAAAGTTACAAATAATTACCGATAAAGGATTAACCATTGGGGCTCATTGTTCACTTACACTTGAAGAACAAAAAATTGGCGAATTGTACTGTTTGGATGCTTTGCATATATGTTTCATAGACTATATAGATGCAATATATACAAAGATTTCAACCGTCTACCTGTTCCATTCACTGTTCTACTTGTCGAAAGTTACAAATAATTTCCGTTAAGGGATTAACAATGGGGATCGTAGTTCACTTAAACTTGAAGAACAAAAAATTGGCGAATTGTACTGTTTGGATGCTTTGCGTACATGTTTCTTAGACTATATGGAAGCAATATATACAAAGATTTCAACCATCTACGTGTTCCAATCATTGTTCTACTTGTAGAAAGTTACAATTAATTTCCGTTAAGGGATTAACAATGGGGCTCGTAGTTCACTTAAACTTGAAGAACAAAAAATTGGCGAATTGTACTGTTTGGATGCTTTGCGTACATGTTTCTTAGACTATATGGAAGCAATATATACAAAGATTTCAACCATCTACGTGTTCCAATCATTGTTCTACTTGTAGAAAGTTACAATTAATTTCCGTTAAGGGATTAACAATGGGGCTCGTAGTTCACTTAAACTTGAAGAACAAAAAATTGGCGAATTGTACTGTTTGGATGCTTTGCATATATGTTTCTTATACTATATAGAAGCAATATATACAAAGATTTCAACCGTCTACGTGTTCCATTCATTGTTCTACTTGTCGAAAGTTACAAATAATTTCCTTTAAAGGATTAACAATGGGGCTCATTGTTCACTTAAACTTGAAGAACAAAAAATTGGCGAACTGTACTGTTTGGATGCTTTGCATATATGTTTCTTAGACTATATAGAAGCAATATATACAATGATTTCAACAGTCTACCTGTTCCATTCATTGTTCTACTTGTCGAAATTTACAAATAATTTCCTTTAAAGGATTAACAATGGGGCTCGTAGTTCACTTAAACTTGAAGAACAAAAAATTGGCGAATGGTACGGTTAGGATGCTTTGCATATATGTTTCTTAGACTATATAGAAGCAATATATACATTGATTTCAACCGGCTACCTGTTCCATTCATTGTTCTACTTGTCGAAATTTACAAATAATTTCCGATAAAGGATTAACCATTGGGGCTCATTGTTCACTTAAACTTGAAGAACAAACAATTGGCGAATTGTACTGTTTGGATGCTTTGCATATATGTTTCTTAGACTATATAGAAGCAATATATACAAAGATTTCAACCGTCTACCTGTTCCATTCATTGTTCGACTTGTCGAAATTTACAATTAATTTCCTGTAAAGGATTAACAATGGGGCTCGTAGTTCACTTAAACTTGAAGTACAAAAAATTGGCGAATTGTACTGTTTGGATGCTTTGCATATATGTTTCGTAGACTATATAGAAGCAATATATATAAAGAATTCAACCGTCTACCTGTTCCATTCATTGTTCTACTTGTCGAAAGTTACAAATAATTTCCGATAAAGGATTAACCATTGGGCCTCATTGTTCACTTAAACATGAAAAACAAAAAATTGGCGAATTGTACTGTTTGGATGCTTTGCATATATGTTTCTTAGACTATATAGAAGCAATATATAAAAAGATTTCAACCGTCTACCAGTTCCATTCATTGTTCTACTTGTCGAAAGTTACAAATAATTTCCGATAAAGGATTAACAATGGGGCTCATTGTTCACTTAAACTTGAAGAACAAACAATTGGCGAATTGTACTGTTTGGATGCTTTGCATATATGTTTCTTGGACTATATAGAAGCAATATATACAATGATTTCAACCGTCTACCTGTTCCATTCATTGTTCTACTTGTCGAAAGTTACAAATAATTACCGATAAAGGATTAACCATTGGGGCTCATTGTTCACTTACACTTGAAGAACAAAAAATTGGCGAATTGTACTGTTTGGATGCTTTGCATATATGTTTCATAGACTATATAGATGCAATATATACAAAGATTTCAACCGTCTACCTGTTCCATTCACTGTTCTACTTGTCGAAAGTTACAAATAATTTCCGTTAAGGGATTAACAATGGGGATCGTAGTTCACTTAAACTTGAAGAACAAAAAATTGGCGAATTGTACTGTTTGGATGCTTTGCGTACATGTTTCTTAGACTATATGGAAGCAATATATACAAAGATTTCAACCATCTACGTGTTCCAATCATTGTTCTACTTGTAGAAAGTAACAATTAATTTCCGTTAAGGGATTAACAATGGGGCTCGTAGTTCACTTAAACTTGAAGAACAAAAAATTGGCGAATTGTACTGTTTGGATGCTTTGCGTACATGTTTCTTAGACTATATGGAAGCAATATATACAAAGATTTCAACCATCTACGTGTTCCAATCATTGTTCTACTTGTAGAAAGTTACAATTAATTTCCGTTAAGGGATTAACAATGGGGCTCGTAGTTCACTTAAACTTGAAGAACAAAAAATTGGCGAATTGTACTGTTTGGATGCTTTGCATATATGTTTCTTATACTATATAGAAGCAATATATACAAAGATTTCAACCGTCTACGTGGTCCATTCATTGTTCTACTTGTCGAAAGTTACAAATAATTTCCTTTAAAGGATTAACAATGGGGCTCATTGTTCACTTAAACTTGAAGAACAAAAAATTGGCGAACTGTACTGTTTGGATGCTTTGCATATATGTTTCTTAGACTATATAGAAGCAATATATACAATGATTTCAACAGTCTACCTGTTCCATTCATTGTTCTACTTGTCGAAATTTACAAATAATTTCCTTTAAAGGATTAACAATGGGGCTCGTAGTTCACTTAAACTTGAAGAACAAAAAATTGGCGAATGGTACGGTTAGGATGCTTTGCATATATGTTTCTTAGACTATATAGAAGCAATATATACATTGATTTCAACCGGCTACCTGTTCCATTCATTGTTCTACTTGTCGAAATTTACAAATAATTTCCGATAAAGGATTAACCATTGGAGCTCATTGTTCACTTAAACTTGAAGAACAAACAATTGGCGAATTGTACTGTTTGGATGCTTTGCATATATGTTTCTTGGACTATATAGAAGCAATATATACAATGATTTCAACCGTCTACCTGTTCCATTCATTGTTCTACTTGTCGAAATTTACAAATAATTTCCTTTAAAGGATTAACAATGGGGCTCGTTGTTCACTTAAACTTGAAGAACAAAAAAGTGGCGAATGGTACTGTTTGGGTGCTTTGCATATATGTTTCTTAGACTATATAGAAGCAATATATACAAAGATTTCAACCGTCTACCTGTTCCATTCATTGTTCTACTTGTCGAAAGTTACAAATAATTTCCGATAAAGGATTAACAATGGGGCTCATTGTTCACTTAAACTTGGAGAACAAAAAATTGGCGAATGGTACTGTTTGGATGCATGGCATATATGTTTCTTAGACTATATAGAAGCAATATATACAAAGATTTCAACCGTGTACCTGTTCCATTCATTGTTCTACTTGTCGAAAGTTACAAATAATTTCCTTTAAAGGATTAACAATGGGGCTCATTGTTCACTTAAACTTGAAGAATAAAAAATTGGCGAATTGTACTGTTTGGATGCTTTGCATATATGTTTCTTAGACTATATAGAAGCACTATATACAATGATTTCAACCGTCTACCTGTTCCATTCACTGTTCTACTTGTCGAAATTTACAAATAATTTCCTTTAAAGGATTAACAATGGGGCTCGTAGTTCACTTAAACTAGAAGAACAAAAAATTGGCGAATGGTACTGTTTGGATGCTTTGCATATATGTTTCTTAGACTATATAGAAGCAATATATACAAAGATTTCAACCGTCTACCTTTTCCATTCATTGTTCTACTTGTCGAAAGTTACAAATAATTTCCGATAACGGATTAAACATTGGGGCTCATTGTTCACTTAAACTTGAAGAACAAAAAATTACCGAATTGTACTGTCTGGATGCTTTGCATATATGTTTCTTATACTATATAGAAGCAATATATACAAAGATTTCAACCGTCTACCTGTTCCATTCACTGTTCTACTTGTCGAAAGTTACAAATAATTTCCGTTAAGGGATTAACAATGGGGATCGTAGTTCACTTAAACTTGAAGAACAAAAAATTGGCGAATTGTACTGTTTGGATGCTTTGCGTACATGTTTCTTAGACTATATGGAAGCAATATATACAAAGATTTCAACCATCTACGTGTTCCAATCATTGTCCTACTTGTAGAAAGTTACAATTAATTTCCGTTAAGGGATTAACAATGGGGCTCGTAGTTCACTTAAACTTGAAGAACAAAAAATTGGCGAATGGTACTGTTTGGATGCTTTGCATAAATGTTTCTTAGACTATATAGAAGCAATATATACATTGATTTCAACCGGCTACCTGTTCCTTTCATTGTTCTACTTGTCGAAATTTACAAATAATTTCCTTTAAAGGATTAACAATGGGGCTCGTTGTTCACTTAAACTTGAAGAACAAAAAATTGGCGAATGGTACTGTTTGGATGCTTTGCATATATGTTTCTTAGACTATATAGAAGCAATATATACATTGATTTCAACCGGCTACCTGTTTCATTCATTGTTCTACTTGTCGAAAGTTACAAATAAATTCCTTTAAAGGATTAACAATGGGGCTCGTAGTTCACTTAAACTTGAAGAGAAAAAAATTGTCGAATTGTACTGTTTGGATGCTTTGCATATATGTTTCTTAAACTATATAGAAGCAATATATACAATGATTTCAACCGTCTACCTGTTCCATTCATTGTTCTACTTGTCGAAAGTTACAAATAATTTCCGTTAAGGGATTAACAATGGGGATCGTAGTTTACTTAAACTTGAAGAACAAAAAATTGGCGAATTGTACTGTTTGGATGCTTTGCATATATGTTTCTTAGACTATATAGAAGCAATATATACAATGATTTCAACCGTCTACCTGTTCCATTCATTGTTCTACTTGTCGAAAGTTACAAATAATTTCCGTTAAGGGATTAACAATGGGGATCGTAGTTTACTTAAACTTGAAGAACAAAAAATTGGCGAATTGTACTGTTTATATGCTTTGCTTATATGTTTCTTAGACTATATAGAAGCAATATATACAAGGATTTCAACCGTCTACCTGTTCCATTCATTGTTCTACTTGTCGAAAGTTACAAATAATTACCGATAAAGGATTAACCATTGGGGCTCATTGTTCACTTAAACTTGAAGAACAAAAAATTGGCGAATTGTACTGTTTGGATGCTTTGCATATATGTTTCTTAGACTATAAAGAAGCAATATATACATTGATTTCAACCGTCTACCTTTTCCATTCATTGTTCTACTTGTCGCAAGTTACAAATAATTTCCGTTAAAGTATTAACAATGGGGCTCGTAGTTCACTTAAACTTGAAGAACAAAAAATTGGCGAATTGTACTGTTTGGATGCTTTGCATATATGTATCTTAGACTATATAGAAGCAATATATACAAGGATTTCAACCGTCTACCTGTTCCATTCATTGTTCTACTTGCCGAAATTTACAAATAATTTCCTTTAAAGGATTAACAATGGGGCTCGTAGTTCACTTAAACTTGAAGAGCAAAAAATTGGCGAATTGTACTGTTTGGATGCTTTGCATAGATGTTTCTTAGACTATTTAGAAGCAATATATAGAAATATTTCACCCGTCTACCTGTACTATTCATTGTTCTACTTGTAGAAAGTTACAAATAATTTCCATTTCATGATTATCAATGGGGCTCGCTGTTCACTTAAACTTGAAGATCAATAAATAGGCGATTGTTACTGTTTAGATGCTTTGCATATAGGTTTCTTAGACTATATAGAAGCAACATATACAAAGATTTCAACCGTCTACGTGTTCCAATCATTGTTCTACTTGTCGAAGTTTACAAATAATTTCCTTTAAAGGATTAACAATGGGGCTCGTTGTTCACTTAAACTTGAAGAACAAAAAAGTGGCGAATGGTACTGTTTGGTTGCATTGCATATATGTTTCTTAAACTATATAGAAGCAATATATACAAAGATTTCAACCGTCTACCTGTTCCATTCATTGTTCTACTTGTCGAAAGTTACAAATAATTTCCGATAAAGGATTAACAATGGGGCTCATTGTTCACTTAAACTTGAAGAACAAAAAATTGGCGAATGGTACTGTTTGGATGCTTTGCATATATGTTTCTTAGACTATATAGAAGCAATATATACAAAGGTTTCAACCGTCTACCTGTTCCATTCATTGTTCTACTTGTCGAAAGTTACAAATAATTTCCTTTAAAGGATTAACAATGGGGCTCATTGTTCACTTAAACTTGAAGAACAAAAATTTGGCGAATTGTACTGTTTGGATGCTTTGCATATATGTTTCTTAGACTCTATAGAAGCAATATATACAATGATTTCAACCGTCTACCTGTTCCATTCATTGTTCTACTTGTCGAATGTTACAAATAATTTCCGTTAAGGGATTAACAATGGGGATCGTAGTTTACTTAAACTTGAAGAACAAAAAATTGGCGAATGGTACTGTTTGGATGCTTTGCATATATGTTTCTTAGACTATATGGAAGCAATATATACAAAGATTTCAACCGTCTACGTGTTCCAATCATTGTTCTACTTGTCGAAATTTACAAATAATTTCCTTTAAAGGATTAACAATGGGGCTCGTTGTTCACTTAAACTTGAAGAACAAAAAAGTGGCGAATGGTACTGTTTGGGTGCTTTGCATATATGTTTCTTAGACTATATAGAAGCAATATATACAAAGATTTCAACCGTCTACCTGTTCCATTCATTGTTCTACTTGTCGAAAGTTACAAATAATTTCCTTTAAAGGATTAACAATGGGGCTCATTGTTCACTTAAACTTGAAGAACAAAAAACTGGCGAATTGTACTGTTTGGATGCTTTGCATATATGTTTCTTAGACTATATAGAAGCAATATATACAAGGATTTCAACCGTCTACCTGTTCCATTCATTGTTCTACTTGTCGAAAGTTACAAATAATTACCGATAAAGGATTAACCATTGGGGCTCATTGTTCACTTAAACTTGAAGAACAAAAAATTGGCGAATTGTACTGTTTGGATGCTTTGCATATATGTTTCTTAGACTATAAAGAAGCAATATATACATTGATTTCAACCGTCTACCTTTTCCATTCATTGTTCTACTTGTCGCAAGTTACAAATAATTTCCGTTAAAGTATTAACAATGGGGCTCGTAGTTCACTTAAACTTGAAGAACAAAAAATTGGCGAATTGTACTGTTTGGATGCTTTGCATATATGTATCTTAGACTATATAGAAGCAATATATACAAGGATTTCAACCGTCTACCTGTTCCATTCATTGTTCTACTTGCCGAAATTTACAAATAATTTCCTTTAAAGGATTAACAATGGGGCTCGTAGTTCACTTAAACTTGAAGAGCAAAAAATTGGCGAATTGTACTGTTTGGATGCTTTGCATAGATGTTTCTTAGACTATTTAGAAGCAATATATAGAAATATTTCACCCGTCTACCTGTACTATTCATTGTTCTACTTGTAGAAAGTTACAAATAATTTCCATTTCATGATTATCAATGGGGCTCGCTGTTCACTTAAACTTGAAGATCAATAAATAGGCGATTGTTACTGTTTAGATGCTTTGCATATAGGTTTCTTAGACTATATAGAAGCAACATATACAAAGATTTCAACCGTCTACGTGTTCCAATCATTGTTCTACTTGTCGTATTTTACAAATAATTTCCTTTAAAGGATTAACAATGGGGCTCGTTGTTCACTTAAACTTGAAGAACAAAAAAGTGGCGAATGGTACTGTTTGGGTGCATTGCATATATGTTTCTTAAACTATATAGAAGCAATATATACAAAGATTTCAACCGTCTACCTGTTCCATTCATTGTTCTACTTGTCGAAAGTTACAAATAATTTCCTTTAAAGGATTAACAATGGGGCTCATTGTTCACTTAAACTTGAAGAACAAAAATTTGGCGAATTGTACTGTTTGGATGCTTTGCATATATGTTTCTTAGACTCTATAGAAGCAATATATACAATGATTTCAACCGTCTACCTGTTCCATTCATTGTTCTACTTGTCGAATGTTACAAATAATTTCCGTTAAGGGATTAACAATGGGGATCGTAGTTTACTTAAACTTGAAGAACAAAAAATTGGCGAATGGTACTGTTTGGATGCTTTGCATATATGTTTCTTAGACTATATGGAAGCAATATATACAAAGATTTCAACCGTCTACGTGTTCCAATCATTGTTCTACTTGTCGAAATTTACAAATAATTTCCTTTAAAGGATTAACAATGGGGCTCATTGTTCACTTAAACTTGGAGAACAAAAAATTGGCGAATGGTACTGTTTGGATGCTTTGCATATATGTTTCTTAGACTATATGGAAGCAATATATACAAAGATTTCAACCGTCTACGTGTTCCAATCATTGTTCTACTTGTCGAAATTTACAAATAATTTCCTTTAAAGGATTAACAATGGGGCTCGTTGTTCACTTAAACTTGAAGAACAAAAAAGTGGCGAATGGTACTGTTTGGGTGCTTTGCATATATGTTTCTTAGACTATATAGAAGCAATATATACAAAGATTTCAACCGTCTACCTGTTCCATTCATTGTTCTACTTGTCGAAAGTTACAAATAATTTCCTTTAAAGGATTAACAATGGGGCTCATTGTTCACTTAAACTTGAAGAACAAAAAATTGGCGAATTGTACTGTTTGGATGCTTTGCATATATGTTTCTTAGACTATATAGAAGCAATATATACAAAGGTTTCAACCGTCTACCTGTTCCATTCATTGTTCTACTTGTCGAAAGTTACAAATAATTTCCTTTAAAGGATTAACAATGGGGCTCATTGTTCACTTAAACTTGAAGAACAAAAAATTGGCGTATTGTACTGTTTGGATGCTTTGCATATATGTTTCTTAGACTATATAGAAGCAATATATACAATGATTTCAACCGTCTACCTGTTCCATTCATTGTTCTACTTGTCGAAGGTTACAAATAATTTCCGTTAAGGGATTAACAATGGGGATCGTAGTTTACTTAAACTTGAAGAACAAAAAATTGGCGAATGGTACTGTTTGGATGCTTTGCATATATGTTTCTTAGACTATATGGAAGCAATATATACAAAGATTTCAACCGTCTACGTGTTCCAATCATTGTTCTACTTGTCGAAATTTACAAATAATTTCCTTTAAAGGATTAACAATGGGGCTCGTTGTTCACTTAAACTTGAAGAACAAAAAAGTGGCGAATGGTACTGTTTGGGTGCTTTGCATATATGTTTCTTAGACTATATAGAAGCAATATATACAAAGATTTCAACCGTCTACCTGTTCCATTCATTGTTCTACTTGTCGAAAGTTACAAATAATTTCCTTTAAAGGATTAACAATGGGGCTCATTGTTCACTTAAACTTGAAGAACAAAAAATTGGCGAATTGTACTGTTTGGATGCTTTGCATATATGTTTCTTAGACTATATAGAAGCAATATATACAAAGATTTCAACCCTCTACCTGTTCCATTCATTGTTCTACTTGTCGAAAGTTACAAATAATTTCCGATAAAGGATTAACAATGGGGCTCGTAGTTCACTTAAACTTGAAGAACAAAAAATTGGCAAATGTTACTGTTTGGATGCTTTGCATATATGTTTCTTAGACTATATAGAAGCAATATATACAAAGATTTCAACCGTCTACCTGTTCCATTCATTGTTCTACTTGTCGAAAGTTACAAATAATTTCCGTTAAAGTATTAACAATGGGGCTCGTAGTTCACTTATACTTGAAGATCAAATAATTGGCGAATTGTACTGTTTGGATGATTTGCATATATGTTTCTTAGACTTTATAGAAGCAATATATACAAAGATTTCAACCCTCTACCTGTTCCATTCATTGTTCTACTTGTCGAAAGTTACAAATAATTTCCGATAAATAATTAACAATGGGTCTCATTGTTCACTTAATCTTGAAGAACAAAAAATTGGCGAATGGTACTGTTTGAATGCTTTGCATATATGTTTCTTAGACTACATGGAAGCAATATATACAAAGATTTCAACCGTCTACGTGTTCCAATCATTGTTCTACTTGTCGAAATTTACAAATAATTTCCTTTAAAGGATTAACAATGGGGCTCGTTGTTCACTTAAACTTGAAGAACAAAAAAGTGTCGAATGGTACTGTTTGGATGCTTTGCATATATGTTTCTTAGACTATATAGAAGCAATATATACATTGATTTCAACCGTCTACCTGTTCCATTCATTGTTCTACTTGTCGAAAGTTACAAATAAGTTCCGTTAAAGTATTAACAATGGGGCTCGTAGTTCACTTAAACTTGAAGGTCAAATAATTGGCGAATTGTACTGTTTGGATGATTTGCATATATGTATCTTAGACTTTATAGAAGCAATATATACAAAGATTTCAACCGTCTACCTGTTCCATTCATTGATCTACTTGTCGAAAGTTACAAATAATTTCCGATAAAGGATTAACAATGGGTCTCATTGTTCACTTAAACTTGAAGAACAAAAAATTGGCGAATGGTACTGTTTGGATGCTTTGCATATATGTTTCTTAGACTATATGGAATCAATATATACAAAGATTTCAACCGTCTACGTGTTCCAATCATTGTTCTACTTGTCGAAATTTACAAATAATTTTCTTTAAAGGATTAACAATGGGGCTCGTTGTTCACTTAAACTTGAAGAACAAAAAAGTGGCGAATGGTACTGTTTGGGTGCTTTGCATATATGTTTCTTAGACTATATAGAAGCAATATATACAAAGATTTCAACCGTCTACCTGTTCCATTCATTGTTCTACTTGTCGAAAGTTACAAATAATTTCCGATAAAGGATTAACAATGGGGCTCATTGTTCACTTATACTTGGAGAACAAAAAATTGGCGAATGGTACTGTTTGGATGCTTTGCATATATGTTTCTTAGACTATATAGAAGCAATATATACAAAGATTTCAACCGTCTACCTGTTCCATTCATTGTTCTACTTGTCGAAAGTTACAAATAATTTCCGATAAAGGATTAACAATGGGGCTCATTGTTCACTTATACTTGGAGAACAAAAAATTGGCGAATGGTACTGTTTGGATGCTTTGCATATATGTTTCTTAGACTATATAGAAGCAATATATACAAAGATTTCAACCGTCTACCTGTTCCATTCATTGTTCTACTTGTCGAATGTTACAAATAATTTCCGTTTCATGATTATCAATGGGGCTCGTTGTTCACTTAAACTTGAAGAACAAAAAATTGGCGAATGGTACTGTTTGGATGCTTTGCATATATGTTTCTTAGACTATATAGAAGCAATATATACAAAGATTTCAACCGTCTACCTGTTCCATTCACTGTTCTACTTGTCGAAATTTACAAATAGTTTCCGATAACGGATTAACCATTGGGGCTCATTGTTCACTTAAACTTGAAGAACAAAAAATTGGCGAATGGTACTGTTTGGATGCTTTGCATATATGTTTCTTAGACTATATAGAAGCAATATATACAAAGATTTCAACCGTCTACCTGTTCCATTCATTGTTCTACTTGTCGAATGTTACAAATAATTTCCGTTTCATGATTATCAATGGGGCTCGTTGTTCACTTAAACTTGAAGAACAAAAAATTGGCGAATGGTACTGTTTGGATGCTTTGCATATATGTTTCTTAGACTATATAGAAGCAATATATACAAAGATTTCAACCGTCTACCTGTTCCATTCACTGTTCTACTTGTCGAAATTTACAAATAGTTTCCGATAACGGATTAACCATTGGGGCTCATTGTTCACTTAAACTTGAAGAACAAAAAATTGGCGAATTGTACTGTTTGGATGCTTTGCATATATGTTTCTTATACTATATAGAAGCAATATATACAAAGATTTCAACCGTCTACCTGTCCCATTCATTGTTCTACTTGTCGAAAATTACAAATAATTACCGATAAAGGATTAACCATTGGGGCTCATTGTTCACTTAAACTTGAAGAACAAAAAATTGGCGCATCGTACTGTTTGGATGCTTTGCATATATGTTTCTTAGACTATATAGAAGCAATATATACAAAGATTTCAACCGTCTACCTGTTCCATTCATTGTTCTACATGTCGAAAGTTACAAATAATTTCCGATAAAGGATTAACAATGGGGCTCGTAGTTCACTTAAACTTGAAGAACAAAAAATTGTCGAATTGTACTGTTTGGATGCTTTGCATATATGTTTCTTAGACTATATAGAAGCAATATATACAATGATTTCAACTGTCTACCTATTCCATTCATTGTTCTACTTGCCGAAATTTACAAATAATTTCCTTTAAAGGATTAACAATGGGGCTCGTAGTTCACTTAAACTTGAAGAGCAAAAAATTGTCGAATTTTACTGTTTGGATGCTTTGCATATATGTTTCTTAGACTATATAGAAGCAATATATACAATGATTTCAACCGTCTACCTGTTCCATTCATTGTTCTACTTGTCGAAAGTTACAAATAATTTCCGTTAAGGGATTAACAATGGGGATCGTAGTTTACTTAAACTTGAAGAACAAAAAATTGGCGAATTGTACTGTTTGGATGCTTTGCATATATGTTTCTTAGACTATATAGAAGCTATATATACAAGGATTTCAACCGTCTACCTGTTCCATTCAGTGTTCTACTTGTCGAAAGTTACAAATAATTACCGATAAAGGATTAACCATTGGGGCTCATTGTTCACTTAAACTTGAAGAACAAAAAATTTGCGAATTGTACTGTTTGGATGCTTTGCATATATGTTTCTTAGACTATATAGATGCAATATATACATAGATTTCAACCGTCTACCTGTTCCATTCATTGTTCTACTTGTCGAAATTTACAAATAATTTCCGTTAAATTATTAATAATGGGGCTCGTAGTTCACTTAAACTTGAAGATCAAATAATTGGCGAATTGTACTGTTTGGATGATTTGCATATATGTTTCTTAGACTATATAGAAGCAATATATACAAAGATTTCAACCGTCTACCTGTTCCATTCATTGATCTACTTGTCGAAAGTTACAAATAATTTCCGATAAAGGATTAACAATGGGTCTCATTGTTCACTTAAACTTGAAGAACAAAAAATTGGCGAATGGTACTGTTTGGATGCTTTGCATATATGTTTCTTAGACTATATGGAAGCAATATATACAAAGATTTCAACCGTCTACGTGTTCCAATCATTGTTCTACTTGTCGAAATTTACAAATAATTTCCTTTAAAGGATTAACAATGGGGCTCGTTGTTCACTTAAACTTGAAGAACAAAAAAGTGGCGAATGGTACTGTTTGGATGCTTTGCATATATGTTTCTTAGACTATATAGAAGCAATATATACAAAGATTTCAACCGTCTACCTGTTCCATTCATTGTTCTACTTGTCGAAAGTTACAAATAATTTCCGATAACGGATTAACCATTGGGGCTCATTGTTCACTTAAACTTGAAGAACAAAAAATTGGCGAATTGTACTGTTTGGATGCTTTGCATATATGTTTCTTATACTATATAGAAGCAATATATACAAAGATTTCAACCGTCTACCTGTTCCATTCATTGTTCTACTTGTTGAAAGTTACAAATAATTTCCTTTAAAGGATTAACAATGGGGCTCATTGTTCACTTAAACTTGGAGGACAAAAAATTGGCGAATTATACTGTTTGGATGCTTTGCATATATGTTTCTTAGACTATATAGAAGCAATATATACAATGATTTCAACCGTCTACCTGTTCCATTCATTGTTCTACTTGTCGAAAGTTACAAATAATTACCGATAAAGGATTAACCATTGGGGCTCATTGTTCACTTAAACTTGAAGAACAAAAAATTGGCGAATTGTACTGTTTGGATGCTTTGCATATATGTTTCTTAGACTATATAGAAGCAATATATACAAAGATTTCAACCGTCTACCTGTTCCATTCATTGTTCTACTTGTCGAAAGTTACAAATAATTTCCGATAAAGGATTAACAATGGGGATCGTAGTTTACTTAATCTTGAAGAACAAGAAATTGGCGAATTGTGCTGTTTGGATGCTTTGCATATATGTTTCTTAGACTATATAGAAGCAATATATACAAAGATTTCAACCGTCTACCTGTTCCATTCATTGTTCTACTTGTCGAAAGTTACAAATAATTTCCTTTAAAGGATTAACAATGGGGCTCGTAGTTCACTTAAACTTGAAGAACAAAAAATTGGCGAATTGTACTGTTTGGATGCTTTGCACATATGTTTCATAGACTATATAGAAGCAATATATACAATGATTTCAACCGTCTACCTGTTCCATTCCTTGTTCTACTTGTCGAAAGTTACAAATAATTTCCTTTAAAGGATTAACAATGGGGCTCGTTGTTCACTTAAACTTGAAGATCAAATAATTGGCGATTTGTACTGTTTGGATGATTTGCATATATGTTTCTTAGACTTTATAGAAGCAATATATACAAAGATTTCAACCGTCTACCTGTTCCATTCATTGTTCTACTTGTCGAAATTTACAAATAATTTCCGATAACGGATTAACAATGGGGATCGTAGTTTACTTAAACTTGAAGAACAAAAAATTGGCGAATTGTACTGTTTGGATGCTTTGCATATATGTTTCTTAGACTATATAGAAGCAATATATACAATGATTTCAACCGTCTACCTGTTCCAGTCATTGTTCTACTTGTCGAAATTTACAAATAATTTCCTTTGAAGGATTAACAATGGGGCTCGTTGTTCACTTAAACTTGAAGAACAAAAAATTGTCGAATTGTACTATTTGGATGCTTTGCATATATGTTTCTTAAACTATATAGAAGCAATATATACAATGATTTCAACCGTCTACCTGTTCCATTCATTGTTCTACTTGTCGAAAGTTACAAATAATTTCCGTTAAGGGATTAACAATGGGGATCGTAGTTTACTTAAACTTGAAGAACAAAAAATTGGCGAATTGTACTGTTTGGATGCTTTGCATATATGTTTCTTAGACTATGTAGAAGCAATATATACAATGATTTCAACCGTCTACCTGTTCCATTCATTGTTCTACTTGTCGAAAGTTACAAATAATTTCCGTTAAGGGATTAACAATGGGGATCGTAGTTTACTTAAACTTGAAGAACAAAAAATTGGCGAATTGTACTGTTTATATGCTTTGCTTATATGTTTCTTAGACTATATAGAAGCAATATATACAAGGATTTCAACCGTCTACCTGTTCCATTCATTGTTCTACTTGTCGAAAGTTACAAATAATTACCGATAAAGGATTAACCATTGGGGCTCATTGTTCACTTAAACTTGAAGAACAAAAAATTGGCGAATTGTACTGTTTGGATGCTTTGCATATATGTTTCTTAGACTATAAAGAAGCAATATATACATTGATTTCAACCGTCTACCTTTTCCATTCATTGCTCTACTTGTCGCAAGTTACAAATAATTTCCGTTAAAGTATTAACAATGGGGCTCGTAGTTCACTTAAACTTGAAGAACAAAAAATTGGCGAATTGTACTGTTTGGATGCTTTGCATATATGTATCTTAGACTATATAGAAGCAATATATACAAGGATTTCAACCGTCTACCTGTTCCATTCATTGTTCTACTTGCCGAAATTTACAAATAATTTCCTTTAAAGGATTAACAATGGGGCTCGTAGTTCACTTAAACTTGAAGAGCAAAAAATTGGCGAATTGTACTGTTTGGATGCTTTGCATAGATGTTTCTTAGACTATTTAGAAGCAATATATAGAAATATTTCACCCGTCTACCTGTACTATTCATTGTTCTACTTGTAGAAAGTTACAAATAATTTCCATTTCATGATTATCAATGGGGCTCGCTGTTCACTTAAACTTGAAGATCAATAAATAGGCGATTGTTACTGTTTAGATGCTTTGCATATAGGTTTCTTAGACTATATAGAAGCAACATATACAAAGATTTCAACCGTCTACGTGTTCCAATCATTGTTCTACTTGTCGAAATTTACAAATAATTTCCTTTAAAGGATTAACAATGGGGCTCGTTGTTCACTTAAACTTGAAGAACAAAAAAGTGGCGAATGGTACTGTTTGGGTGCATTGCATATATGTTTCTTAAACTATATAGAAGCAATATATACAAAGATTTCAACCGTCTACCTGTTCCATTCATTGTTCTACTTGTCGAAAGTTACAAATAATTTCCGATAAAGGATTAACAATGGGGCTCATTGTTCACTTAAACTTGAAGAACAAAAAATTGGCGAATGGTACTGTTTGGATGCTTTGCATATATGTTTCTTAGACTATATGGAAGCAATATATACAAAGATTTCAACCGTCTACGTGTTCCAATCATTGTTCTACTTGTCGAAATTTACAAATAATTTCCTTTAAAGGATTAACAATGGGGCTCGTTGTTCACTTAAACTTGAAGAACAAAAAATTGGCGAATTGTACTGTTTGGATGCTTTGCATATATGTTTCTTAGACTATATAGAAGCAATATATACAATGATTTCAACCGTCTACCTGTTCCATTCATTGTTCTACTTGTCGAATGTTACAAATAATTTCCGTTAAGGGATTAACAATGGGGATCGTAGTTTACTTAAACTTGAAGAACAAAAAATTGGCGAATGGTACTGTTTGGATGCTTTGCATATATGTTTCTTAGACTATATGGAAGCAATATATACAAAGATTTCAACCGTCTACGTGTTCCAATCATTGTTCTACTTGTCGAAATTTACAAATAATTTCCTTTAAAGGATTAACAATGGGGCTCATTGTTCACTTAAACTTGAAGAACAAAAAATTGGCGAATTGTACTGTTTGGATGCTTTGCATATATGTTTCCTAGACTATATAGAAGCAATATATACAAAGATTTCAACCCTCTACCTGTTCCATTCATTGTTCTACTTGTCGAAAGTTACAAATAATTTCCGATAAAGGATTAACAATGGGGCTCGTAGTTCACTTAAACTTGAAGAACAAAAAATTGGCAAATGTTACTGTTTGGATGCTTTGCATATATGTTTCTTAGACTATATAGAAGCAATATATACAATGATTTCAACCGTCTACCTGTTCCAGTCATTGTTCTACTTGTCGAAATTTACAAATAATTTCCTTTAAAGGATTAACAATGGGGCTCGTTGTTCACTTAAACTTGAAGAACAAAAAAGTGGCGAATGGTACTGTTTGGGTGCTTTGCATATATGTTTCTTAGACTATATAGAAGCAATATATACAAAGATTTCAACCGTCTACGTGTTCCAATCATTGTTCTACTTGTCGAAATTTACAAATAATTTCCTTTAAAGGATTAACAATGGGGCTCATTGTTCACTTAAACTTGAAGAACAAAAAATTGGCGAATTGTACTGTTTGGATGCTTTGCATATATATTTCTTAGACTATATAGAAGCAATATATACAATAATTTCAACAGTCTACCTGTTCCATTCATTGTTCTACTTGTCGAAATTTACAAATAATTTCCTTTAAAAGATTAACAATGGGGCTCGTAGTTCACTTAAACTTGAAGAACAAAAAATTGGCGAATGTTACTGTATGGATGCTTTGCATATATGTTTCTTAGACTATATAGAAGCAATATATACAAAGATTTCAACCGTCTACCTGTTCCATTCATTGTTCTACTTGTCGAAATTTACAAATAATTTCCGATAACGGATTAACCATTGGGGCTCATTGTTCACTTAAACTTGAAGAACAAAAAATTGGCGAATTGTACTGTTTGGATGCTTTGCATATATGTTTCTTATACTATATAGAAGCAATATATACAAAGATTTCAACCGTCTACCTGTCCCATTCATTGTTCTACTTGTCGAAAATTACAAATAATTACCGATAAAGGATTAACCATTGGGGCTCATTGTTCACTTAAACTTGAAGAACAAAAAATTGGCGCATCGTACTGTTTGGATGCTTTGCATATATGTTTCTTATACTATATAGAAGCAATATATACAAAGATTTCAACCGTCTACCTGTTCCATTCACTGTTCTACTTGTCGAAAGTTACAAATAATTTCCGTTAAGGGATTAACAATGGGGATCGTAGTTCACTTAAACTTGAAGAACAAAAAATTGGCAAATTGTACTGTTTGGATGCTTTGCGTACATGATTCTTAGACTATATGGAAGCAATATATACAAAGATTTCAACCGTCTACCTTTTCCATTCATTGTTCTACTTGTCGAAAGTTACAAATAATTTCCGATAACGGATTAAACATTGGGGCTCATTGTTCACTTAAACTTGAAGAACAAAAAATTGCCGAATTGTACTCTTTGGATGCTTTGCATATATGTTTCTTATACTATATAGAAGCAATATATACAAAGATTTCAACCGTCTACCTGTTCCATTCACTGTTCTACTTGTCGAAAGTTACAAATAATTTCCGTTAAGGGATTAACAATGGGGATCGTAGTTCACTTAAACTTGAAGAACAAAAAATTGGCGAATTGTACTGTTTGGATGCTTTGCGTACATGTTTCTTAGACTATATGGAAGCAATATATACAAAGATTTCAACCATCTACGTGTTCCAATCATTGTTCTACTTGTAGAAAGTTACAATTAATTTCCGTTAAGGGATTAACAATGGGGCTCGTAGTTCACTTAAACTTGAAGAACAAAAAATTGGCGAATGGTACTGTTTGGATGCTTTGCATAAATGTTTCTTAGACTATATAGAAGCAATATATACATTGATTTCAACCGGCTACCTGTTCCATTCATTGTTCTACTTGTCGAAATTTACAAATAATTTCCTTTAAAGGATTAACAATGGGGCTCGTTGTTCACTTAAACTTGAAGAACAAAAAAGTGGCGAATGGTACTGTTTGGGTGCTTTGCATATATGTTTCTTAGACTATATAGAAGCAATATATACAAAGATTTCAACCGTCTACCTGTTCCATTCATTGTTCTACTTGTCGAAAGTTACAAATAATTTCCGATAAAGGATTAACAATGGGGCTCATTGTTCACTTAAACTTGGAGAACAAAAAATTGGCGAATGGTACTGTTTGGATGCATGGCATATATGTTTCTTAGACTATATAGAAGCAATATATACAAAGATTTCAACCGTCTACCTGTTCCATTCATTGTTCTACTTGTCGAAAGTTACAAATAATTTCCTTTAAAGGATTAACAATGGGGCTCATTGTTCACTTAAACTTGAAGAACAAAAAATTGGCGAATTGTACTGTTTGGATGCTTTGCGTACATGATTCTTAGACTATATGGAAGCAATATATACAAAGATTTCAACCGTCTACCTTTTCCATTCATTGTTCTACTTGTCGAAAGTTACAAATAATTTCCGATAACGGATTAAACATTGGGGCTCATTGTTCACTTAAACTTGAAGAACAAAAAATTGCCGAATTGTACTCTTTGGATGCTTTGCATATATGTTTCTTATACTATATAGAAGCAATATATACAAAGATTTCAACCGTCTACCTGTTCCATTCACTGTTCTACTTGTCGAAAGTTACAAATAATTTCCGTTAAGGGATTAACAATGGGGATCGTAGTTCACTTAAACTTGAAGAACAAAAAATTGGCGAATTGTACTGTTTGGATGCTTTGCGTACATGTTTCTTAGACTATATGGAAGCAATATATACAAAGATTTCAACCATCTACGTGTTCCAATCATTGTTCTACTTGTAGAAAGTTACAATTAATTTCCGTTAAGGGATTAACAATGGGGCTCGTAGTTCACTTAAACTTGAAGAACAAAAAATTGGCGAATGGTACTGTTTGGATGCTTTGCATAAATGTTTCTTAGACTATATAGAAGCAATATATACATTGATTTCAACCGGCTACCTGTTCCATTCATTGTTCTACTTGTCGAAATTTACAAATAATTTCCTTTAAAGGATTAACAATGGGGCTCGTTGTTCACTTAAACTTGAAGAACAAAAAAGTGGCGAATGGTACTGTTTGGGTGCTTTGCATATATGTTTCTTAGACTATATAGAAGCAATATATACAAAGATTTCAACCGTCTACCTGTTCCATTCATTGTTCTACTTGTCGAAAGTTACAAATAATTTCCGATAAAGGATTAACAATGGGGCTCATTGTTCACTTAAACTTGGAGAACAAAAAATTGGCGAATGGTACTGTTTGGATGCATGGCATATATGTTTCTTAGACTATATAGAAGCAATATATACAAAGATTTCAACCGTCTACCTGTTCCATTCATTGTTCTACTTGTCGAAAGTTACAAATAATTTCCTTTAAAGGATTAACAATGGGGCTCATTGTTCACTTAAACTTGAAGAACAAAAAATTGGCGAATTGTACTGTTTGGATGCTTTGCATATATGTTTCTTAGACTATATAGAAGCAATATATACAATGATTTCAACCGTCTACCTGTTCCATTCATTGTTCTACTTGTCGAATGTTACAAATAATTTCCGTTAAGGGATTAACAATGGGGATCGTAGTTTACTTAAACTTGAAGAACAAAAAATTGGCGAATTGTACTGTTTGGATGCTTTGCATATATGTTTCTTAGACTATATAGAAGCAACATATACAATGATTTCAACCGTCTACCTATTCCATTCATTGTTCTACTTGCCGAAATTTACAAATAATTTCCTTTAAAGGATTAACAATGGGGCTCGTAGTTCACTTAAAATTGAAGAGCGAAAAATTGGCGAATTGTACTGTTTGGATGCTTTGCATAGATGTTTCTTAGACTATTTAGAAGCAATATATAGAAATATTTCACCCGTCTACCTGTACTATTCATTGTTCTACTTGTAGAAAGTTACAATTAATTTCCATTTCATGATTATCAATGGGGCTCGCTGTTCACTTAAACTTGAATATCAAAAAATTGGCGATTGTTACTGTTTAGATGCTTTGCATAAATGTTTCTTAGATTATATAGAAGCAATATATACAAAGATTTCAACCGTCTAACTGTTCCATTCATTGTTCTACTTGTCGAAAGTTACAAATAATTTCCGATAAAGGATTAACAATGGGGCTCATTGTTCACTTAAACTTGAAGGACAAAAAATTGGCGAATGGTACTGTTTGGATGCTTTGCGTACATGTTTCTTAGGCTATATGGAAGCAATATATACAAGGTTTTCAACAGTCTACCTGCTCCATTCATTGTTCTACTTGTCGAAAGTTACAAATAATTACCGATAAAGGATTAACCATTGGGGCTCATTGTTCACTTAAACTTGTAGAACAAAAAATTGGCGAATTGTACTGTTTGGATGCTTTGCATATATGTATCTTAGACTATATAGAAGCAATATATACAAGGATTTCAACCGTCTACCTGTTCCATTCATTGTTCTACTTGCCGAAATTTACAAATAATTTCCTTTAAAGGATTAACAATGGGGCTCGTAGTTCACTTAAACTTGAAGAGCAAAAAATTGGCGAATTGTACTGTTTGGATGCTTTGCATAGATGTTTCTTAGACTATTTAGAAGCAATATATAGAAATATTTCACCCGTCTACCTGTACTATTCATTGTTCTACTTGTAGAAAGTTACAAATAATTTCCATTTCATGATTATCAATGGGGCTCGCTGTTCACTTAAACTTGAAGATCAATAAATAGGCGATTGTTACTGTTTAGATGCTTTGCATATAGGTTTCTTAGACTATATAGAAGCAACATATACAAAGATTTCAACCGTCTACGTGTTCCAATCATTGTTCTACTTGTCGAAATTTACAAATAATTTCCTTTAAAGGATTAACAATGGGGCTCGTTGTTCACTTAAACTTGAAGAACAAAAAAGTGGCGAATGGTACTGTTTGGGTGCTTTGCATATATGTTTCTTAGACTATATAGAAGCAATATATACAAAGATTTCAACCGTCTACCTGTTCCATTCATTGTTCTACTTGTCGAAAGTTACAAATAATTTCCGATAAAGGATTAACAATGGGGCTCATTGTTCACTTATACTTGGAGAACAAAAAATTGGCGAATGGTACTGTTTGGATGCTTTGCATATATATTTCTTAGACTATATGGAAGCAATATATACAAAGATTTCAACCGTCTACGTGTTCCAATCATTGTTCTACTTGTCGAAATTTACAAATAATTTCCTTTAAAGGATTAACAATGGGGCTCGTTGTTCACTTAAACTTGAAGAACAAAAAAGTGTCGAATGATACTGTTTGGATGCTTTGCATATATGTTTCTTAGACTATATAGAAGCAATATATACATTGATTTCAACCGGCTACCTGTTCCATTCATTGTTCTACTTGTCGAAATTTACAAATAATTTCCGATAAACGATTAACCATTGGGGATCATTGTTCACTTAAACTTGAAGAACAAAAAATTGGCGAATTGTACTGTTTGGATGATTTGCATATATGTATCTTAGACTTTATAGAAGCAATATATACAAAGATTTCAACCGTCTACCTGTTCCATTCATTGATCTACTTGTCGAAAGTTACAAATAATTTCCGATAAAGGATTAACAATGGGTCTCATTGTTCACTTAAACTTGAAGAACAAAAAATTGGCGAATGGTACTGTTTGGATGCTTTGCATATATGTTTCTTAGACTATATGGAAGCAATATATACAAAGATTTCAACCGTCTACGTGTTCCAATCATTGTTCTACTTGTCGAAATTTACAAATAATTTCCTTTAAAGGATTAACAATGGGGCTCGTTGTTCACTTAAACTTGAAGAACAAAAAAGTGGCGAATGGTACTGTTTGGGTGCTTTGCATATATGTTTCTTAGACTATATAGAAACAATATATACAAAGATTTCAACCGTCTACCTGTTCCATTCATTGTTCTACTTGTCGAAAGTTACAAATAATTTCCGATAAAGGATTAACAATGGGGCTCATTGTTCACTTAAACTTGAAGAACAAAAAATTGGCGAATTGTACTGTTTGGATGCTTTGCATATATGTTTCTTAGACTATATAGAAGCAATATATACAATGATTTCAACCGTCTACCTGTTCCATTCATTGTTCTACTTGTCGAATGTTACAAATAATTTCCGTTTCATGATTATCAATGGGGCTCGTTGTTCACTTAAACTTGAAGAACAAATAATTGGCGAATGGTACTGTTTGGATGCTTTGCATATATGTTTCTTAGACTATATAGAAGCAATATATACAAAGATTTCAACCGTCTACCTGTTCCATTCATTGTTCTACTTGTCGAAATTTACAAATAATTTCCGATAACGGATTAACAATGGGGATCGTAGCTTACTTAAACTTGAAGAACAAAAAATTGGCGAATTGTACTGTTTGGATGCTTTGCATATATGTTTCTTAGACTATATAGAAGCAATATATACAATGATTTCAACCGTCTACCTGTTCCAGTCATTGTTCTACTTGTCGAAATTTACAAATAATTTCCTTTAAAGGATTAACAATGGGGCTCGTCGTTCACTTAAACTTGAAGAACAAAAAAGTGGCGAATGGTACTGTTTGGGTGCTTTGCATATATGTTTCTTAGACTATATAGAAGCAATATATACAAAGATTTCAACCGTCTACCTGTTCCATTCATTGTTCTACTTGTCGAAAGTTACAAATAATTACCGATAAAGGATTAACCATTGGGGCTCATTGTTCACTTAAACTTGAAGAACAAAAAATTGGCGAATTGTACTGTTTGGATGTTTTGCATATATGTTTCTTAGACTTTATAGAAGCAATCTATACAAAGATTTCAACCGTCTACCTGTTCCATTCATTGTTCTACTTGTCGAAAGTTACAAATAATTTCCTTTAAAGGATTAACAATGGGGCTCGCTGTTCACTTAAACTTGAAGATCAAAAAATCGGCGAATTGTACTGTTTGGATGCTTTGCATATATATTTCTTAGACTATATAGAAGCAATATATACAATAATTTCAACAGTCTACCTGTTCCATTCATTGTTCTACTTGTCGAAATTTTCAAATAATTTCCTTTAAAAGATTAACAATGGGGCTCGTAGTTCACTTAAACTTGAAGAACAAAAAATTGGCGAATGTTACTGTATGGATGCTTTGCATATATGTTTCTTAGACTATATAGAAGCAATATATACAAAGATTTCAACCGTCTACCTGTTCCATTCATTGTTCTACTTGTCGAAATTTACAAATAATTTCCGATAACGGATTAACCATTGGGGCTCATTGTTCACTTAAACTTGAAGAACAAAAAATTGGCGAATTGTACTGTTTGGATGCTTTGCATATATGTTTCTTATACTATATAGAAGCAATATATACAAAGATTTCAACCGTCTACCTGTCCCATTCATTGTTCTACTTGTCGAAAATTACAAATAATTACCGATAAAGGATTAACCATTGGGGCTCATTGTTCACTTAAACTTGAAGAACAAAAAATTGGCGCATCGTACTGTTTGGATGCTTTGCATATATGTTTCTTATACTATATAGAAGCAATATATACAAAGATTTCAACCGTCTACCTGTTCCATTCACTGCTCTACTTGTCGAAAGTTACAAATAATTTCCGTTAAGGGATTAACAATGGGGATCGTAGTTCACTTAAACTTGAAGAACAAAAAATTGGCGAATTGTACTGTTTGGATGCTTTGCGTACATGTTTCTTAGACTATATGGAAGCAATATATACAAAGATTTCAACCGTCTACCTTTTCCATTCATTGTTCTACTTGTCGAAAGTTACAAATAATTTCCGATAACGGATTAAACATTGGGGCTCATTGTTCACTTAAACTTGAAGAACAAAAAATTGCCGAATTGTACTCTTTGGATGCTTTGCATATATGTTTCTTATACTATATAGAAGCAATATATACAAAGATTTCAACCGTCTACCTGTTCCATTCACTGTTCTACTTGTCGAAAGTTACAAATAATTTCCGTTAAGGGATTAACAATGGGGATCGTAGTTCACTTAAACTTGAAGAACAAAAAATTGGCGAATTGTACTGTTTGGATGCTTTGCGTACATGTTTCTTAGACTATATGGAAGCAATATATACAAAGATTTCAACCATCTACGTGTTCCAATCATTGTTCTACTTGTAGAAAGTTACAAATAATTTCCTTTAAAGGATTAACAATGGGGCTCGTTGTTCACTTAAACTTGAAGAACAAAAAAGTGGCGAATGGTACTGTTTGGGTGCTTTGCATATATGTTTCTTAGACTATATAGAAGCAATATATACAAAGATTTCAACCGTCTACCTGTTCCATTCATTGTTCTACTTGTCGAAAGTTACAAATAATTTCCGATAAAGGATTAACAATGGGGCTCATTGTTCACTTAAACTTGGAGAACAAAAAATTGGCGAATGGTACTGTTTGGATGCATGGCATATATGTTTCTTAGACTATATAGAAGCAATATATACAAAGATTTCAACCGTCTACCTGTTCCATTCATTGTTCTACTTGTCGAAAGTTACAAATAATTTCCTTTAAAGGATTAACAATGGGGCTCATTGTTCACTTAAACTTGAAGAACAAAAAATTGGCGAATTGTACTGTTTGGATGCTTTGCATATATGTTTCTTAGACTATATAGAAGCAATATATACAATGATTTCAACCGTCTACATGTTCCATTCATTGTTCTACTTGTCGAAAGTTACAAATAATTTCCTTTAAAGGATTAACAATGGGGCTCGTTGTTCACTTAAACTTGAAGATCAAATAATTGGCGATTTGTACTGTTTGGATGATTTGCATATATGTTTCTTAGACTTTATAGAAGCAATATATACAAAGATTTCAACCGTCTACCTGTTCCATTCATTGTTCTACTTGTCGAAATTTACAAATAATTTCCGATAACGGATTAACAATGGGGATCGTAGTTTACTTAAACTTGAAGAACAAAAAATTGGCGAATTGTACTGTTTGGATGCTTTGCATATATGTTTCTTAGACTATATAGAAGCAATATATACAATGATTTCAACCGTCTACCTGTTCCAGTCATTGTTCTACTTGTCGAAATTTACAAATAATTTCCTTTAAAGGATTAACAATGGGGCTCGTTGTTCACTTAAACTTGAAGAACAAAAAAGTGGCGAATGGTACTGTTTGGGTGCTTTGCATATATGTTTCTTAGACTATATAGAAGCAATATATACAAAGATTTCAACCGTCTACCTGTTCCATTCATTGTTCTACTTGTCGAAAGTTACAAATAATTACCGATAAAGGATTAACCATTGGGGCTCATTGTTCACTTAAACTTGAAGAACAAAAAATTGGCGAATTGTACTGTTTGGATGCTTTGCATATATGTTTCTTAGACTATATAGAAGCAATATATACATTGATTTCAACCGGCTACCTGTTCCATTCATTGTTCTACTTGTCGAAAGTTACAAATAAATTCCTTTAAAGGATTAACAATGGGGCTCGTAGTTCACTTAAACTTGAAGAGAAAAAAATTGTCGAATTGTACTGTTTGGATGCTTTGCATATATGTTTCTTAAACTATATAGAAGCAATATATACAATGATTTCAACCGTCTACCTGTTCCATTCATTGTTCTACTTGTCGAAAGTTACAAATAATTTCCGTTAAGGGATTAACAATGGGGATCGTAGTTTACTTAAACTTGAAGAACAAAAAATTGGCGAATTGTACTGTTTGGATGCTTTGCATATATGTTTCTTAGACTATATAGAAGCAATATATACAATGATTTCAACCGTCTACCTGTTCCATTCATTGTTCTACTTGTCGAAAGTTACAAATAATTTCCGTTAAGGGATTAACAATGGGGATCGTAGTTTACTTAAACTTGAAGAACAAAAAATTGGCGAATTGTACTGTTTATATGCTTTGCTTATATGTTTCTTAGACTATATAGAAGCAATATATACAAGGATTTCAACCGTCTACCTGTTCCATTCATTGTTCTACTTGTCGAAAGTTACAAATAATTACCGATAAAGGATTAACCATTGGGGCTCATTGTTCACTTAAACTTGAAGAACAAAAAATTGGCGCATCGTACTGTTTGGATGCTTTGCATATATGTTTCTTATACTATATAGAAGCAATATATACAAAGATTTCAACCGTCTACCTGTTCCATTCACTGCTCTACTTGTCGAAAGTTACAAATAATTTCCGTTAAGGGATTAACAATGGGGATCGTAGTTCACTTAAACTTGAAGAACAAAAAATTGGCGAATTGTACTGTTTGGATGCTTTGCGTACATGTTTCTTAGACTATATGGAAGCAATATATACAAAGATTTCAACCGTCTACCTTTTCCATTCATTGTTCTACTTGTCGAAAGTTACAAATAATTTCCGATAACGGATTAAACATTGGGGCTCATTGTTCACTTAAACTTGAAGAACAAAAAATTGCCGAATTGTACTCTTTGGATGCTTTGCATATATGTTTCTTATACTATATAGAAGCAATATATACAAAGATTTCAACCGTCTACCTGTTCCATTCACTGTTCTACTTGTCGAAAGTTACAAATAATTTCCGTTAAGGGATTAACAATGGGGATCGTAGTTCACTTAAACTTGAAGAACAAAAAATTGGCGAATTGTACTGTTTGGATGCTTTGCGTACATGTTTCTTAGACTATATGGAAGCAATATATACAAAGATTTCAACCATCTACGTGTTCCAATCATTGTTCTACTTGTAGAAAGTTACAAATAATTTCCTTTAAAGGATTAACAATGGGGCTCGTTGTTCACTTAAACTTGAAGAACAAAAAAGTGGCGAATGGTACTGTTTGGGTGCTTTGCATATATGTTTCTTAGACTATATAGAAGCAATATATACAAAGATTTCAACCGTCTACCTGTTCCATTCATTGTTCTACTTGTCGAAAGTTACAAATAATTTCCGATAAAGGATTAACAATGGGGCTCATTGTTCACTTAAACTTGGAGAACAAAAAATTGGCGAATGGTACTGTTTGGATGCATGGCATATATGTTTCTTAGACTATATAGAAGCAATATATACAAAGATTTCAACCGTCTACCTGTTCCATTCATTGTTCTACTTGTCGAAAGTTACAAATAATTTCCTTTAAAGGATTAACAATGGGGCTCATTGTTCACTTAAACTTGAAGAACAAAAAATTGGCGAATTGTACTGTTTGGATGCTTTGCATATATGTTTCTTAGACTATATAGAAGCAATATATACAATGATTTCAACCGTCTACATGTTCCATTCATTGTTCTACTTGTCGAAAGTTACAAATAATTTCCTTTAAAGGATTAACAATGGGGCTCGTTGTTCACTTAAACTTGAAGATCAAATAATTGGCGATTTGTACTGTTTGGATGATTTGCATATATGTTTCTTAGACTTTATAGAAGCAATATATACAAAGATTTCAACCGTCTACCTGTTCCATTCATTGTTCTACTTGTCGAAATTTACAAATAATTTCCGATAACGGATTAACAATGGGGATCGTAGTTTACTTAAACTTGAAGAACAAAAAATTGGCGAATTGTACTGTTTGGATGCTTTGCATATATGTTTCTTAGACTATATAGAAGCAATATATACAATGATTTCAACCGTCTACCTGTTCCAGTCATTGTTCTACTTGTCGAAATTTACAAATAATTTCCTTTAAAGGATTAACAATGGGGCTCGTTGTTCACTTAAACTTGAAGAACAAAAAAGTGGCGAATGGTACTGTTTGGGTGCTTTGCATATATGTTTCTTAGACTATATAGAAGCAATATATACAAAGATTTCAACCGTCTACCTGTTCCATTCATTGTTCTACTTGTCGAAAGTTACAAATAATTACCGATAAAGGATTAACCATTGGGGCTCATTGTTCACTTAAACTTGAAGAACAAAAAATTGGCGAATTGTACTGTTTGGATGCTTTGCATATATGTTTCTTAGACTATATAGAAGCAATATATACATTGATTTCAACCGGCTACCTGTTCCATTCATTGTTCTACTTGTCGAAAGTTACAAATAAATTCCTTTAAAGGATTAACAATGGGGCTCGTAGTTCACTTAAACTTGAAGAGAAAAAAATTGTCGAATTGTACTGTTTGGATGCTTTGCATATATGTTTCTTAAACTATATAGAAGCAATATATACAATGATTTCAACCGTCTACCTGTTCCATTCATTGTTCTACTTGTCGAAAGTTACAAATAATTTCCGTTAAGGGATTAACAATGGGGATCGTAGTTTACTTAAACTTGAAGAACAAAAAATTGGCGAATTGTACTGTTTGGATGCTTTGCATATATGTTTCTTAGACTATATAGAAGCAATATATACAATGATTTCAACCGTCTACCTGTTCCATTCATTGTTCTACTTGTCGAAAGTTACAAATAATTTCCGTTAAGGGATTAACAATGGGGATCGTAGTTTACTTAAACTTGAAGAACAAAAAATTGGCGAATTGTACTGTTTATATGCTTTGCTTATATGTTTCTTAGACTATATAGAAGCAATATATACAAGGATTTCAACCGTCTACCTGTTCCATTCATTGTTCTACTTGTCGAAAGTTACAAATAATTACCGATAAAGGATTAACCATTGGGGCTCATTGTTCACTTAAACTTGAAGAACAAAAAATTGGCGAATTGTACTGTTTGGATGCTTTGCATATATGTTTCTTAGACTATAAAGAAGCAATATATACATTGATTTCAACCGTCTACCTTTTCCATTCATTGCTCTACTTGTCGCAAGTTACAAATAATTTCCGTTAAAGTATTAACAATGGGGCTCGTAGTTCACTTAAACTTGAAGAACAAAAAATTGGCGAATTGTACTGTTTGGATGCTTTGCATATATGTATCTTAGACTATATAGAAGCAATATATACAAGGATTTCAACCGTCTACCTGTTCCATTCATTGTTCTACTTGCCGAAATTTACAAATAATTTCCTTTAAAGGATTAACAATGGGGCACGTAGTTCACTTAAACTTGAAGAGCAAAAAATTGGCGAATTGTACTGTTTGGATGCTTTGCATAGATGTTTCTTAGACTATTTAGAAGCAATATATAGAAATATTTCACCCGTCTACCTGTACTATTCATTGTTCTACTTGTAGAAAGTTACAAATAATTTCCATTTCATGATTATCAATGGGGCTCGCTGTTCACTTAAACTTGAAGATCAATAAATAGGCGATTGTTACTGTTTAGATGCTTTGCATATAGGTTTCTTAGACTATATAGAAGCAACATATACAAAGATTTCAACCGTCTACGTGTTCCAATCATTGTTCTACTTGTCGAAATTTACAAATAATTTCCTTTAAAGGATTAACAATGGGGCTCGTTGTTCACTTAAACTTGAAGAACAAAAAAGTGGCGAATGGTACTGTTTGGGTGCATTGCATATATGTTTCTTAAACTATATAGAAGCAATATATACAAAGATTTCAACCGTCTACCTGTTCCATTCATTGTTCTACTTGTCGAAAGTTACAAATAATTTCCGATAAAGGATTAACAATGGGGCTCATTGTTCACTTAAACTTGAAGAACAAAAAATTGGCGAATGGTACTGTTTGGATGCTTTGCATATATGTTTCTTAGACTATATAGAAGCAATATATACAAAGGTTTCAACCGTCTACCTGTTCCATTCATTGTTCTACTTGTCGAAAGTTACAAATAATTTCCTTTAAAGGATTAACAATGGGGCTCATTGTTCACTTAAACTTGAAGAACAAAAAATTGGCGAATTGTACTGTTTGGATGCTTTGCATATATGTTTCTTAGACTATATAGAAGCAATATATACAATGATTTCAACCGTCTACCTGTTCCATTCATTGTTCTACTTGTCGAATGTTACAAATAATTTCCGTTAAGGGATTAACAATGGGGATCGTAGTTTACTTAAACTTGAAGAACAAAAAATTGGCGAATGGTACTGTTTGGATGCTTTGCATATATGTTTCTTAGACTATATGGAAGCAATATATACAATGATTTCAACCGTCTACCTGTTCCAGTCATTGTTCTACTTGTCGAAATTTACAAATAATTTCCTTTAAAGGATTAACAATGGGGCTCGTTGTTCACTTAAACTTGAAGAACAAAAAAGTGGCGAATGGTACTGTTTGGGTGCTTTGCATATATGTTTCTTAGACTATATAGAAGCAATATATACAAAGATTTCAACCGTCTACCTGTTCCATTCATTGTTCTACTTGTCGAAAGTTACAAATAATTACCGATAAAGGATTAACCATTGGGGCTCATTGTTCACTTAAACTTGAAGAACAAAAAATTGGCGAATTGTACTGTTTGGATGCTTTGCATATATGTTTCTTAGACTATATAGAAGCAATATATACATTGATTTCAACCGGCTACCTGTTCCATTCATTGTTCTACTTGTCGAAAGTTACAAATAAATTCCTTTAAAGGATTAACAATGGGGCTCGTAGTTCACTTAAACTTGAAGAGAAAAAAATTGTCGAATTGTACTGTTTGGATGCTTTGCATATATGTTTCTTAAACTATATAGAAGCAATATATACAATGATTTCAACCGTCTACCTGTTCCATTCATTGTTCTACTTGTCGAAAGTTACAAATAATTTCCGTTAAGGGATTAACAATGGGGATCGTAGTTTACTTAAACTTGAAGAACAAAAAATTCGCGAATTGTACTGTTTGGATGCTTTGCATATATGTTTCTTAGACTATATAGAAGCAATATATACAATGATTTCAACCGTCTACCTGTTCCATTCATTGTTCTACTTGTCGAAAGTTACAAATAATTTCCGTTAAGGGATTAACAATGGGGATCGTAGTTTACTTAAACTTGAAGAACAAAAAATTGGCGAATTGTACTGTTTATATGCTTTGCTTATATGTTTCTTAGACTATATAGAAGCAATATATACAAGGATTTCAACCGTCTACCTGTTCCATTCATTGTTCTACTTGTCGAAAGTTACAAATAATTACCGATAAAGGATTAACCATTGGGGCTCATTGTTCACTTAAACTTGAAGAACAAAAAATTGGCGAATTGTACTGTTTGGATGCTTTGCATATATGTTTCTTAGACTATAAAGAAGCAATATATACATTGATTTCAACCGTCTACCTTTTCCATTCATTGCTCTACTTGTCGCAAGTTACAAATAATTTCCGTTAAAGTATTAACAATGGGGCTCGTAGTTCACTTAAACTTGAAGAACAAAAAATTGGCGAATTGTACTGTTTGGATGCTTTGCATATATGTATCTTAGACTATATAGAAGCAATATATACAAGGATTTCAACCGTCTACCTGTTCCATTCATTGTTCTACTTGCCGAAATTTACAAATAATTTCCTTTAAGGGATTAACAATGGGGCACGTAGTTCACTTAAACTTGAAGAGCAAAAAATTGGCGAATTGTACTGTTTGGATGCTTTGCATAGATGTTTCTTAGACTATTTAGAAGCAATATATAGAAATATTTCACCCGTCTACCTGTACTATTCATTGTTCTACTTGTAGAAAGTTAGAAATAATTTCCATTTCATGATTATCAATGGGGCTCGCTGTTCACTTAAACTTGAAGATCAATAAATAGGCGATTGTTACTGTTTAGATGCTTTGCATATAGGTTTCTTAGACTATATAGAAGCAACATATACAAAGATTTCAACCGTCTACGTGTTCCAATCATTGTTCTACTTGTCGAAATTTACAAATAATTTCCTTTAAAGGATTAACAATGGGGCTCGTTGTTCACTTAAACTTGAAGAACAAAAAAGTGGCGAATGGTACTGTTTGGGTGCATTGCATATATGTTTCTTAAACTATATAGAAGCAATATATACAAAGATTTCAACCGTCTACCTGTTCCATTCATTGTTCTACTTGTCGAAAGTTACAAATAATTTCCGATAAAGGATTAACAATGGGGCTCATTGTTCACTTAAACTTGAAGAACAAAAAATTGGCGAATGGTACTGTTTGGATGCTTTGCATATATGTTTCTTAGACTATATAGAAGCAATATATACAAAGGTTTCAACCGTCTACCTGTTCCATTCATTGTTCTACTTGTCGAAAGTTACAAATAATTTCCTTTAAAGGATTAACAATGGGGCTCATTGTTCACTTAAACTTGAAGAACAAAAAATTGGCGAATTGTACTGTTTGGATGCTTTGCATATATGTTTCTTAGACTATATAGAAGCAATATATACAATGATTTCAACCGTCTACCTGTTCCATTCATTGTTCTACTTGTCGAATGTTACAAATAATTTCCGTTAAGGGATTAACAATGGGGATCGTAGTTTACTTAAACTTGAAGAACAAAAAATTGGCGAATGGTACTGTTTGGATGCTTTGCATATATGTTTCTTAGACTATATGGAAGCAATATATACAAAGATTTCAACCGTCTACGTGTTCCAATCATTGTTCTACTTGTCGAAATTTACAAATAATTTCCTTTAAAGGATTAACAATGGGGCTCATTGTTCACTTAAACTTGAAGAACAAAAAATTGGCGAATTGTACTGTTTGGATGCTTTGCATATATGTTTCTTAGACTATATAGAAGCAATATATACAAAGATTTCAACCCTCTACCTGTTCCATTCATTGTTCTACTTGTCGAAAGTTACAAATAATTTCCGATAAAGGATTAACAATGGGGCTCGTAGTTCACTTTAACTTGAAGAACAAAAAATTGGCAAATGTTACTGTTTGGATGCTTTGCATATATGTTTCTTAGACTATATAGAAGCAATATATACAATGATTTCAACCGTCTACCTGTTCCAGTCATTGTTCTACTTGTCGAAATTTACAAATAATTTCCTTTAAAGGATTAACAATGGGGCTCGTTGTTCACTTAAACTTGAAGAACAAAAAAGTGGCGAATGGTACTGTTTGGGTGCTTTGCATATATGTTTCTTAGACTATATAGAAGCAATATATACAAAGATTTCAACAGTCTACCTGTTCCATTCATTGTTCTACTTGTCGAAAGTTACAAATAATTACCGATAAAGGATTAACCATTGGGGCTCATTGTTCACTTAAACTTGAAGAACAAAAAATTGGCGAATTGTACTGTTTGGATGTTTTGCATATATGTTTCTTAGACTTTATAGAAGCAATCTATACAAAGATTTCAACCGTCTACCTGTTCCATTCATTGTTCTACTTGTCGAAAGTTACAAATAATTTCCTTTAAAGGATTAACAATGGGGCTCGCTGTTCACTTAAACTTGAAGATCAAAAAATCGGCGAATTGTACTGTTTGGATGCTTTGCATATATATTTCTTAGACTATATAGAAGCAATATATACAATAATTTCAACAGTCTACCTGTTCCATTCATTGTTCTACTTGTCGAAATTTACAAATAATTTCCTTTAAAAGATTAACAATGGGGCTCGTAGTTCACTTAAACTTGAAGAACAAAAAATTGGCGAATGTTACTGTATGGATGCTTTGCATATATGTTTCTTAGACTATATAGAAGCAATATATACAAAGATTTCAACCGTCTACCTGTTCCATTCATTGTTCTACTTGTCGAAATTTACAAATAATTTCCGATAACGGATTAACCATTGGGGCTCATTGTTCACTTAAACTTGAAGAACAAAAAATTGGCGAATTGTACTGTTTGGATGCTTTGCATATATGTTTCTTATACTATATAGAAGCAATATATACAAAGATTTCAACCGTCTACCTGTCCCATTCATTGTTCTACTTGTCGAAAATTACAAATAATTACCGATAAAGGATTAACCATTGGGGCTCATTGTTCACTTAAACTTGAAGAACAAAAAATTGGCGCATCGTACTGTTTGGATGCTTTGCATATATGTTTCTTATACTATATAGAAGCAATATATACAAAGATTTCAACCGTCTACCTGTTCCATTCACTGTTCTACTTGTCGAAAGTTACAAATAATTTCCGTTAAGGGATTAACAATGGGGATCGTAGTTCACTTAAACTTGAAGAACAAAAAATTGGCGAATTGTACTGTTTGGATGCTTTGCGTACATGATTCTTAGACTATATGGAAGCAATATATACAAAGATTTCAACCGTCTACCTTTTCCATTCATTGTTCTACTTGTCGAAAGTTACAAATAATTTCCGATAACGGATTAAACATTGGGGCTCATTGTTCACTTAAACTTGAAGAACAAAAAATTGCCGAATTGTACTCTTTGGATGCTTTGCATATATGTTTCTTATACTATATAGAAGCAATATATACAAAGATTTCAACCGTCTACCTGTTCCATTCACTGTTCTACTTGTCGAAAGTTACAAATAATTTCCGTTAAGGGATTAACAATGGGGATCGTAGTTCACTTAAACTTGAAGAACAAAAAATTGGCGAATTGTACTGTTTGGATGCTTTGCGTACATGTTTCTTAGACTATATGGAAGCAATATATACAAAGATTTCAACCATCTACGTGTTCCAATCATTGTTCTACTTGTAGAAAGTTACAATTAATTTCCGTTAAGGGATTAACAATGGGGCTCGTAGTTCACTTAAACTTGAAGAACAAAAAATTGGCGAATGGTACTGTTTGGATGCTTTACATAAATGTTTCTTAGACTATATAGAAGCAATATATACATTGATTTCAACCGGCTACCTGTTCCATTCATTGTTCTACTTGTCGAAATTTACAAATAATTTCCTTTAAAGGATTAACAATGGGGCTCGTTGTTCACTTAAACTTGAAGAACAAAAAAGTGGCGAATGGTACTGTTTGGGTGCTTTGCATATATGTTTCTTAGACTATATAGAAGCAATATATACAAAGATTTCAACCGTCTACCTGTTCCATTCATTGTTCTACTTGTCGAAAGTTACAAATAATTTCCGATAGAGGATTAACAATGGGGCTCATTGTTCACTTAAACTTGGAGAACAAAAAATTGGCGAATGGTACTGTTTGGATGCATGGCATATATGTTTCTTAGACTATATAGAAGCAATATATACAAAGATTTCAACCGTCTACCTGTTCCATTCATTGTTCTACTTGTCGAAAGTTACAAATAATTTCCTTTAAAGGATTAACAATGGGGCTCATTGTTCACTTAAACTTGAAGAACAAAAAATTGGCGAATTGTACTGTTTGGATGCTTTGCATATATGTTTCTTAGACTATATAGAAGCAATATATACAATGATTTCAACCGTCTACCTGTTCCATTCATTGTTCTACTTGTCGAATGTTACAAATAATTTCCGTTAAGGGATTAACAATGGGGATCGTAGTTTACTTAAACTTGAAGAACAAAAAATTGGCGAATTGTACTGTTTGGATGCTTTGCATATATGTTTCTTAGACTATATAGAAGCAACATATACAATGATTTCAACCGTCTACCTATTCCATTCATTGTTCTACTTGCCGAAATTTACAAATAATTTCCTTTAAAGGATTAACAATGGGGCTCGTAGTTCACTTAAAATTGAAGAGCGAAAAATTGGCGAATTGTACTGTTTGGATGCTTTGCATAGATGTTTCTTAGACTATTTAGAAGCAATATATAGAAATATTTCACCCGTCTACCTGTACTATTCATTGTTCTACTTGTAGAAAGTTACAATTAATTTCCATTTCATGATTATCATTGGGGCTCGCTGTTCACTTAAACTTGAATATCAAAAAATTGGCGATTGTTACTGTTTAGATGCTTTGCATAAATGTTTCTTAGATTATATAGAAGCAATATATACAAAGATTTCAACCGTCTAACTGTTCCATTCATTGTTCTACTTGTCGAAAGTTACAAATAATTTCCGATAAAGGATTAACAATGGGGCTCATTGTTCACTTAAACTTGAAGGACAAAAAATTGGCGAATGGTACTGTTTGGATGCTTTGCGTACATGTTTCTTAGGCTATATGGAAGCAATATATACAAGGTTTTCAACAGTCTACCTGCTCCATTCATTGTTCTACTTGTCGAAGGTTACAAATAATTACCGATAAAGGATTAACCATTGGGGCTCATTGTTCACTTAAACTTGTAGAACAAAAAATTGGCGAATTGTACTGTTTGGATGCTTTGCATATATGTATCTTAGACTATATAGAAGCAATATATACAAGGATTTCAACCGTCTACCTGTTCCATTCATTGTTCTACTTGCCGAAATTTACAAATAATTTCCTTTAAAGGATTAACAATGGGGCTCGTAGTTCACTTAAACTTGAAGAGCAAAAAATTGGCGAATTGTACTGTTTGGATGCTTTGCATAGATGTTTCTTAGACTATTTAGAAGCAATATATAGAAATATTTCACCCGTCTACCTGTACTATTCATTGTTCTACTTGTAGAAAGTTACAAATAATTTCCATTTCATGATTATCAATGGGGCTCGCTGTTCACTTAAACTTGAAGATCAATAAATAGGCGATTGTTACTGTTTAGATGCTTTGCATATAGGTTTCTTAGACTATATAGAAGCAATATATACAAAGATTTCAACCGTCTACCTGTTCCATTCATTGTTCTACTTGTCGAAAGTTACAAATAATTTCCGATAACGGATTAACCATTGGGGCTCATTGTTCACTTAAACTTGAAGAACAAAAAATTGGCGAATTGTACTGTTTGGATGATTTGCATATATGTTTCTTAGACTATATGGAAGCAATATATACAAAGATTTCAACCGTCTACGTGTTCCAATCATTGTTCTACTTGTCGAAATTTACAAATAATTTCCTTTAAAGGATTAACAATGGGGCTCGTTGTTCACTTAAACTTGAAGAACAAAAAAGTGGCGAATGGTACTGTTTGGGTGCTTTGCATATATGTTTCTTAGACTATATAGAAGCAATATATACAAAGATTTCAACCGTCTACCTGTTCCATTCATTGTTCTACTTGTCGAAAGTTACAAATAATTTCCGATAAAGGATTAACAATGGGGCTCATTGTTCACTTATACTTGGAGAACAAAAAATTGGCGAATGGTACTGTTTGGATGCTTTGCATATATGTTTCTTAGACTATATAGAAGCAATATATACAAAGATTTCAACCGTCTACCTGTTCCATTCATTGTTCTACTTGTCGAAAGTTACAAATAATTTCCTTTAAAGGATTAACAATGGGGCTCCTTGTTCACTTAAACTTGAAGAACAAAAAATTGGCGAATTGTACTGTTTGGATGCTTTGCATATATGTTTCTTAGACTATATAGAAGCAATATATACAAAGATTTCAACCGTCTACCTGTTCCATTCATTGTTCTACTTGTCGAAAGTTACAAATAATTTCCTTTAAAGGATTAACAATGGGGCTCATTGTTCACTTAAACTTGAAGAACAAAAAATTGGCGAATTGTACTGTTTGGATGCTTTGCATATATATTTCTTAGACTATATAGATGCAATATATACATAGATTTCAACCGTCTACCTGTTCCATTCATTGTTCTACTTGTCGAAATTTACAAATAATTTCCGTTAAAGTATTAATAATGGGGCTCGTAGTTCACTTAAACTTGAAGATCAAATAATTGGCGAATTGTACTGTTTGGATGATTTGCATATATGTTTCTTAGACTTTATAGATGCAATATATACATAGATTTCAACCGTCTACCTGTTCCATTCATTGTTCTACTTGTCGAATGTTACAAATAATTTCCGTTAAGGGATTAACAATGGGGATCGTAGTTTACTTAAACTTGAAGAACAAGAAATTGGCGAATTGTACTGTTTGGATGCTTTGCATATATGTTTCTTAGACTATATAGAAGCAATATATACATTGATTTCAACCGTCTACCTGTTCCATTCATTGATCTACTTGTCGAAAGTTACAAATAATTTCCGATAAAGGATTAACAATGGGTCTCATTGTTCACTTAAACTTGAAGAACAAAAAATTGGCGAATGGTACTGTTTGGATGCTTTGCATATATGTTTCTTAGACTATATGGAAGCAATATATACAAAGATTTCAACCGTCTACGTGTTCCAATCATTGTTCTACTTGTCGAAATTTACAAATAATTTCCTTTAAAGGATTAACAATGGGGCTCGTAGTTCACTTATACTTGAAGATCAAATAATTGGCGAATTGTACTGTTTGGATGATTTGCATATATGTTTCTTAGACTTTATAGAAGCAATATATACAAAGATTTCAACCCTCTACCTGTTCCATTCATTGTTCTACTTGTCGAAAGTTACAAATAATTTCCGATAAAGGATTAACAATGGGTCTCATTGTTCACTTAAACTTGAAGAACAAAAAATTGGCGAATGGTACTGTTTGGATGCTTTGCATATATGTTTCTTAGACTATATGGAAGCAATATATACAAAGATTTCAACCGTCTACGTGTTCCAATCATTGTTCTACTTGTCGAAATTTACAAATAATTTCCTTTAAAGGATTAACAATGGGGCTCGTTGTTCACTTAAACTTGAAGAACAAAAAAGTGTCGAATGATACTGTTTGGATGCTTTGCATATATGTTTCTTAGACTATATAGAAGCAATATATACATTGATTTCAACCGGCTACCTGTTCCATTCATTGTTCTACTTGTCGAAATTTACAAATAATTTCCGATAAACGATTAACAATGGGGCTCGTCGTTCACTTAAACTTGAAGAACAAAAAAGTGGCGAATGGTACTGTTTGGGTGCTTTGCATATATGTTTCTTAGACTATATAGAAGCAATATATACAAAGATTTCAACCGTCTACCTGTTCCATTCATTGTTCTACTTGTCGAAAGTTACAAATAATTACCGATAAAGGATTAACCATTGGGGCTCATTGTTCACTTAAACTTGAAGAACAAAAAATTGGCGAATTGTACTGTTTGGATGTTTTGCATATATGTTTCTTAGACTTTATAGAAGCAATCTATACAAAGATTTCAACCGTCTACCTGTTCCATTCATTGTTCTACTTGTCGAAAGTTACAAATAATTTCCTTTAAAGGATTAACAATGGGGCTCGCTGTTCACTTAAACTTGAAGATCAAAAAATCGGCGAATTGTACTGTTTGGATGCTTTGCATATATATTTCTTAGACTATATAGAAGCAATATATACAATAATTTCAACAGTCTACCTGTTCCATTCATTGTTCTACTTGTCGAAATTTTCAAATAATTTCCTTTAAAAGATTAACAATGGGGCTCGTAGTTCACTTAAACTTGAAGAACAAAAAATTGGCGAATGTTACTGTATGGATGCTTTGCATATATGTTTCTTAGACTATATAGAAGCAATATATACAAAGATTTCAACCGTCTACCTGTTCCATTCATTGTTCTACTTGTCGAAATTTACAAATAATTTCCGATAACGGATTAACCATTGGGGCTCATTGTTCACTTAAACTTGAAGAACAAAAAATTGGCGAATTGTACTGTTTGGATGCTTTGCATATATGTTTCTTATACTATATAGAAGCAATATATACAAAGATTTCAACCGTCTACCTGTCCCATTCATTGTTCTACTTGTCGAAAATTACAAATAATTACCGATAAAGGATTAACCATTGGGGCTCATTGTTCACTTAAACTTGAAGAACAAAAAATTGGCGCATCGTACTGTTTGGATGCTTTGCATATATGTTTCTTATACTATATAGAAGCAATATATACAAAGATTTCAACCGTCTACCTGTTCCATTCACTGTTCTACTTGTCGAATGTTACAAATAATTTCCGTTAAGGGATTAACAATGGGGATCGTAGTTCACTTAAACTTGAAGAACAAAAAATTGGCGAATTGTACTGTTTGGATGCTTTGCGTACATGTTTCTTAGACTATATGGAAGCAATATATACAAAGATTTCAACCGTCTACCTTTTCCATTCATTGTTCTACTTGTCGAAAGTTACAAATAATTTCCGATAACGGATTAAACATTGGGGCTCATTGTTCACTTAAACTTGAAGAACAAAAAATTGCCGAATTGTACTCTTTGGATGCTTTGCATATATGTTTCTTATACTATATAGAAGCAATATATACAAAGATTTCAACCGTCTACCTGTTCCATTCACTGTTCTACTTGTCGAAAGTTACAAATAATTTCCGTTAAGGGATTAACAATGGGGATCGTAGTTCACTTAAACTTGAAGAACAAAAAATTGGCGAATTGTACTGTTTGGATGCTTTGCGTACATGTTTCTTAGACTATATGGAAGCAATATATACAAAGATTTCAACCATCTACGTGTTCCAATCATTGTTCTACTTGTAGAAAGTTACAAATAATTTCCTTTAAAGGATTAACAATGGGGCTCGTTGTTCACTTAAACTTGAAGAACAAAAAAGTGGCGAATGGTACTGTTTGGGTGCTTTGCATATATGTTTCTTAGACTATATAGAAGCAATATATACAAAGATTTCAACCGTCTACCTGTTCCATTCATTGTTCTACTTGTCGAAAGTTACAAATAATTTCCGATAAAGGATTAACAATGGGGCTCATTGTTCACTTAAACTTGGAGAACAAAAAATTGGCGAATGGTACTGTTTGGATGCATGGCATATATGTTTCTTAGACTATATAGAAGCAATATATACAAAGATTTCAACCGTCTACCTGTTCCATTCATTGTTCTACTTGTCGAAAGTTACAAATAATTTCCTTTAAAGGATTAACAATGGGGCTCATTGTTCACTTAAACTTGAAGAACAAAAAATTGGCGAATTGTACTGTTTGGATGCTTTGCATATATGTTTCTTAGACTATATAGAAGCAATATATACAATGATTTCAACCGTCTACCTGTTCCATTCATTGTTCTACTTGTCGAATGTTACAAATAATTTCCGTTAAGGGATTAACAATGGGGATCGTAGTTTACTTAAACTTGAAGAACAAAAAATTGGCGAATTGTACTGTTTGGATGCTTTGCATATATGTTTCTTAGACTATATAGAAGCAACATATACAATGATTTCAACCGTCTACCTATTCCATTCATTGTTCTACTTGCCGAAATTTACAAATAATTTCCTTTAAAGGATTAACAATCGGGCTCGTAGTTCACTTAAAATTGAAGAGCGAAAAATTGGCGAATTGTACTGTTTGGATGCTTTGCATAGATGTTTCATAGACTATTTAGAAGCAATATATAGAAATATTTCACCCGTCTACCTGTACTATTCATTGTTCTACTTGTAGAAAGTTACAAATAATTTCCATTTCATGATTATCAATGGGGCTCGCTGTTCACTTAAACTTGAATATCAAAAAATTGGCGATTGTTACTGTTTAGATGCTTTGCATAAATGTTTCTTAGATTATATAGAAGCAATATATACAAAGATTTCAACCGTCTAACTGTTCCATTCATTGTTCTACTTGTCGAAAGTTACAAATAATTTCCGATAAAGGATTAACAATGGGGCTCATTGTTCACTTAAACTTGAAGGACAAAAAATTGGCGAATGGTACTGTTTGGATGCTTTGCGTACATGTTTCTTAGACTATATGGAAGCAATATATACAAGGATTTCAACCGTCTACCTGTTCCATTCATTGTTCTACTTATCGAAAGTTACAAATAATTACCGATAAAGGATTAACCATTGGAGCTCATTGTTCACTTAAACTTGTAGAACAAAAAATTGGCGAATTGTACTGTTTGGATGCTTTGCATATATGTTTCTTAGACTATATAGAAGCAATATATACAAAGATTTCAACCGTCTACCTGTTCCATTCATTGTTCTACTTGTCGAAAGTTACAAATAATTTCCTTTAAAGGATTAACAATGGGGCTCGCTGTTCACTTAAACTTGAAGATCAAAAAATCGGCGAATTGTACTGTTTGGATGCTTTGCATATATATTTCTTAGACTATATAGAAGCAATATATACAATAATTTCAACAGTCTACCTGTTCCATTCATTGTTCTACTTGTCGAAATTTACAAATAATTTCCTTTAAAGGATTAACAATGGGGCTCGTAGTTCACTTAAACTTGAAGAACAAAAAATTGGCGAATGGTACTGTTTGGATGCTTTGCATATATGTTTCTTATACTATATAGAAGCAATATATACAAAGATTTCAACCGTCTACCTGTTCCATTCATTGTTCTACTTGTCGAAATTTACAAATAATTTCCGATAACGGATTAACCATTGGGGCTCATTGTTCACTTAAACTTGAAGAACAAAAAATTGGCGAATTGTACTGTTTGGATGCTTTGCATATATGTTTCTTATACTATATAGAAGCAATATATACAAAGATTTCAACCGTCTACCTGTCCCATTCATTGTTCTACTTGTCGAAATTTGCAATTAATTTCCGTTAAGGGATTAACAATGGGGATCGTAGTTCACTTGAACTTGAAGAACAAAAAATTGGCGAATGGTACTGTTTGGATTCTTTGCATATATGTTTCTTAGACTATATATAAGCAATATATACAATGATTTCAACAGTCTACCTGTTCCATTCATTGTTCTACTTGTCGAAATTTAAAATTAATTTCCGTTAAAGGATTAACAATGGGGCTCTTAGTTCACTTAAACTTGAAGAACAAAACATTGGCGAATTGTACTGTTTGGATGCTTTGCATATATGTTTCGTAGACTATATAGAAGCAATATATACAATGATTTCAACAGTCTACCTGTTCCATTCATTGTTCTACTTGTCGAAATTCACAAATAATTTCCTTTAAAGGATTAACAATGGGGCTCGTAGTTCAATTAAACTTGAAGAACAAAAAATTGGCGAATGGTACTGTTTGGATGCTTTGCATATATGTTTCTTATACTATATAGAAGCAATATATACAAAGATTTCAACCGTCTACGTGTTCCAATCATTGTTCTACTTGTCGAAATTTAGAAATAATTTCCTTTAAAGGATTAACAATGGGGCTCGTTGTTCACTTAAACTTGAAGAACAAAAAATTGGCGAATGGTACTGTTTGGATGCTTTGCATATATGTTTCTTAGACTATATAGAAGCAATATATACATTGATTTCAACCGGCTACCTGTTTCATTCATTGTTCTACTTGTCGAAAGTTACAAATAAATTCCTTTAAAGGATTAACAATGGGGCTCGTAGTTCACTTAAACTTGAAGAGAAAAAAATTGTCGAATTGTACAGTTTGGATGCTTTGCATATATGTTTCTTAAACTATATAGAAGCAATATATACAATGATTTCAACCGTCTACCTGTTCCATTCATTGTTCTACTTGTCGAAAGTCACAAATAATTTCCGTTAAGGGATTAACAATGGGGATCGTAGTTTACTTAAACTTGAAGAACAAAAAATTGGCGAATTGTACTGTTTGGATGCTTTGCATATATGTTTCTTAGGCTATATAGAAGCAATATATACAATGATTTCAACCGTCTACCTGTTCCATTCATTGTTCTACTTGTCGAAAGTTACAAATAATTTCCGTTAAGGGATTAACAATGGGGCTCATTGTTCACTTAAACTTGAAGAACAAAAAATTGGCGAATGGTACTGTTTGGATGCTTTGCATATATGTTTCTTAGACTATATAGAAGCAATATATACAAAGGTTTCAACCGTCTACCTGTTCCATTCATTGTTCTACTTGTCGAAATTTACAAATAATTTCCTTTAAAGGATTAACAATGGGGCTCCTTGTTCACTTAAACTTGAAGAACAAAAAAGTGGCGAATGGTACTGTTTGGGTGCTTTGCATATATGTTTCTTAGACTATATAGAAGCAATATATACAAAGATTTCAACCGTCTACCTGTTCCATTCATTGTTCTACTTGTCGAAAGTTACAAATAATTACCGATAAAGGATTAACCATTGGGGCTCGTTGTTCACTTAAACTTGAAGAACAATAAATTGGCGAATTGTACTGTTTGGATGCTATGCATATATGTTTCTTAGACTATATAGAAGCAATATATACAAAGATTTCAACCGTCTACGTGTTCCAATCATTGTTCTACTTGTAGAAAGTTACAATTAATTTCCGTTAAAGGATTAACAATGGGGCTCATTGTTCACTTAAACTTGAAGAACAAAAAAGTGGCGAATGGTACTGTTTGGGTGCTTTGCATATATGTTTCTTAGACTATATAGAAGCAATATATACATTGATTTCAACCGTCTACCTGTTCCATTCATTGTTCTACTTGTCGCAAGTTACAAATAATTTCCGTGAAAGTATTAACAATGGGGCTCGTAGTTCACTTATACTTGAAGATCAAATAATTGGCGAATTGTACTGTTTGGATGATTTGCATATATGTTTCTTAGACTTTATAGAAGCAATATATACAAAGATTTCAACCGTCTACCTGTTCCATTCATTGTTCTAATTGTCGAAAGTTACAAATAATTTCCGATAAAGGATTAACAATGGGGATCGTAGTTTACTTAATCTTGAAGAACAAGAAATTGGCGAATTGTGCTGTTTGGATGCTTTGCATATATGTTTCTTAGACTATATAGAAGCAATATATACAAAGATTTCAACCGTCTACCTGTTCCATTCATTGTTCTACTTGTCGAAAGTTACAAATAATTTCCTTTAAAGGATTAACAATGGGGCTCGTAGTTCACTTAAACTTGAAGAACAAAAAATTGGCGAATTGTACTGTTTGGATGCTTTGCACATATGTTTCATAGACTATATAGAAGCAATATATACAATGATTTCAACCGTCTACCTGTTCCATTCCTTGTTCTACTTGTCGAAAGTTACAAATAATTTCCTTTAAAGGATTAACAATGGGGCTCGTTGTTCACTTAAACTTGAAGATCAAATAATTGGCGAATTGTACTGTTTGGATGATTTGCATATATGTTTCTTAGACTTTATAGAAGCAATATATACAAAGATTTCAACCGTCTACCTGTTCCATTCATTGTTCTACTTGTCGACAGTTACAAATAATTTCCGTTAAGGCATTAACAATGGGGATCGTAGTTTACTTAATCTTGAAGAACAAGAAATTGGCGAATTGTGCTGTTTGGATGCTTTGCATATATGTTTCTTAGACTATATAGAAGCAATATATACAAAGATTTCAACCGTCTACCTGTTCCATTCATTGTTCTACTTGTCGAAAGTTACAAATAATTTCCTTTAAAGGATTAACAATGGGGCTCATTGTTCACTTAAACTTGAAGAACAAAAAATCGGCGAATTGTACTGTTTGGATGCTTTGCATATATATTTCTTAGACTATATAGAAGCAATATATACAATAATTTCAACAGTCTACCTGTTCCATTCATTGTTCTACTTGTCGAAATTTACAAATAATTTCCTTTAAAGGATTAACAATGGGGCTCGTAGTTCACTTAAACTTGAAGAACAAAAAATTGGCGAATGGTACTGTTTGGATGCTTTGCATATATGTTTCTTAGACTATATAGAAGCAATGTATACAAAGATTTCAACCGTCTACCTGTTCCATTCATTGTTCTACTTGTCGCAAGTTACAAATAATTTCCGTTAAAGTATTAACAATGGGGCTCGTAGTTCACTTAAACTTGAAGATCAAAAAATTGGCGAATTGTACTGTTTGGATGCTTTGCATATATGTTTCTTAGACTATATAGAAGCAATATATACAATAATTTCAACAGTCTACCTGTTCCATTCATTGTTCTACTTGTCGAAATTTACAAATAATTTCCTTTAAAGGATTAACAATGGGGCTCGTTGTTCACTTAAACTTGAAGAACAAAAAAGTGGCGAATGGTACTGTTTGGGTGCATTGCATATATGTTTCTTAAACTATATAGAAGCAATATATACAAAGATTTCAACCGTCTACCTGTTCCATTCATTGTTCTACTTGTCGAAAGTTACAAATAATTTCCGATAAAGGATTAACAATGGGGCTCATTGTTCACTTAAACTTGAAGAACAAAAAATTGGCGAATGGTACTGTTTGGATGCTTTGCATATATGTTTCTTAGACTATATAGAAGCAATATATACAAAGGTTTCAACCGTCTACCTGTTCCATTCATTGTTCTACTTGTCGAAAGTTACAAATAATTTCCTTTAAAGGATTAACAATGGGGCTCATTGTTCACTTAAACTTGAAGAACAAAAAATTGGCGAATTGTACTGTTTGGATGCTTTGCATATATGTTTCTTAGACTATATAGAAGCAATATATACAATGATTTCAACCGTCTACCTGTTCCATTCATTGTTCTACTTGTCGAATGTTACAAATAATTTCCGTTAAGGGATTAACAATGGGGATCGTAGTTTACTTAAACTTGAAGAACAAAAAATTGGCGAATGGTACTGTTTGGATGCTTTGCATATATGTTTCTTAGACTATATGGAAGCAATATATACAATGATTTCAACCGTCTACCTGTTCCAGTCATTGTTCTACTTGTCGAAATTTACAAATAATTTCCTTTAAAGGATTAACAATGGGGCTCGTTGTTCACTTAAACTTGAAGAACAAAAAAGTGGCGAATGGTACTGTTTGGGTGCTTTGCATATATGTTTCTTAGACTATATAGAAGCAATATATACAAAGATTTCAACCGTCTACCTGTTCCATTCATTGTTCTACTTGTCGAAAGTTACAAATAATTACCGATAAAGGATTAACCATTGGGGCTCATTGTTCACTTAAACTTGAAGAACAAAAAATTGGCGAATTGTACTGTTTGGATGCTTTGCATATATGTTTCTTAGACTATATAGAAGCAATATATACATTGATTTCAACCGGCTACCTGTTCCATTCATTGTTCTACTTGTCGAAAGTTACAAATAAATTCCTTTAAAGGATTAACAATGGGGCTCGTAGTTCACTTAAACTTGAAGAGAAAAAAATTGTCGAATTGTACTGTTTGGATGCTTTGCATATATGTTTCTTAAACTATATAGAAGCAATATATACAATGATTTCAACCGTCTACCTGTTCCATTCATTGTTCTACTTGTCGAAAGTTACAAATAATTTCCGTTAAGGGATTAACAATGGGGATCGTAGTTTACTTAAACTTGAAGAACAAAAAATTCGCGAATTGTACTGTTTGGATGCTTTGCATATATGTTTCTTAGACTATATAGAAGCAATATATACAATGATTTCAACCGTCTACCTGTTCCATTCATTGTTCTACTTGTCGAAAGTTACAAATAATTTCCGTTAAGGGATTAACAATGGGGATCGTAGTTCACTTAAACTTGAAGAACAAAAAATTGGCGAATTGTACTCTTTGGATGCTTTGCATATATGTTTCTTATACTATATAGAAGCAATATATACAAAGATTTCAACCGTCTACCTGTTCCATTCACTGTTCTACTTGTCGAAAGTTACAAATAATTTCCGTTAAGGGATTAACAATGGGGATCGTAGTTCACTTAAACTTGAAGAACAAAAAATTGGCGAATTGTACTGTTTGGATGCTTTGCGTACATGTTTCTTAGACTATATGGAAGCAATATATACAAAGATTTCAACCATCTACGTGTTCCAATCATTGTTCTACTTGTAGAAAGTTACAATTAATTTCCGTTAAGGGATTAACAATGGGGCTCGTAGTTCACTTAAACTTGAAGAACAAAAAATTGGCGAATGGTACTGTTTGGATGCTTTACATAAATGTTTCTTAGACTATATAGAAGCAATATATACATTGATTTCAACCGGCTACCTGTTCCATTCATTGTTCTACTTGTCGAAATTTACAAATAATTTCCTTTAAAGGATTAACAATGGGGCTCGTTGTTCACTTAAACTTGAAGAACAAAAAAGTGGCGAATGGTACTGTTTGGGTGCTTTGCATATATGTTTCTTAGACTATATAGAAGCAATATATACAAAGATTTCAACCGTCTACCTGTTCCATTCATTGTTCTACTTGTCGAAAGTTACAAATAATTTCCGATAGAGGATTAACAATGGGGCTCATTGTTCACTTAAACTTGGAGAACAAAAAATTGGCGAATGGTACTGTTTGGATGCATGGCATATATGTTTCTTAGACTATATAGAAGCAATATATACAAAGATTTCAACCGTCTACCTGTTCCATTCATTGTTCTACTTGTCGAAAGTTACAAATAATTTCCTTTAAAGGATTAACAATGGGGCTCATTGTTCACTTAAACTTGAAGAACAAAAAATTGGCGAATTGTACTGTTTGGATGCTTTGCATATATGTTTCTTAGACTATATAGAAGCAATATATACAATGATTTCAACCGTCTACCTGTTCCATTCATTGTTCTACTTGTCGAATGTTACAAATAATTTCCGTTAAGGGATTAACAATGGGGATCGTAGTTTACTTAAACTTGAAGAACAAAAAATTGGCGAATTGTACTGTTTGGATGCTTTGCATATATGTTTCTTAGACTATATAGAAGCAACATATACAATGATTTCAACCGTCTACCTATTCCATTCATTGTTCTACTTGCCGAAATTTACAAATAATTTCCTTTAAAGGATTAACAATGGGGCTCGTAGTTCACTTAAAATTGAAGAGCGAAAAATTGGCGAATTGTACTGTTTGGATGCTTTGCATAGATGTTTCTTAGACTATTTAGAAGCAATATATAGAAATATTTCACCCGTCTACCTGTACTATTCATTGTTCTACTTGTAGAAAGTTACAATTAATTTCCATTTCATGATTATCATTGGGGCTCGCTGTTCACTTAAACTTGAATATCAAAAAATTGGCGATTGTTACTGTTTAGATGCTTTGCATAAATGTTTCTTAGATTATATAGAAGCAATATATACAAAGATTTCAACCGTCTAACTGTTCCATTCATTGTTCTACTTGTCGAAAGTTACAAATAATTTCCGATAAAGGATTAACAATGGGGCTCATTGTTCACTTAAACTTGAAGGACAAAAAATTGGCGAATGGTACTGTTTGGATGCTTTGCGTACATGTTTCTTAGGCTATATGGAAGCAATATATACAAGGTTTTCAACAGTCTACCTGCTCCATTCATTGTTCTACTTGTCGAAGGTTACAAATAATTACCGATAAAGGATTAACCATTGGGGCTCATTGTTCACTTAAACTTGTAGAACAAAAAATTGGCGAATTGTACTGTTTGGATGCTTTGCATATATGTATCTTAGACTATATAGAAGCAATATATACAAGGATTTCAACCGTCTACCTGTTCCATTCATTGTTCTACTTGCCGAAATTTACAAATAATTTCCTTTAAAGGATTAACAATGGGGCTCGTAGTTCACTTAAACTTGAAGAGCAAAAAATTGGCGAATTGTACTGTTTGGATGCTTTGCATAGATGTTTCTTAGACTATTTAGAAGCAATATATAGAAATATTTCACCCGTCTACCTGTACTATTCATTGTTCTACTTGTAGAAAGTTACAAATAATTTCCATTTCATGATTATCAATGGGGCTCGCTGTTCACTTAAACTTGAAGATCAATAAATAGGCGATTGTTACTGTTTAGATGCTTTGCATATAGGTTTCTTAGACTATATAGAAGCAATATATACAAAGATTTCAACCGTCTACCTGTTCCATTCATTGTTCTACTTGTCGAAAGTTACAAATAATTTCCGATAACGGATTAACCATTGGGGCTCATTGTTCACTTAAACTTGAAGAACAAAAAATTGGCGAATTGTACTGTTTGGATGATTTGCATATATGTTTCTTAGACTATATGGAAGCAATATATACAAAGATTTCAACCGTCTACGTGTTCCAATCATTGTTCTACTTGTCGAAATTTACAAATAATTTCCTTTAAAGGATTAACAATGGGGCTCGTTGTTCACTTAAACTTGAAGAACAAAAAAGTGGCGAATGGTACTGTTTGGGTGCTTTGCATATATGTTTCTTAGACTATATAGAAGCAATATATACAAAGATTTCAACCGTCTACCTGTTCCATTCATTGTTCTACTTGTCGAAAGTTACAAATAATTTCCGATAAAGGATTAACAATGGGGCTCATTGTTCACTTATACTTGGAGAACAAAAAATTGGCGAATGGTACTGTTTGGATGCTTTGCATATATGTTTCTTAGACTATATAGAAGCAATATATACAAAGATTTCAACCGTCTACCTGTTCCATTCATTGTTCTACTTGTCGAAAGTTACAAATAATTTCCTTTAAAGGATTAACAATGGGGCTCCTTGTTCACTTAAACTTGAAGAACAAAAAATTGGCGAATTGTACTGTTTGGATGCTTTGCATATATGTTTCTTAGACTATATAGAAGCAATATATACAAAGATTTCAACCGTCTACCTGTTCCATTCATTGTTCTACTTGTCGAAAGTTACAAATAATTTCCTTTAAAGGATTAACAATGGGGCTCATTGTTCACTTAAACTTGAAGAACAAAAAATTGGCGAATTGTACTGTTTGGATGCTTTGCATATATATTTCTTAGACTATATAGATGTAATATATACATAGATTTCAACCGTCTACCTGTTCCATTCATTGTTCTACTTGTCGAAATTTACAAATAATTTCCGTTAAAGTATTAATAATGGGGCTCGTAGTTCACTTAAACTTGAAGATCAAATAATTGGCGAATTGTACTGTTTGGATGATTTGCATATATGTTTCTTAGACTTTATAGATGCAATATATACATAGATTTCAACCGTCTACCTGTTCCATTCATTGTTCTACTTGTCGAATGTTACAAATAATTTCCGTTAAGGGATTAACAATGGGGATCGTAGTTTACTTAAACTTGAAGAACAAGAAATTGGCGAATTGTACTGTTTGGATGCTTTGCATATATGTTTCTTAGACTATATAGAAGCAATATATACATTGATTTCAACCGTCTACCTGTTCCATTCATTGATCTACTTGTCGAAAGTTACAAATAATTTCCGATAAAGGATTAACAATGGGTCTCATTGTTCACTTAAACTTGAAGAACAAAAAATTGGCGAATGGTACTGTTTGGATGCTTTGCATATATGTTTCTTAGACTATATGGAAGCAATATATACAAAGATTTCAACCGTCTACGTGTTCCAATCATTGTTCTACTTGTCGAAATTTACAAATAATTTCCTTTAAAGGATTAACAATGGGGCTCGTAGTTCACTTATACTTGAAGATCAAATAATTGGCGAATTGTACTGTTTGGATGATTTGCATATATGTTTCTTAGACTTTATAGAAGCAATATATACAAAGATTTCAACCCTCTACCTGTTCCATTCATTGTTCTACTTGTCGAAAGTTACAAATAATTTCCGATAAAGGATTAACAATGGGTCTCATTGTTCACTTAAACTTGAAGAACAAAAAATTGGCGAATGGTACTGTTTGGATGCTTTGCATATATGTTTCTTAGACTATATGGAAGCAATATATACAAAGATTTCAACCGTCTACGTGTTCCAATCATTGTTCTACTTGTCGAAATTTACAAATAATTTCCTTTAAAGGATTAACAATGGGGCTCGTTGTTCACTTAAACTTGAAGAACAAAAAAGTGTCGAATGATACTGTTTGGATGCTTTGCATATATGTTTCTTAGACTATATAGAAGCAATATATACATTGATTTCAACCGGCTACCTGTTCCATTCATTGTTCTACTTGTCGAAATTTACAAATAATTTCCGATAAACGATTAACAATGGGGCTCGTCGTTCACTTAAACTTGAAGAACAAAAAAGTGGCGAATGGTACTGTTTGGGTGCTTTGCATATATGTTTCTTAGACTATATAGAAGCAATATATACAAAGATTTCAACCGTCTACCTGTTCCATTCATTGTTCTACTTGTCGAAAGTTACAAATAATTACCGATAAAGGATTAACCATTGGGGCTCATTGTTCACTTAAACTTGAAGAACAAAAAATTGGCGAATTGTACTGTTTGGATGTTTTGCATATATGTTTCTTAGACTTTATAGAAGCAATCTATACAAAGATTTCAACCGTCTACCTGTTCCATTCATTGTTCTACTTGTCGAAAGTTACAAATAATTTCCTTTAAAGGATTAACAATGGGGCTCGCTGTTCACTTAAACTTGAAGATCAAAAAATCGGCGAATTGTACTGTTTGGATGCTTTGCATATATATTTCTTAGACTATATAGAAGCAATATATACAATAATTTCAACAGTCTACCTGTTCCATTCATTGTTCTACTTGTCGAAATTTTCAAATAATTTCCTTTAAAAGATTAACAATGGGGCTCGTAGTTCACTTAAACTTGAAGAACAAAAAATTGGCGAATGTTACTGTATGGATGCTTTGCATATATGTTTCTTAGACTATATAGAAGCAATATATACAAAGATTTCAACCGTCTACCTGTTCCATTCATTGTTCTACTTGTCGAAATTTACAAATAATTTCCGATAACGGATTAACCATTGGGGCTCATTGTTCACTTAAACTTGAAGAACAAAAAATTGGCGAATTGTACTGTTTGGATGCTTTGCATATATGTTTCTTATACTATATAGAAGCAATATATACAAAGATTTCAACCGTCTACCTGTCCCATTCATTGTTCTACTTGTCGAAAATTACAAATAATTACCGATAAAGGATTAACCATTGGGGCTCATTGTTCACTTAAACTTGAAGAACAAAAAATTGGCGCATCGTACTGTTTGGATGCTTTGCATATATGTTTCTTATACTATATAGAAGCAATATATACAAAGATTTCAACCGTCTACCTGTTCCATTCACTGTTCTACTTGTCGAATGTTACAAATAATTTCCGTTAAGGGATTAACAATGGGGATCGTAGTTCACTTAAACTTGAAGAACAAAAAATTGGCGAATTGTACTGTTTGGATGCTTTGCGTACATGTTTCTTAGACTATATGGAAGCAATATATACAAAGATTTCAACCGTCTACCTTTTCCATTCATTGTTCTACTTGTCGAAAGTTACAAATAATTTCCGATAACGGATTAAACATTGGGGCTCATTGTTCACTTAAACTTGAAGAACAAAAAATTGCCGAATTGTACTCTTTGGATGCTTTGCATATATGTTTCTTATACTATATAGAAGCAATATATACAAAGATTTCAACCGTCTACCTGTTCCATTCACTGTTCTACTTGTCGAAAGTTACAAATAATTTCCGTTAAGGGATTAACAATGGGGATCGTAGTTCACTTAAACTTGAAGAACAAAAAATTGGCGAATTGTACTGTTTGGATGCTTTGCGTACATGTTTCTTAGACTATATGGAAGCAATATATACAAAGATTTCAACCATCTACGTGTTCCAATCATTGTTCTACTTGTAGAAAGTTACAAATAATTTCCTTTAAAGGATTAACAATGGGGCTCGTTGTTCACTTAAACTTGAAGAACAAAAAAGTGGCGAATGGTACTGTTTGGGTGCTTTGCATATATGTTTCTTAGACTATATAGAAGCAATATATACAAAGATTTCAACCGTCTACCTGTTCCATTCATTGTTCTACTTGTCGAAAGTTACAAATAATTTCCGATAAAGGATTAACAATGGGGCTCATTGTTCACTTAAACTTGGAGAACAAAAAATTGGCGAATGGTACTGTTTGGATGCATGGCATATATGTTTCTTAGACTATATAGAAGCAATATATACAAAGATTTCAACCGTCTACCTGTTCCATTCATTGTTCTACTTGTCGAAAGTTACAAATAATTTCCTTTAAAGGATTAACAATGGGGCTCATTGTTCACTTAAACTTGAAGAACAAAAAATTGGCGAATTGTACTGTTTGGATGCTTTGCATATATGTTTCTTAGACTATATAGAAGCAATATATACAATGATTTCAACCGTCTACCTGTTCCATTCATTGTTCTACTTGTCGAATGTTACAAATAATTTCCGTTAAGGGATTAACAATGGGGATCGTAGTTTACTTAAACTTGAAGAACAAAAAATTGGCGAATTGTACTGTTTGGATGCTTTGCATATATGTTTCTTAGACTATATAGAAGCAACATATACAATGATTTCAACCGTCTACCTATTCCATTCATTGTTCTACTTGCCGAAATTTACAAATAATTTCCTTTAAAGGATTAACAATCGGGCTCGTAGTTCACTTAAAATTGAAGAGCGAAAAATTGGCGAATTGTACTGTTTGGATGCTTTGCATAGATGTTTCATAGACTATTTAGAAGCAATATATAGAAATATTTCACCCGTCTACCTGTACTATTCATTGTTCTACTTGTAGAAAGTTACAAATAATTTCCATTTCATGATTATCAATGGGGCTCGCTGTTCACTTAAACTTGAATATCAAAAAATTGGCGATTGTTACTGTTTAGATGCTTTGCATAAATGTTTCTTAGATTATATAGAAGCAATATATACAAAGATTTCAACCGTCTAACTGTTCCATTCATTGTTCTACTTGTCGAAAGTTACAAATAATTTCCGATAAAGGATTAACAATGGGGCTCATTGTTCACTTAAACTTGAAGGACAAAAAATTGGCGAATGGTACTGTTTGGATGCTTTGCGTACATGTTTCTTAGACTATATGGAAGCAATATATACAAGGATTTCAACCGTCTACCTGTTCCATTCATTGTTCTACTTATCGAAAGTTACAAATAATTACCGATAAAGGATTAACCATTGGAGCTCATTGTTCACTTAAACTTGTAGAACAAAAAATTGGCGAATTGTACTGTTTGGATGCTTTGCATATATGTTTCTTAGACTATATAGAAGCAATATATACAAAGATTTCAACCGTCTACCTGTTCCATTCATTGTTCTACTTGTCGAAAGTTACAAATAATTTCCTTTAAAGGATTAACAATGGGGCTCGCTGTTCACTTAAACTTGAAGATCAAAAAATCGGCGAATTGTACTGTTTGGATGCTTTGCATATATATTTCTTAGACTATATAGAAGCAATATATACAATAATTTCAACAGTCTACCTGTTCCATTCATTGTTCTACTTGTCGAAATTTACAAATAATTTCCTTTAAAGGATTAACAATGGGGCTCGTAGTTCACTTAAACTTGAAGAACAAAAAATTGGCGAATGGTACTGTTTGGATGCTTTGCATATATGTTTCTTATACTATATAGAAGCAATATATACAAAGATTTCAACCGTCTACCTGTTCCATTCATTGTTCTACTTGTCGAAATTTACAAATAATTTCCGATAACGGATTAACCATTGGGGCTCATTGTTCACTTAAACTTGAAGAACAAAAAATTGGCGAATTGTACTGTTTGGATGCTTTGCATATATGTTTCTTATACTATATAGAAGCAATATATACAAAGATTTCAACCGTCTACCTGTCCCATTCATTGTTCTACTTGTCGAAATTTGCAATTAATTTCCGTTAAGGGATTAACAATGGGGATCGTAGTTCACTTGAACTTGAAGAACAAAAAATTGGCGAATGGTACTGTTTGGATTCTTTGCATATATGTTTCTTAGACTATATATAAGCAATATATACAATGATTTCAACAGTCTACCTGTTCCATTCATTGTTCTACTTGTCGAAATTTAAAATTAATTTCCGTTAAAGGATTAACAATGGGGCTCTTAGTTCACTTAAACTTGAAGAACAAAACATTGGCGAATTGTACTGTTTGGATGCTTTGCATATATGTTTCGTAGACTATATAGAAGCAATATATACAATGATTTCAACAGTCTACCTGTTCCATTCATTGTTCTACTTGTCGAAATTCACAAATAATTTCCTTTAAAGGATTAACAATGGGGCTCGTAGTTCAATTAAACTTGAAGAACAAAAAATTGGCGAATGGTACTGTTTGGATGCTTTGCATATATGTTTCTTATACTATATAGAAGCAATATATACAAAGATTTCAACCGTCTACGTGTTCCAATCATTGTTCTACTTGTCGAAATTTAGAAATAATTTCCTTTAAAGGATTAACAATGGGGCTCGTTGTTCACTTAAACTTGAAGAACAAAAAATTGGCGAATGGTACTGTTTGGATGCTTTGCATATATGTTTCTTAGACTATATAGAAGCAATATATACATTGATTTCAACCGGCTACCTGTTTCATTCATTGTTCTACTTGTCGAAAGTTACAAATAAATTCCTTTAAAGGATTAACAATGGGGCTCGTAGTTCACTTAAACTTGAAGAGAAAAAAATTGTCGAATTGTACAGTTTGGATGCTTTGCATATATGTTTCTTAAACTATATAGAAGCAATATATACAATGATTTCAACCGTCTACCTGTTCCATTCATTGTTCTACTTGTCGAAAGTCACAAATAATTTCCGTTAAGGGATTAACAATGGGGATCGTAGTTTACTTAAACTTGAAGAACAAAAAATTGGCGAATTGTACTGTTTGGATGCTTTGCATATATGTTTCTTAGACTATATAGAAGCAATATATACAATGATTTCAACCGTCTACCTGTTCCATTCATTGTTCTACTTGTCGAAAGTTACAAATAATTTCCGTTAAGGGATTAACAATGGGGCTCATTGTTCACTTAAACTTGAAGAACAAAAAATTGGCGAATGGTACTGTTTGGATGCTTTGCATATATGTTTCTTAGACTATATAGAAGCAATATATACAAAGGTTTCAACCGTCTACCTGTTCCATTCATTGTTCTACTTGTCGAAATTTACAAATAATTTCCTTTAAAGGATTAACAATGGGGCTCCTTGTTCACTTAAACTTGAAGAACAAAAAAGTGGCGAATGGTACTGTTTGGGTGCTTTGCATATATGTTTCTTAGACTATATAGAAGCAATATATACAAAGATTTCAACCGTCTACCTGTTCCATTCATTGTTCTACTTGTCGAAAGTTACAAATAATTACCGATAAAGGATTAACCATTGGGGCTCGTTGTTCACTTAAACTTGAAGAACAATAAATTGGCGAATTGTACTGTTTGGATGCTATGCATATATGTTTCTTAGACTATATAGAAGCAATATATACAAAGATTTCAACCGTCTACGTGTTCCAATCATTGTTCTACTTGTAGAAAGTTACAATTAATTTCCGTTAAAGGATTAACAATGGGGCTCATTGTTCACTTAAACTTGAAGAACAAAAAAGTGGCGAATGGTACTGTTTGGGTGCTTTGCATATATGTTTCTTAGACTATATAGAAGCAATATATACATTGATTTCAACCGTCTACCTGTTCCATTCATTGTTCTACTTGTCGCAAGTTACAAATAATTTCCGTGAAAGTATTAACAATGGGGCTCGTAGTTCACTTATACTTGAAGATCAAATAATTGGCGAATTGTACTGTTTGGATGATTTGCATATATGTTTCTTAGACTTTATAGAAGCAATATATACAAAGATTTCAACCGTCTACCTGTTCCATTCATTGTTCTAATTGTCGAAAGTTACAAATAATTTCCGATAAAGGATTAACAATGGGGATCGTAGTTTACTTAATCTTGAAGAACAAGAAATTGGCGAATTGTGCTGTTTGGATGCTTTGCATATATGTTTCTTAGACTATATAGAAGCAATATATACAAAGATTTCAACCGTCTACCTGTTCCATTCATTGTTCTACTTGTCGAAAGTTACAAATAATTTCCTTTAAAGGATTAACAATGGGGCTCGTAGTTCACTTAAACTTGAAGAACAAAAAATTGGCGAATTGTACTGTTTGGATGCTTTGCACATATGTTTCATAGACTATATAGAAGCAATATATACAATGATTTCAACCGTCTACCTGTTCCATTCCTTGTTCTACTTGTCGAAAGTTACAAATAATTTCCTTTAAAGGATTAACAATGGGGCTCGTTGTTCACTTAAACTTGAAGATCAAATAATTGGCGAATTGTACTGTTTGGATGATTTGCATATATGTTTCTTAGACTTTATAGAAGCAATATATACAAAGATTTCAACCGTCTACCTGTTCCATTCATTGTTCTACTTGTCGACAGTTACAAATAATTTCCGTTAAGGCATTAACAATGGGGATCGTAGTTTACTTAATCTTGAAGAACAAGAAATTGGCGAATTGTGCTGTTTGGATGCTTTGCATATATGTTTCTTAGACTATATAGAAGCAATATATACAAAGATTTCAACCGTCTACCTGTTCCATTCATTGTTCTACTTGTCGAAAGTTACAAATAATTTCCTTTAAAGGATTAACAATGGGGCTCATTGTTCACTTAAACTTGAAGAACAAAAAATCGGCGAATTGTACTGTTTGGATGCTTTGCATATATATTTCTTAGACTATATAGAAGCAATATATACAATAATTTCAACAGTCTACCTGTTCCATTCATTGTTCTACTTGTCGAAATTTACAAATAATTTCCTTTAAAGGATTAACAATGGGGCTCGTAGTTCACTTAAACTTGAAGAACAAAAAATTGGCGAATGGTACTGTTTGGATGCTTTGCATATATGTTTCTTAGACTATATAGAAGCAATGTATACAAAGATTTCAACCGTCTACCTGTTCCATTCATTGTTCTACTTGTCGCAAGTTACAAATAATTTCCGTTAAAGTATTAACAATGGGGCTCGTAGTTCACTTAAACTTGAAGATCAAAAAATTGGCGAATTGTACTGTTTGGATGCTTTGCATATATGTTTCTTAGACTATATAGAAGCAATATATACAATAATTTCAACAGTCTACCTGTTCCATTCATTGTTCTACTTGTCGAAATTTACAAATAATTTCCTTTAAAGGATTAACAATGGGGCTCGTAGTTCACTTAAACTTGAAGAACAAAAAATTGGCGAATGGTACTGTTTGGATGCTTTGCATATATGTTTCTTAGACTATATAGAAGCAATATATACATTGATTTCAACCGGCTACCTGTTCCATTCATTGTTCTACTTGTCGAAATTTACAAATAATTTCCGATAAAGGATTAACCATTGGGGCTCATTGTTCACTTAAACTTGAAGAACAAACAATTGGCGAATTGTACTGTTTGGATGCTTTGCATATATGTTTCTTAGACTATATAGATGCAATATATACAAAGATTTCAACCGGCTACCTGTTCCATTCATTGTTCTACTTGTCGAAATTTACAAATAATTTCCGATAAAGGATTAACCATTGGGGCTCATTGTTCACTTAAACTTGAAGAACAAAAAATTGGCGAATGGTACTGTTTGGATGCTTTGCATATATGTTTCTTAGACTATATAGAAGCAATATATACATTGATTTCAACCGGCTACCTGTTCCATTCATTGTTCTACTTGTCGAAAGTTACAAATAATTTCCTATAAAGGATTAACAATGGGGCTCATTGTTCACTTAAACTTGAAGGACAAAAAATTGGCGAATGGTACTGTTTGGATGCTTTGCGTACATGTTTCTTAGACTATATGGAAGCAATATATACAAGGATTTCAACCGTCTACCTGTTCCATTCATTGTTCTACTTGTCGAAAGTTACAAATAATTACCGATAAAGGATTAACCATTGGGGCTCATTGTTCACTTAAACTTGAAGAACAAAAAATTGGCGAATTGTACTGTTTGGATGCTTTGCATATATGTTTCTTAGACTATATAGAAGCAATATATACAAAGATTTCAACCGTCTACCTGTTCCATTCATTGTTCTACTTGTCGAAAGTTACAAATAATTTCCGATAAAGGATTAACAATGGGGATCGCAGTTTACTTAATCTTGAAGAACAAGAAATTGGCGAATTGTGCTGTTTGGATGCTTTGCATATATGTTTCTTAGACTATATAGAAGCAATATATACAAAGATTTCAACCGTCTACCTGTTCCATTCATTGTTCTACTTGTCGAAAGTTACAAATAATTTCCTTTAAAGGATTAACAATGGGGCTCGTAGTTCACTTAAACTTGAAGAACAAAAAATTGGCGAATTGTACTGTTTGGATGCTTTGCACATATGTTTCATAGACTATATAGAAGCAATATATACAATGATTTCAACCGTCTACCTGTTCCATTCCTTGTTCTACTTGTCGAAAGTTACAAATAATTTCCTTTAAAGGATTAACAATGGGGCTCGTTGTTCACTTAAACTTGAAGAACAAATAATTGGCGATTTGTACTGTTTGGATGATTTGCATATATGTTTCTTAGACTTTATAGAAGCAATATATACAAAGATTTCAACCGTCTACCTTTTCCATTCATTGTTCTACTTGTCGAAATTTACAAATAATTTCCGATAACGGATTAACAATGGGGATCGTAGTTTACTTAAACTTGAAGAACAAAAAATTGGCGATTTGTACTGTTTGGATGCTTTGCATATATGTTTCTTAGACTATATAGAAGCAATATATACAATGATTTCAACCGTCTACCTGTTCCAGTCATTGTTCTACTTGTCGAAATTTACAAATAATTTCCTTTAAAGGATTAACAATGGGGCTCGTTGTTCACTTAAACTTGAAGAACAAAAAACTGGCGAATGGTACTGTTTGGGTGCTTTGCATATATGTTTCTTAGACTATATAGAAGCAATATATACAAAGATTTCAACCGTCTACCTGTTCCATTCATTGTTCTACTTGTCGAAAGTTACAAATAATTACCGATAAAGGATTAACCATTGGGGCTCATTGTTCACTTAAACTTGAAGAACAAAAAATTGGCGAATTGTACTGTTTGGATGCTTTGCATATATGTTTCTTAGACTATATAGAAGCAATATATACAAAGATTTCAACCGTCTACCTGTTCCATTCATTGTTCTACTTGTCGAAAGTTACAAATAATTTCCGATAAAGGATTAACAATGGGGATCGCAGTTTACTTAATCTTGAAGAACAAGAAATTGGCGAATTGTGCTGTTTGGATGCTTTGCATATATGTTTCTTAGACTATATAGAAGCAATATATACAAAGATTTCAACCGTCTAACTGTTCCATTCATTGTTCTACTTGTCGAAAGTTACAAATAATTTCCTTTAAAGGATTAACAATGGGGCTCGTAGTTCACTTAAACTTGAAGAACAAAATATTGGCGAATTGTACTGTTTGGATGCTTTGCACATATGTTTCATAGACTATATAGAAGCAATATATACAATGATTTCAACCGTCTACCTGTTCCATTCCTTGTTCTACTTGTCGAAAGTTACAAATAATTTCCTTTAAAGGATTAACAATGGGGCTCGTTGTTCACTTAAACTTGAAGATCAAATAATTGGCGATTTGTACTGTTTGGATGATTTGCATATATGTTTCTTAGACTATATAGAAGCAATATATACAAAGATTTCAACCGTCTACCTGTTCCATTCATTGATCTACTTGTCGAAAGTTACAAATAATTTCCGATAAAGGATTAACAATGGGTCTCATTGTTCACTTAAACTTGAAGAACAAAAAATTGGCGAATGGTACAGTTTGGATGCTTTGCATATATGTTTCTTAGACTATATGGAAGCAATATATACAAAGATTTCAACCGTCTACGTGCTCCAATCATTGTTCTACTTGTCGAAATTTACAAATAATTTCCTTTAAAGGATTAACAATGGGGCTCGTTGTTCACTTAAACTTGAAGAACAAAAAAGTGGCGAATGGTACTGTTTGGATGCTTTGCATATATGTTTCTTAGACTATATAGAAGCAATATATACAAAGATTTCAACCGTCTACCTGTTCCATTCATTGTTCTACTTGTCGAAAGTTACAAATAATTTCCGATAACGGATTAACCATTGGGGCTCATTGTTCACTTAAACTTGAAGAACAAAAAATTGGCGAATTGTACTGTTTGGATGATTTGCATATATGTTTCTTAGACTATATGGAAGCAATATATACAAAGATTTCAACCGTCTACGTGTTCCAATCATTGTTCTACTTGTCGAAATTTACAAATAATTTCCTTTAAAGGATTAACAATGGGGCTCGTTGTTCACTTAAACTTGAAGAACAAAAAAGTGGCGAATGGTACTGTTTGGATGCTTTGCATATATGTTTCTTAGACTATATAGAAGCAATATATACATTGATTTCAACCGTCTACCTGTTCCATTCATTGTTCTACTTGTCGCAAGTTACAAATAATTTCCGTTAAAGTATTAACAATGGGGCTCGTAGTTCACTTATACTTGAAGATCCAATAATTGGCGAATTGTACTGTTTGGATGATTTGCATTTATGTTTCTTAGACTTTATAGAAGCAATATATACATTGATTTCAACCGGCTACCTGTTCCATTCATTGTTCTACTTGTCGAAATTTACAAATAATTTCCGTTAAAGGATTAACAATGGGGCTCGTAGTTCACTTAAACTTGAAGAACAAAAAATTGGCGAAATGTACTGTTTGGATGATTTGCACAGATGTTTCTTATACTATATAGAAGCAATATATACAAAGATTTCAACCGTCTACCTGTTCCATTCACTGTTCTACTTGTCGAAAGTTTCAAATAATTTCCGTTAAGGGATTAACAATGGGGATCGTAGTTTACTTAAACTTGAAGAACAAATAATTGGCGAAATGTACTGTTTGGATGATTTGCACAGATGTTTCTTATACTATATAGAAGCAATATATACAAAGATTTCAACCGTCTACCTGTTCCATTCACTGTTCTACTTGTCGAAAGTTTCAAATAATTTCCGTTAAAGGATTAACCATTGGGGCTCATTGTTCACTTAAACTTGAAGAACAAACAATTGGCGAATTGTACTGTTTGGATGCTTTGCATATAAGTTTCTTAGACTATATAGATGCAATATATACAAAGATTTCAACCGGCTACCTGTTCCATTCATTGTTCTACTTGTCGAAATTTACAAATAATTTCCGATAAAGGATTAACCATTGGGGCTCATTGTTCACTTAAACTTGAAGAACAAAAAATTGGCGAATGGTACTGTTTGGATGCTTTGCATATATGTTTCTTAGACTATATAGAAGCAATATATACATTGATTTCAACCGGCTACCTGTTCCATTCATTGTTCTACTTGTCGAAATTTACAAATAATTTCCGTTAAAGGATTAACAATGGGGCTCGTAGTTCACTTAAACTTGAAGAACAAAAAATTGGCGAAATGTACTGTTTGGATGATTTGCACAGATGTTTCTTATACTATATAGAAGCAATATATACAAAGATTTCAACCGTCTACCTGTTCCATTCACTGTTCTACTTGTCGAAAGTTTCAAATAATTTCCGTTAAGGGATTAACAATGGGGATCGTAGTTTACTTAAACTTGAAGAACAAATAATTGGCGAATTGTACTGTTTGGATGCTTTGCATATATGTTTCTTAGACTATATAGAAGCAATATATACAAAGATTTCAACAGTCTACCTGTTTCATTCATTGTTCTACTTGTCGAAAGTTACAAATAATTTCCGATAACGGATTAACCATTGGGGCTCATTGTTCACTTAAACTTGAAGAACAAAAAATTGGCGAATTGTACTGTTTGGATGCTTTGCATATATGTTTCTTATACTATATAGAAGCAATATATACAAAGATTTCAACCGTCTACCTGTTCCATTCACTGTTCTACTTGTCGAAAGTTACAAATAATTTCCGTTAAGGGATTAACAATGGGGATCGTAGTTTACTTAAACTTGAAGAACAAAAAATTGGCGAAGTGTACTGTTTGGATGCTTTGCATATATGTTTCTTAGACTATTTAGAAGCAATATATAGAAAGATTTCACCCGTCTACCTGTTCCATTCATTGTTCTACTTGTCGAAAGTTACAAATAATTTCCTATAAAGGATTAACAATGGGGCTCGTTGTTCACTTAAACTTGAAGAACAATAAATTGGCGAATTGTACTGTTTGGATGCTTTGCATATATGTTTCTTAGACTATATAGAAGCAATATATACAAAGATTTCAACCGTCTACCTGTTCCATTCATTGTTCTACTTGCCGAAAGTTACAAATAATTTCCGATAAAGGATTAACCATTGGGGCTCATTGTTCACTTAAACTTGAAGAACAAAAAATTGGCGAATTGTACTGTTTGGATGCTTTGCATATATGTTTCTTATACTATATAGAAGCAATATATACAAAGATTTCAACCGTCTACGTGTTCCAATCATTGTTCTACTTGTCGAAATTTACAAATAATTTCCTTTAAAGGATTAACAATGGGGCTCATTGTTCACTTAAACTTGAAGAACAAAAAATTGGCGAATGGTACTGTTTGGATGCTTTGCGTACATGTTTCTTAGACTATATGGAAGCAATATATACAAAGATTTCAACCGTCTACCTGTTCCATTCATTGTTCTACTTGTCGAAATTTACAAATAATTTCCTTTAAAGGATTAACAATGGGGCTCGTTGTTCACTTAAACTTGAAGAACAAAAAATTGGCGAATGGTACTGTTTGGATGCTTTACATATATGTTTCGTAGATTATATAGAAGCAATATATACAAAGATTTCAGCCATCTACCTGTTCCATTCATTGTTCTACTTGTCGCAAGTTACAAATAATTTCCGTTAAAGTATTAGCAATGGGGCTCGTAGTTCACTTAAACTTGAAGAACAAAAAATTGGCGACATGTACTGTTTGGATGATTTGCACAGATGTTTCTTATACTATATAGAAGCAATATATACAAAGATTTCAACCGTCTACCTGTTCCATTCACTGTTCTACTTGTCGAAAGTTTCAAATAATTTCCGTTAAGGGATTAACAATGGGGATCGTAGTTTACTTAAACTTGAAGAACAAATAATTGGCGAATTGTACTGTTTGGATGCTTTGCATATATGTTTCTTAGACTATATAGAAGCAATATATACAAAGATTTCAACAGTCTACCTGTTTCATTCATTGTTCTACTTGTCGAAAGTTACAAATAATTTCCGATAACGGATTAACCATTGGGGCTCATTGTTCACTTAAACTTGAAGAACAAAAAATTGGCGAATTGTACTGTTTGGATGCTTTGCATATATGTTTCTTATACTATATAGAAGCAATATATACAAAGATTTCAACCGTCTACCTGTTCCATTCACTGTTCTACTTGTCGAAAGTTACAAATAATTTCCGTTAAGGGATTAACAATGGGGATCGTAGTTTACTTAAACTTGAAGAACAAAAAATTGGCGAAGTGTACTGTTTGGATGCTTTGCATATATGTTTCGTAGACTATTTAGAAGCAATATATAGAAAGATTTCACCCGTCTACCTGTTCCATTCATTGTTCTACTTGTCGAAAGTTACAAATAATTTCCTATAAAGGATTAACAATGGGGCTCGTTGTTCACTTAAACTTGAAGAACAAAAAATTGGCGATTGGTACTCTTTGGATGCTTTGCATATATGTTTCTTAGACTATTTAGAAGCAATATATACAATGATTTCAACAGTCTACCTGTTCCATTCATTGTTCTACTTGTCGAAATTTACAAATAATTTCCTTTAAAGGATTAACAATGGGGCTCGTAGTTCACTTAAAGTTGAAGAACAAAAAATTGGCGAATGGTACTGTTTGAATGCTTTGCATATATGTATCTTAGATTATACAGAGGCAATATATACAAGGATTTCAACCGTCTACCTGTTCCATTCATTGTTCTACTTGTCGAAATTTACAAATAATTACCGATAAAGGATTAACCATTGGGGCTCATTGTTCACTTAAACTTGAAGAACAAAAAATTGGCGAATTGTACTGTTTGGATGCTTTGCATATATGTTTTTAGACTATATAGAAGCAATATATACAATGATTTCAACCGTTTACCTTTTCCATTCATTGTTTTACTTGTCGAAAGTTACAAATAATTTCCGATAAAGGATTAACAATGGGGCTCATTGTTCACTTAAACTTGAAGGACAAAAAATTGGCGAATGGTACTGTTTGGATGCTTTGCGTACTTGTTTCTTAGACTATATGGTAGCAATATATACAAGGATTTCAACCGTCTACCTGTTCCATTCATTGTTCTACTTGTCGAAAGTTACAAATAATTACCGATAAAGGATTAACAATGTGGCTCGTTGTTCACTTAAACTTGAAGAACAAAAAATTGGCGAATGGTACTGTTTGGATGCTTTGCGTACTTGTTTCTTAGACTATATAGAAGCAATATATACATTGATTTCAACCGGCTACCTGTTCCATTCATTGTTCTACTTGCCGAAAGTTACAAATAATTTCCGATAAAGGATTAACCATTGGGGCTCATTGTTCACTTAAACTTGAAGAACAAAAAATTGGCGAATTGTACTGTTTGGATGCTTTGCATATATGTTTCTTAGACTATATAGAAGCAATGTATACAAAGATTTCAACCGTCTACCTGTTCCATTCATTGTTCTACTTGTCGAAAATTACAAATAATTTCCGATAAAGGATTAACCATTGGGGCTCATTGTTCACTTAAACTTGAAGAACAAAAAATTGGCGATTGGTACTCTTTGGATGCTTTGCATATATGTTTCTTAGACTATTTAGAAGCAATATATACAATGATTTCAACAGTCTACCTGTTCCATTCATTGTTCTACTTGTCGAAATTTACAAATAATTTCCTTTAAAGGATTAACAATGGGGCTCGTAGTTCACTTAAAGTTGAAGAACAAAAAATTGGCGAATGGTACTGTTTGGATGCTTTGCATATATGTGTCTTAGATTATACAGAGGCAATATATACAAGGATTTCAACCGTCTACCTGTTCCATTCATTGTTCTACTTGTCGAAAGTTACAAATAATTTCCGATAAAGGATTAACCATTGGGGCTCATTGTTCACTTAAACTTGAAGAACAAAAAATTGGCGAATTGTACTGTTTGGATGCTTTGCATATATGTTTCTTATACTATATAGAAGCAATATATACAAAGATTTCAACCGTCTAAGTGTTCCAATCATTGTTCTACTTGTCGAAATTTACAAATAATTTCCTTTAAAGGATTAACAATGGGGCTCATTGTTCACTTAAACTTGAAGAACAAAAAATTGGCGAATGGTACTGTTTGGATGCTTTGCGTACATGTTTCTTAGACTATATGGAAGCAATATATACAAAGATTTCAACCGTCTACCTGTTCCATTCATTGTTCTACTTGTCGAAATTTAGAAATAATTTCCTTTAAAGGATTAACAATGGGGCTCGTTGTTCACTTAAACTTGAAGAACAAATAATTGGCGAATTGTACTGTTTGGACGCTTGGCATATATGTTTCATAGACTATATAGAAGCAATATATACAATGATTTCAACAGTCTACCTGTTCCATTCATTGTTCTAGTTGTCGAAATTTACAAATAATTTCCTTTAAAGGATTAACAATGGGGATCGTATTTTACTTAAACTTGAAGATCAAATAATTGGCGAATTGTACTGTTTGGACGCTTTGCATATATGTTTCGTAGATTATATAGAAGCAATATATACAATGATTTCAACAGTCTACATGTTCCATTCATTGTTCTACTTGTCGAAATTTACAAATAATTTCCTTTAAAGGATTAACAATGGGGCTCGTAGTTCACTTAAACTTGAAGAACAAAAAATTGGCGAATGGTACTGTTTTGATGCTATGCATATATGTTTCTTATACTATATAGAAGCAATATATACAAAGATTTCAACCGTCTACCTGTTCCATTCACTGTTCTACTTGTCGAAAGTTACAAATAATTTCCGTTAAGGGATTAACAATGGGGATCGTAGTTTACTTAAACTTGAAGAACAAAAAATTGGCGAATGGTACTGTTTGGATGCTTTGCATATATGTTTCTTAGATTATATAGAAGCAATATATACAAAGATTTCAACCGTCTACCTGTTCCATTCATTGTTCTACTTGTCGAAATTTAGAAATAATTTCCTTTAAAGGATTAATAATGGGGCTCGTAGTTCACTTAAACTTGAAGAACAAAAAATTGGCGAATTGTACTGTTTGGATGCTTTGCATATATGTTTCTTAGACTATATAGAAGCAATATATACAAAGATTTCAACCGTCTACCTGTTCCATTCATTGTTCTACTTGCCGAAAGTTACAAATAATTTCCGTTAAAGTATTAACAATGGGGCTAGTAGTTCACTTAAACTTGAAGATCAAATAATTGGCGAATTGTACTGTTTGGACGCTTTGCATATATGTTTCTTAGACTACATAGAAACAACATATACAATGATTTCAACAGTCTACCTGTTCCATTCATTGTTCTACTTGCCGAAAGTTACAAATAATTTCCGATAAAGGATTAACCATTGGGGCTCATTGTTCACTTAAACTTGAAGAACAAAAAATTGGCGAATGGTACTGTTTGGATGCTTTGCGTACATGTTTCTTAGACTATATGGAAGCAATATATACAAAGATTTCAACCGTCTACGGGTTCCAATTATTGTTCTACTTGTCGAAAGTTACAAATAATTTCCGATAACGGATTAACCATTGGTGCTCATTGTTCACTTAAACTTGAAGAACAAAAAATTGGCGAATTGTACTGTTTGGATGCTTTGCATATATGTTTCTTATACTATATAGAAGCAATATATACAAAGATTTCAACCGTCTACCTGATCCACTCATTGTTCTACTTGTCGAAATTTACAAATAATTTCCGATAACGGATTAACCATTGGGGCTCATTGTTCACTTAAACTTGAAGATCAAAAAATTGGCGAATTGTACTGTTTGGATGCTTTGCATATATGTTTCTTATACTATATAGAAGCAATATATACAAAGATTTCAACCGTCTACCTGATCCATTCATTGTTCTACTTGTCGAAATTTACAAATAATTTCCGTTAAAGGATTAACAATGGGGCTCGTAGTTCACTTAAACTTGAAGAACAAAAAATTGGCGACATGTACTGTTTGGATGATTTGCACAGATGTTTCTTATACCATATAGAAGCAATATATACAAAGATTTCAACCGTCTACCTGTTCCATTCACTGTTCTACTTGTCGAAAGTTTCAAATAATTTCCGTTAAGGGATTAACAATGGGGATCGTAGTTTACTTAAACTTGAAGAACAAATAATTGGCGAATTGTACTGTTTGGATGCTTTGCATATATTTTTCTTAGACTATATAGAAGCAATATATACAAAGATTTCAACAGTCTACCTGTTTCATTCATTGTTCTACTTGTCGAAAGTTACAAATAATTTCCGATAACGGATTAACCATTGGGGCTCATTGTTCACTTAAACTTGAAGAACAAAAAATTGGCGAATTGTACTGTTTGGATGCTTTGCATATATGTTTCTTATACTATATAGAAGCAATATATACAAAGATTTCAACCGTCTACATGTTCCATTCACTGTTCTACTTGTCGAAAGTTACAAATAATTTCCGTTAAGGGATTAACAATGGGGATCGTAGTTTACTTAAACTTGAAGAACAAAAAATTGGCGAAGTGTACTGTTTGGGTGCTTTGCATATATGTTTCGTAGACTATTTAGAAGCAATATATAGAAAGATTTCACCCGTCTACCTGTTCCATTCATTGTTCTACTTGTCGAAAGTTACAAATAATTTCCTATAAAGGATTAACAATGGGGCTCGTTGTTCACTTAAACTTGAAGAACAATAAATTGGCGAATTGTACTGTTTGGATGCTTTGCATATATGTTTCTTAGACTATATAGAAGCAATATATACAAAGATTTCAACCGTCTACCTGTTCCATTCATTGTTCTACTTGCCGAAAGTTACAAATAATTTCCGATAAAGGATTAACCATTGGGGCTCATTGTTCACTTAAACTTGAAGAACAAAAAATTGGCGAATTGTACTGTTTGGATGCTTTGCATATATGTTTCTTATACTATATAGAAGCAATATATACAAAGATTTCAACCGTCTACGTGTTCCAATCATTGTTCTACTTGTCGAAAGTTACAAATAATTTCCGTTAAGGGATTAACAATGGGGATCGTAGTTTACTTAAACTTGAAGAACAAAAAATTGGCGAATTGTACTGTTTGGATGCTTTGCATATATGTTTCTTACATTATACAGAGGCAATATATACAAGGATTTCAACCGTCTACCTGTTCCATTCATTGTTCTACTTGCCGAAAGTTACAAATAATTTCCGATAAAGGATTAACCATTGGGGCTCATTGTTCACTTAAACTTGAGGAACAAAAAATTGGCGAATTGTACTGTTTTGATGCTTTGCATATATGTTTCTTATACTATATAGAAGCAATATATACAAAGATTTCAACCGTTTACGTGTTCCAATCATTGTTCTACTTGTCGAAATTTACAAATAATTTCCTTTAAAGGATTAACAATGGGGCTCGTTGTTCACTTAAACTGGAAGACCAAAAAATTGGCGAATGGTACTGTTTGGATGCTTTGCATATAGGTTTCTTAAACTATATAGAAGCAACATATACAAAATTTCAACCGTCTACCTGTTCCATTCATTGTTCTACTTGTCGAAAATTACAAATAATTTCCGATAAAGGATTAACCATTGGGGCTCATTGTTCACTTAAACTTGAAGAACAAAAAACTGGCGATTGGTACTCTTTGGATGCTTTGCATATATGTTTCTTAGACTATTTAGAAGCAATATATACAATGATTTCAACAGTCTACCTGTTCCATTCATTGTTCTACTTGTCGAAATTTACAAATAATTTCCTTTAAAGGATTAACAATGGGGCTCGTAGTTCACTTAAAGTTGAAGAACAAAAAATTGGCGAATGGTACTGTTTGGATGCTTTGCATATATGTGTCTTAGATTATACAGAGGCAATATATACAAGGATTTCAACCGTCTACCTGTTCCATTCATTGTTCTACTTGTCGAAATTTACAAATAATTACCGATAAAGGATTAACCATTGGGGCTCATTGTTCACTTAAACTTGAAGAACAAAAAATTGGCGAATTGTACTGTTTGGATGCTTTGCATATATGTTTTTAGACTATATAGAAGCAATATATACAAAGATTTCAACCGTTTACCTTTTCCATTCATTGTTCTACTTGTCGAAAGTTACAAATAATTTCCGATAAAGGATTAACAATGGGGCTCATTGTTCACTTAAACTTGAAGACCAAAAAATTGGCGAATGGTACTGTTTGGATGCTTTGCGTACATGTTTCTTAGACTATATGGAAGCAATATATACAAAGATTTCAACCGTCTACGTGTTCCAATCATTGTTCTACTTGTCGAAAGTTACAAATAATTTCCGTTAAGGGATTAACAATGGGGATCGTAGTTTACTTAAACTTGAAGAACAAAAAATTGGCGAATTGTACTGTTTGGATGCTTTGCATATATGTTTCTTATACTATATAGAAGCAATATATACAAATATTTCAACCGTCTACCTGTTCCATTCATTGTTCTACTTGTCGAAAATTACAAATAATTTCCGATAATGGATTAACCATTGGGGCTCATTGTTCACTTAAACTTGAAGACCAAAAAATTGGCAAATGGTACTGTTTGGATGCTTTGCGTACATGTTTCTTAGACTATATGGAAGCAATATATACAAAGATTTCAACCGTCTACGTGTTCCAATCATTGTTCTACTTGTCGAAATTTACAAATAATTTCCTTTAAAGGATTAACAATGGGGCTCATTGTTCACTTAAACTTGAAGAACAAAAAATTGGCGAATGGTACTGTTTGGATGCTTTGCATATATGTTTCTTATACTATATAGAAGCAATATATACAAAGATTTCAACCGTCTACGTGTTCCAATCATTGTTCTACTTGTCGAAATTTACAAATAATTTCCTTTAAAGGATTAACAATGGGGCTCGTTGTTCACTTCAACTTGAAGAACAAAAAAGTGGCGAATGGTACTGTTTGGATGCTTTGCGTACATGTTTCTTACACTATATGGAAGCAATATATACAAAGATTTCAACCGTCTACGTGTTCCAATCATTGTTCTACTTGTCGAAAGTTACAAATAATTTCCGATAAAGGATTAACCATTGGGGCTCATTGTTCACTTAAACTTGAAGAACAAAAAATTGGCGAATGGTACTGTTTGGATGCTTTGCGTACATGTTTCTTAGACTATATGGAAGCAATATATACAAAGATTTCAACCGTCTACGTGTTCCAATCATTGTTCTACTTGTCGAAAGTTACAAATAATTTCCGTTAAGGGATTAACAATGGGGATCGTAGTTTACTTAAACTTGAAGAACAAAAAATTGGCGAATTGTACTGTTTGGATGCTTTGCATATATGTTTCTTATACTATATAGAAGCAATATATACAAATATTTCAACCCTCTACCTGTTCCATTCATTGTTCTACTTGTCGAAAATTACAAATAATTTCCGATAATGGATTAACCATTGGGGCTCATTGTTCACTTAAACTTGAAGACCAAAAAATTGGCAAATGGTACTGTTTGGATGCTTTGCGTACATGTTTCAAGACTATATGGAAGCAATATATACAAAGATTTCAACCGTCTACGTGTTCCAATCATTGTTCTACTTGTCGAAATTTTCAAATAATTTCCTTTAAAGGATTAACAATGGGGCTCGTAGTTCACTTAAAGTTGAAGAACAAAAAATTGGCGAATGGTACTGTTTGGATGCTTTGCATATATGTGTCTTAGATTATACAGAGGCAATATATACAAGGATTTCAACCGTCTACCTGTTCCATTCATTGTTCTACTTGTCGAAATTTACAAATAATTACCGATAAAGGATTAACCATTGGGGCTCATTGTTCACTTAAACTTGAAGAACAAAAAATTGGCGAATTGTACTGTTTGGATGCTTTGCATATATGTTTTTAGACTATATAGAAGCAATATATACAAAGATTTCAACCGTTTACCTTTTCCATTCATTGTTCTACTTGTCGAAAGTTACAAATAATTTCCGATAAAGGATTAACAATGGGGCTCATTGTTCACTTAAACTTGAAGGACAAAAAATTGGCGAATGGTACTGTTTGGATGCTTTGCGTACTTGTTTCTTAGACTATATGGTAGCAATATATACAAGGATTTCAACCGTCTACCTGTTCCATTCATTGTTCTACTTGTCGAAAGTTACAAATAATTACCGATAAAGGATTAACAATGGGGCTCGTTGTTCACTTAAACTTGAAGAACAAAAAATTGGCGAATGGTACTGTTTGGATGCTTTGCGTACTTGTTTCTTAGACTATATAGAAGCAATATATACATTGATTTCAACCGGCTACCTGTTCCATTCATTGTTCTACTTGTCGCAAGTTACAAATAATTTCCGTTAAAGTATTAACAATGGGGCTCGTAGTTCACTTAAACTTGAAGATCAAATAATTGGCGAATTGTACTGTTTGGACGCTTTGCATATATGTTTCTTAGACTATTTAGAAGCAATATATACATCGATTTCAACCGGCTACCTGTTCCATTCATTGTTCTACTTGTCGAAAATTACAAATAATTTCCGATAATGGATTAACCATGGGGCTCATTGTTCACTTAAACTTGAAGACCAAAAAATTGGCGAATGGTACTGTTTGGATGCTTTGCGTACATGTTTCTTAGACTATATGGAAGCAATATATACAAAGATTTCAACCGTCTACGTGTTCCAATCATTGTTCTACTTGTCGAAAGTTACAAATAATTTCCGTTAAGGGATTAACAATGGGGATCGTAGTTTACTTAAACTTGAAGAACAAAAAATTGGCGAATTGTACTGTTTGGATGCTTTGCATATATGTTTCTTATACTATATAGAAGCAATATATACAAATATTTCAACCGTCTACCTGTTCCATTCATTGTTCTACTTGTCGAAAATTACAAATAATTTCCGATAATGGATTAACCATTGGGGCTCATTGTTCACTTAAACTTGAAGACCAAAAAATTGGCAAATGGTACTGTTTGGATGCTTTGCGTACATGTTTCTTAGACTATATGGAAGCAATATATATAAAGATTTCAACCGTCTACGTGTTCCAATCATTGTTCTACTTGTCGAAATTTACAAATAATTTCCTTTAAAGGATTAACAATGGGGCTCATTGTTCACTTAAACTTGAAGAACAAAAAATTGGCGAATGGTACTGTTTGGATGCTTTGCATATATGTTTCTTATACTATATAGAAGCAATATATACAAAGATTTCAACCGTCTACGTGTTCCAATCATTGTTCTACTTGTCGAAATTTACAAATAATTTCCTTTAAAGGATTAACAATGGGGCTCGTTGTTCACTTCAACTTGAAGAACAAAAAAGTGGCGAATGGTACTGTTTGGATGCTTTGCGTACATGTTTCTTACACTATATGGAAGCAATATATACAAAGATTTCAACCGTCTACGTGTTCCAATCATTGTTCTACTTGTCGAAAGTTACAAATAATTTCCGATAAAGGATTAACCATTGGGGCTCATTGTTCACTTAAACTTGAAGAACAAAAAATTGGCGAATGGTACTGTTTGGATGCTTTGCGTACATGTTTCTTAGACTATATGGAAGCAATATATACAAAGATTTCAACCGTCTACGTGTTCCAATCATTGTTCTACTTGTCGAAAGTTACAAATAATTTCCGTTAAGGGATTAACAATGGGGATCGTAGTTTACTTAAACTTGAAGAACAAAAAATTGGCGAATTGTACTGTTTGGATGCTTTGCATATATGTTTCTTATACTATATAGAAGCAATATATACAAATATTTCAACCGTCTACCTGTTCCATTCATTGTTCTACTTGTCGAAAATTACAAATAATTTCCGATAATGGATTAACCATTGGGGCTCATTGTTCACTTAAACTTGAAGACCAAAAAATTGGCAAATGGTACTGTTTGGATGCTTTGCGTACATGTTTCTTAGACTATATGGAAGCAATATATACAAAGATTTCAACCGTCTACGTGTTCCAATCATTGTTCTACTTGTCGAAATTTACAAATAATTTCCTTTAAAGGATTAACAATGGGGCTCGTTGTTCACTTAAACTTGAAGAACAAAAAAGTGGCGAATGGTACTGTTTGGGTGCTTTGCATATATGTTTCTTAGACTATATAGAAGCAATATATACAAAGATTTCAACCGTCTACCTGTTCCATTCATTGTTCTACTTGTCGAAAGTTACAAATAATTTCCGATAAAGGATTAACAATGGGGCTCATTGTTCACTTAAACTTGAAGAACAAAAAATTGGCGAATTGTACTGTTTGGATGCTTTGCATATATGTTTCTTAGACTATATAGAAGCAATATATACAATGATTTCAACCGTCTACCTGTTCCATTCATTGTTCTACTTGTCGAATGTTACAAATAATTTCCGTTTCATGATTATCAATGGGGCTCGTTGTTCACTTAAACTTGAAGAACAAATAATTGGCGAATGGTACTGTTTGGATGCTTTGCATATATGTTTCTTAGACTATATAGAAGCAATATATACAAAGATTTCAACCGTCTACGTGTTCCAATCATTGTTCTACTTGTCGAAATTTACAAATAATTTCCTTTAAAGGATTAACAATGGGGCTCGTTGTTCACTTCAACTTGAAGAACAAAAAAGTGGCGAATGGTACTGTTTGGATACTTTGCGTACATGTTTCTTAGACTATATGGAAGCAATATATACAAAGATTTCAACCGTCTACGTGTTCCAATCATTGTTCTACTTGTCGAAATTTTCAAATAATTTCCTTTAAAGGATTAACAATGGGGCTCGTTGTTCAGTTAAACTTGAAGAACAATAAATTGGCGAATTGTACTGTTTGGATGCTTTGCATATGTGTTTCTTAGACTATATAGAAGCAATATATACAAAGATTTCAACCGTCTACCTGTTCCATTCATTGTTCTACTTGCCGAAAGTTACAAATAATTTCCGATAAAGGATTAACCATTGGGGCTCATTGTTCACTTAAACTTGAAGAACAAAAAATTGGCGAATGGTACTGTTTGGATGCTTTGCGTACATGTTTCTTAGACTATATGGAAGCAATATATACAAAGATTTCAACCGTCTACGGGTTCCAATTATTGTTCTACTTGTCGAAAGTTACAAATAATTTCCGATAACGGATTAACCATTGGTGCTCATTGTTCACTTAAACTTGAAGAACAAAAAATTGGCGAATTGTACTGTTTGGATGCTTTGCATATATGTTTTTAGACTATATAGAAGCAATATATACAAAGATTTCAACCGTTTACCTTTTCCATTCATTGTTCTACTTGTCGAAAGTTACAAATAATTTCCGATAAAGGATTAACAATGGGGCTCATTGTTCACTTAAACTTGAAGGACAAAAAATTGGCGAATGGTACTGTTTGGATGCTTTGCGTACTTGTTTCTTAGACTATATGGTAGCAATATATACAAGGATTTCAACCGTCTACCTGTTCCATTCATTGTTCTACTTGTCGAAAGTTACAAATAATTACCGATAAAGGATTAACAATGGGGCTCGTTGTTCACTTAAACTTGAAGAACAAAAAATTGGCGAATGTTACTGTTTGGATGCTTTGCGTACTTGTTTCTTAGACTATATAGAAGCAATATATACATTGATTTCAACCGGCTACCTGTTCCATTCATTGTTCTACTTGTCGCAAGTTACAAATAATTTCCGTTAAAGTATTAACAATGGGGCTCGTAGTTCACTTAAACTTGAAGATCAAATAATTGGCGAATTGTACTGTTTGGACGCTTTGCATATATGTTTCTTAGACTATTTAGAAGCAATATATACATTGATTTCAACCGGCTACCTGTTCTATTCATTGTTCTACTTGTCGAAAATTACAAATAATTTCCGATAATGGATTAACCATGGGGCTCATTGTTCACTTAAACTTGAAGACCAAAAAATTGGCGAATGGTACTGTTTGGATGCTTTGCGTACATGTTTCTTAGACTATATGGAAGCAATATATACAAAGATTTCAACCGTCTACGTGTTCCAATCATTGTTCTACTTGTCGAAAGTTACAAATAATTTCCGTTAAGGGATTAACAATGGGGATCGTAGTTTACTTAAACTTGAAGAACAAAAAATTGGCGAATTGTACTGTTTGGATGCTTTGCATATATGTTTCTTATACTATATAGAAGCAATATATACAAATATTTCAACCGTCTACCTGTTCCATTCATTGTTCTACTTGTCGAAAATTACAAATAATTTCCGATAATGGCTTAACCATTGGGGCTCATTGTTCACTTAAACTTGAAGACCAAAAAATTGGCAAATGGTACTGTTTGGATGCTTTGCGTACATGTTTCTTAGACTATATGGAAGCAATATATACAAAGATTTCAACCGTATACGTGTTCCAATCATTGTTCTACTTGTCGAAATTTACAAATAATTTCCTTTAAAGGATTAACAATGGGGCTCATTGTTCACTTAAACTTGAAGAACAAAAAATTGGCGAATGGTACTGTTTGGATGCTTTGCATATATGTTTCTTAGACTATATAGAAGCAATATATACAAAGATTTCAACCGTCTACGTGTTCCAATCATTGTTCTACTTGTCGAAATTTACAAATAATTTCCTTTAAAGGATTAACAATGGGGCTCGTTGTTCACTTCAACTTGAAGAACAAAAAAGTGGCGAATGGTACTGTTTGGATGCTTTGCGTACATGTTTCTTACACTATATGGAAGCAATATATACAAAGATTTCAACCGTCTACGTGTTCCAATCATTGTTCTACTTGTCGAAAGTTACAAATAATTTCCGATAAAGGATTAACCATTGGGGCTCATTGTTCACTTAAACTTGAAGAACAAAAAATTGGCGAATGGTACTGTTTGGATGCTTTGCGTACATGTTTCTTAGACTACATAGAAACAACATATACAATGATTTCAACAGTCTACCTGTTCCATTCATTGTTCTACTTGCCGAAATTTACAAATAATTTCCGATAAAGGATTAACCATTGGGGCTCATTGTTCACTTAAACTTGAAGAACAAAAAATTGGCGAATGGTACTGTTTGGATGCTTTGCGTACATGTTTCTTAGACTATATGGAAGCAATATTTACAAAGATTTCAACCGTCTACGTGTTCCAATCATTGTTCTACTTGTCGAAAGTTACAAATAATTTCCGTTAAGGGATTAACAATGGGGATCGTAGTTTACTTAAACTTGAAGAACAAAAAATTGGCGAATTGTACTGTTTGGATGCTTTGCATATATGTTTCTTATACTATATAGAAGCAATATATACAAATATTTCAACCGTCTACCTGTTCCATTCATTGTTCTACTTGTCGAAAATTACAAATAATTTCCGATAATGGATTAACCATTGGGGCTCATTGTTCACTTAAACTTGAAGACCAAAAAATTGGCAAATGGTACTGTTTGGATGCTTTGCGTACATGTTTCTTAGACTATATGGAAGCAATATATACAAAGATTTCAACCGTCTACGTGTTCCAATCATTGTTCTACTTGTCGAAATTTTCAAATAATTTCCTTTAAAGGATTAACAATGGGGCTCATTGTTCACTTAAACTTGAAGAACAAAAAATTGGCGAATGGTACTGTTTGGATGCTTTGCATATATGTTCCTTATACTATATAGAAGCAATATATACAAAGATTTCAACCGTCTACGTGTTCCAATCATTGTTCTACTTGTCGAAATTTACAAATAATTTCCTTTAAAGGATTAACAATGGGGCTCGTTGTTCACTTCAACTTGAAGAACAAAAAAGTGGCGAATGGTACTGTTTGGATACTTTGCGTACATGTTTCTTAGACTATATGGAAGCAATATATACAAAGATTTCAACCGTCTACGTGTTCCAATCATTGTTCTACTTGTCGAAATTTTCAAATAATTTCCTTTAAAGGATTAACAATGGGGCTCGTTGTTCAGTTAAACTTGAAGAACAATAAATTGGCGAATTGTACTGTTTGGATGCTTTGCATATGTGTTTCTTAGACTATATAGAAGCAATATATACAAAGATTTCAACCGTCTACCTGTTCCATTCATTGTTCTACTTGCCGAAAGTTACAAATAATTTCCGATAAAGGATTAACCATTGGGGCTCATTGTTCACTTAAACTTGAAGAACAAAAAATTGGCGAATGGTACTGTTTGGATGCTTTGCGTACATGTTTCTTAGACTATATGGAAGCAATATATACAAAGATTTCAACCGTCTACGGGTTCCAATTATTGTTCTACTTGTCGAAATTTACAAATAATTTCCGATAACGGATTAACCATTGGTGCTCATTGTTCACTTAAACTTGAAGAACAAAAAATTGGCGAATGGTACTGTTTGGATGCTTTGCATATATGTTCCTTATACTATATAGAAGCAATATATACAAAGATTTCAACCGTCTACGTGTTCCAATCATTGTTCTACTTGTCGAAATTTACAAATAATTTCCGTTAAGGGATTAACAATGGGGATCGTAGTTTACTTAAACTTGAAGAACAAAAAATTGGCGAATTGTACTGTTTGGATGCTTTGCATATATGTTTCTTATACTATATAGAAGCAATATATACAAATATTTCAACCGTCTACCTGTTCCATTCATTGTTCTACTTGTCGAAAATTACAAATAATTTCCGATAATGGCTTAACCATTGGGGCTCATTGTTCACTTAAACTTGAAGACCAAAAAATTGGCAAATGGTACTGTTTGGATGCTTTGCGTACATGTTTCTTAGACTATATGGAAGCAATATATACAAAGATTTCAACCGTATACGTGTTCCAATCATTGTTCTACTTGTCGAAATTTACAAATAATTTCCTTTAAAGGATTAACAATGGGGCTCATTGTTCACTTAAACTTGAAGAACAAAAAATTGGCGAATGGTACTGTTTGGATGCTTTGCATATATGTTTCTTAGACTATATAGAAGCAATATATACAAAGATTTCAACCGTCTACGTGTTCCAATCATTGTTCTACTTGTCGAAATTTACAAATAATTTCCTTTAAAGGATTAACAATGGGGCTCGTTGTTCACTTCAACTTGAAGAACAAAAAAGTGGCGAATGGTACTGTTTGGATGCTTTGCGTACATGTTTCTTACACTATATGGAAGCAATATATACAAAGATTTCAACCGTCTACGTGTTCCAATCATTGTTCTACTTGTCGAAAGTTACAAATAATTTCCGATAAAGGATTAACCATTGGGGCTCATTGTTCACTTAAACTTGAAGAACAAAAAATTGGCGAATGGTACTGTTTGGATGCTTTGCGTACATGTTTCTTAGACTACATAGAAACAACATATACAATGATTTCAACAGTCTACCTGTTCCATTCATTGTTCTACTTGCCGAAATTTACAAATAATTTCCGATAAAGGATTAACCATTGGGGCTCATTGTTCACTTAAACTTGAAGAACAAAAAATTGGCGAATGGTACTGTTTGGATGCTTTGCGTACATGTTTCTTAGACTATATGGAAGCAATATATACAAAGATTTCAACCGTCTACGTGTTCCAATCATTGTTCTACTTGTCGAAAGTTACAAATAATTTCCGTTAAGGGATTAACAATGGGGATCGTAGTTTACTTAAACTTGAAGAACAAAAAATTGGCGAATTGTACTGTTTGGATGCTTTGCATATATGTTTCTTATACTATATAGAAGCAATATATACAAATATTTCAACCGTCTACCTGTTCCATTCATTGTTCTACTTGTCGAAAATTACAAATAATTTCCGATAATGGATTAACCATTGGGGCTCATTGTTCACTTAAACTTGAAGACCAAAAAATTGGCAAATGGTACTGTTTGGATGCTTTGCGTACATGTTTCTTAGACTATATGGAAGCAATATATACAAAGATTTCAACCGTCTACGTGTTCCAATCATTGTTCTACTTGTCGAAATTTTCAAATAATTTCCTTTAAAGGATTAACAATGGGGCTCATTGTTCACTTAAACTTGAAGAACAAAAAATTGGCGAATGGTACTGTTTGGATGCTTTGCATATATGTTCCTTATACTATATAGAAGCAATATATACAAAGATTTCAACCGTCTACGTGTTCCAATCATTGTTCTACTTGTCGAAATTTACAAATAATTTCCTTTAAAGGATTAACAATGGGGCTCGTTGTTCACTTCAACTTGAAGAACAAAAAAGTGGCGAATGGTACTGTTTGGATACTTTGCGTACATGTTTCTTAGACTATATGGAAGCAATATATACAAAGATTTCAACCGTCTACGTGTTCCAATCATTGTTCTACTTGTCGAAATTTTCAAATAATTTCCTTTAAAGGATTAACAATGGGGCTCGTTGTTCAGTTAAACTTGAAGAACAATAAATTGGCGAATTGTACTGTTTGGATGCTTTGCATATGTGTTTCTTAGACTATATAGAAGCAATATATACAAAGATTTCAACCGTCTACCTGTTCCATTCATTGTTCTACTTGCCGAAAGTTACAAATAATTTCCGATAAAGGATTAACCATTGGGGCTCATTGTTCACTTAAACTTGAAGAACAAAAAATTGGCGAATGGTACTGTTTGGATGCTTTGCGTACATGTTTCTTAGACTATATGGAAGCAATATATACAAAGATTTCAACCGTCTACGGGTTCCAATTATTGTTCTACTTGTCGAAATTTACAAATAATTTCCGATAACGGATTAACCATTGGTGCTCATTGTTCACTTAAACTTGAAGAACAAAAAATTGGCGAATTGTACTGTTTGGATGCTTTGCATATATGTTTCTTATACTATATAGAAGCAATATATACAAAGATTTCAACCGTCTACCTGTTCCATTCACTGTTCTACTTGTCGAAAGTTACAATTAATTTCCGTTAAAGGATTAACAAGGGGGCTCGTAGTTCACTTAAACTTGAAGAACAAAAAATTGGCGAATTGTACTGTTTGGATGCTTTGCATATATGTTTCGTAGATTATATAGAAGCAATATATACAATGATTTCAACCGTCTACCTGATCCATTCATTGTTCTACTTGTCGAAATTTACAAATAATTTCCGTTAAAGGATTAACAATGGGGCTCGTAGTTCACTTAAACTTGAAGAACAAAAAATAGGCGACATGTACTGTTTGGATGATTTGCACAGATGTTTCTTATACTATATAGAAGCAATATATACAAAGATTTCAACCGTCTACCTGTTCCATTCACTGTTCTACTTGTCGAAAGTTTCAAATAATTTCCGTTAAGGGATTAACAATGGGGCTCGTAGTTCACTTAAACTTGAAGAACAAAAAATTGGCGAATTGTACTGTTTGGATGCTTTGCATAGATTTGTTCTTAGACTATTTAGAAGCAATATATAGAAATATTTCACCCGTCTACCTGTACTATTCATTGTTGTACTTGTAGAAAGTTACAAATAATTTCTATTCCATCATTATCAATGGGGCTCGCTGTTCACTTAAACTTGAAGATCAAAAAATTGGCGAATGGTACTGTTTGGATGCTTTGCATATATGTTTCTTAGACTATATAGAAGCAATATATACATTGATTTCAACCGGCTACCTGTTCCATTCATTGTTCTACTTGTCGAAAGTTACAAATAATTTCCGTTAAGGGATTAACCATTGGGGCTCATTGTTCACTTAAACTTGAAGAACAAAAAATTGGCGAATTGTACTGTTTGGATGCTTTGCATATATGTTTCTTATACTATATAGAAGCAATATATACAAAGATTTCAACCGTCTACCTGTTCCATTCACTGTTCTACTTGTCGAAAGTTACAAATAATTTCCGTTAAGGGATTAACAATGGGGATCGTAGTTTACTTAAACTTGAAGAACAAAAAATTGGCGAATTGTACTGTTTGGATGCTTTGCATATGTGTTTCTTAGACTATATAGAAGCAATATATACAAAGATTTCAACCGGCTACCTGTTCCATTCATTGTTCTACTTGTCGAAAGTTACAAATAATTTCCGTTAAGGGATTAACCATTGGGGCTCATTGTTCACTTAAACTTGAAGAACAAAAAATTGGCGAATTGTACTGTTTGGATGCATTGCATATATGTTTCTTATACTATATAGAAGCAATATATACAAAGATTTCAACCGTCTACCTGATCCATTCATTGTTCTACTTGTCGAAATTTACAAATAATTTCCGTTAAAGGATTAACAATGGGGCTCGTAGTTCACTTAAACTTGAAGAACAAAAAATTGGCGACATGTACTGTTTGGATGATTTGCACAGATGTTTCTTATACCATATAGAAGCAATATATACAAAGATTTCAACCGTCTACCTGTTCCATTCACTGTTCTACTTGTCGAAAGTTTCAAATAATTTCCGTTAAGGGATTAACAATGGGGATCGTAGTTTACTTAAACTTGAAGAACAAATAATTGGCGAATTGTACTGTTTGGATGCTTTGCATATATTTTTCTTAGACTATATAGAAGCAATATATACAAAGATTTCAACAGTCTACCTGTTTCATTCATTGTTCTACTTGTCGAAAGTTACAAATAATTTCCGATAACGGATTAACCATTGGGGCTCATTGTTCACTTAAACTTGAAGAACAAAAAATTGGCGAATTGTACTGTTTGGATGCTTTGCATATATGTTTCTTATACTATATAGAAGCAATATATACAAAGATTTCAACCGTCTACCTGTTCCATTCACTGTTCTACTTGTCGAAAGTTAAAAATAATTTCCGTTAAGGGATTAACAATGGGGATCGTAGTTTACTTAAACTTGAAGAACAAAAAATTGGCGAAGTGTACTGTTTGGATGCTTTGCATATATGTTTCTTAGACAATTTAGAAGCAATATATAGAAAGATTTCACCCGTCTACCTGTTCCATTCATTGTTCTACTTGTCGAAAGTTACAAATAATTTCCTATAAAGGATTAACAATGGGGCTCGTTGTTCACTTAAACTTGAAGAACAATAAATTGGCGAATTGTACTGTTTGGATGCTTTGCATATATGTTTCTTAGACTATATAGAAGCAATATATACAAAGATTTCAACCGTCTACCTGTTCCATTCATGGTTCTACTTGCCGAAAGTTACAAATAATTTCCGATAAAGGATTAACCATTGGGGCTCATTGTTCACTTAAACTTGAAGAACAAAAAATTGGCGAATTGTACTGTTTGGATGCTTTGCATATATGTTTCTTATACTATATAGAAGCAATATATACAAAGATTTCAACCGTCTACCTGTTCCATTCACTGTTCTACTTGTCGAAAGTTACAAATAATTTCCGTTAAGGGATTAACAATGGGGATCGTAGTTTACTTAAACTTGAAGAACAAAAAATTGGCGAATTGTACTGTTTGGATGCTTTGCATATGTGTTTCTTAGACTATATAGAAGCAATATATACAAAGATTTCAACCGGCTACCTATTCCATTCATTGTTCTACTTGTCGAAAGTTACAAATAATTTCCGTTAAGGGATTAACCATTGGGGCTCATTGTTCACTTAAACTTGAAGAACAAAAAATTGGCGATTGTTACTGTTTAGATGCTTTGCATATATTTTTCTTAGACTATATAGAAGCAATATATACAAAGATTTCAACAGTCTACCTGTTTCATTCATTGTTCTACTTGTCGAAAGTTACAAATAATTTCCGATAACGGATTAACCATTGGGGCTCATTGTTCACTTAAACTTGAAGAACAAAAAATTGGCGAATTGTACTGTTTGGATGCTTTGCATATATGTTTCTTATACTATATAGAAGCAATATATACAAAGATTTCAACCGTCTACCTGATCCATTCATTGTTCTACTTGTCGAAATTTACAAATAATTTCCGTTAAAGGATTAACAATGGGGCTCGTAGTTCACTTAAACTTGAAGAACAAAAAATTGGCGACATGTACTGTTTGGATGATTTGCACAGATGTTTCTTATACCAAATAGAAGCAATATATACAAAGATTTCAACCGTCTACCTGTTCCATTCACTGTTCTACTTGTCGAAAGTTTCAAATAATTTCCGTTAAGGGATTAACAATGGGGATCGTGGTTTACTTAAACTTGAAGAACAAATAATTGGCGAATTGTACTGTTTGGATGCTTTGCATATATTTTTCTTAGACTATATAGAAGCAATATATACAAAGATTTCAACAGTCTACCTGTTTCATTCATTGTTCTACTTGTCGAATGTTACAAATAATTTCCGATAACGGATTAACCATTGGGGCTCATTGTTCACTTAAACTTGAAGAACAAAAAATTGGCGAATTGTACTGTTTGGATGCTTTGCATATATGTTTCTTATACTATATAGAAGCAATATATACAAAGATTTCAACCGTCTACCTGTTCCATTCACTGTTCTACTTGTCGAAAGTTACAAATAATTTCCGTTAAGGGATTAACAATGGGGATCGTAGTTTACTTAAACTTGAAGAACAAAAAATTGGCGAAGTGTACTGTTTGGATGCTTTGCATATATGTTTCTTAGACAATTTAGAAGCAATATATAGAAAGATTTCACCCGTCTACCTGTTCCATTCATTGTTCTACTTGTCGAAAGTTACAAATAATTTCCTATAAAGGATTAACAATGGGGCTCGTTGTTCACTTAAACTTGAAGAACAATAAATTGGCGAATTGTACTGTTTGGATGCTTTGCATATATGTTTCTTAGACTATATAGAAGCAATATATACAAAGATTTCAACCGTCTACCTGTTCCATTCATTGTTCTACTTGCCGAAAGTTACAAATAATTTCCGATAAAGGATTAACCATTGGGGCTCATTGTTCACTTAAACTTGAAGAACAAAAAATTGGCGAATTGTACTGTTTGGATGCTTTGCATATATGTTTCTTATACTATATAGAAGCAATATATACAAAGGTTTCAACCGTCTACCTGATCCATTCATTGTTCTACTTGTCGAAATTTACAAATAATTTCCGTTAAAGGATTAACAATGGGGCTCGTAGTTCACTTAAACTTGAAGAACAAAAAATTGGCGACATGTACTGTTTGGATGATTTGCACAGATGTTTCTTATACCAAGTAGAAGCAATATATACAAAGATTTCAACCGTATACCTGTTCCATTCACTGTTCTACTTGTCGAAAGTTTCAAATAATTTCCGTTAAGGGATTAACAATGGGGATCGTAGTTTACTTAAACTTGAAGAACAAATAATTGGCGAATTGTACTGTTTGGATGCTTTGCATATATTTTTCTTAGACTATATAGAAGCACAATATACAAAGATTTCAACAGTCTACCTGTTTCATTCATTGTTCTACTTGTCGAAAGTTACAAATAATTTCCGATAACGGATTAACCATTGGGGCTCATTGTTCACTTAAACTTGAAGAACAAAAAATTGGCGAATTGTACTGTTTGGATGCTTTGCATATATGTTTCTTATAGTATATAGAAGCAATATATACAAAGATTTCAACCGTCTACCTGTTCCATTCACTGTTCTACTTGTCGAAAGTTACAAATAATTTCCGTTAAGGGATTAACAATGGGGATCGTAGTTTACTTAAACTTGAAGAACAAAAACTTGGCGAAGTGTACTGTTTGGATGCTTTGCATATATGTTTCTTAGACAATTTAGAAGCAATATATAGAAAGATTTCACCCGTCTACCTGTTCCATTCATTGTTCTACTTGTCGAAAGTTACAAATAATTTCCTATAAAGGATTAACAATGGGGCTCGTTGTTCACTTAAACTTGAAGAACAATAAATTGGCGAATTGTACTGTTTGGATGCTTTGCATATATGTTTCTTAGACTATATAGAAGCAATATATACAAAGATTTCAACCGTCTACCTGTTCCATTCATTGTTCTACTTGCCGAAAGTTACAAATAATTTCCGATAAAGGATTAACCATTGGGGCTCATTGTTCACTTAAACTTGAAGAACAAAAAATTGGCGAATTGTACTGTTTGGATGCTTTGCATATATGTTTCTTATACTATATAGAAGCAATATATACAAAGATTTCAACCGTCTACCTGTTCCATTCATTGTTCTACTTGTCGAAAGTTACAAATAATTTCCGTTAAGGGATTAACAATGGGGATCGTAGTTTACTTAAACTTGAAGAACAAAAAATTGGCGTATTGTACTGTTTTGATGCTTTGCATATATGTTTCTTAAACTATATAGAAGCAATATATACAAAGATTTCAACCGTTTACGTGTTCCAATCATTGTTCTACTTGTCGAAATTTACAAATAATTTCCTTTAAAGGATTAACAATGGGGCACGTTGTTCACTTAAACTGGAAGACCAAAAAATTGGCGAATGGTACTGTTTGGATGCTTTGCATATAGGTTTCTTAAACTATATAGAAGCAACATATACAAAGATTTCAACCGTCTACCTGTTCCATTCATTGTTCTACTTGTCGAAAATTACAAATAATTTCCGATAAAGGATTAACCATTGGGGCTCATTGTTCACTTAAACTTGAAGAACAAAAAATTGGCGATTTCTACTCTTTGGATGCTTTGCATATATGTTTCTTAGACTATTTAGAAGCAATATATACAATGATTTCAACAGTCTACCTGTTCCATTCATTGTTCTACTTGTCGAAATTTACAAATAATTTCCTTTAAAGGATTAACAATGGGGCTCGTAGTTCACTTAAACTTGAAGAACAAAAAATTGGCGAATGGTACTGTTTGGATGCTTTGCATATATGTTTCTTAGATTATACAGAGGCAATATATACAAGGATTTCAACCGTCTACCTGTTCCATTCATTGTTCTACTTGTCGAAATTTACAAATAATTACCGATAAAGGATTAACCATTGGGGCTCATTGTTCACTTAAACTTGAAGAACAAAAAATTGGCGAATTGTACTGTTTGGATGCTTTGCGTACATGTTTCTTAGACTATATGGAAGCAATATATACAAAGATTTCAACCGTCTACCTGTTCCATTCATTGTTCTACTTGTCGAAATTTACAAATAATTTCCTTTAAAGGATTAACAATGGGGCTCGTTGTTCACTTAAACCTGAAGATCAAAAAATTGGCGAATGGTACTGTTTGGTTGCTTTGCATATATGTTTCTTAGACTATATGGAAGCAATATATACAATGATCTCAACCGTCTACGTGTTCCAATCATTGTTCTACTTGTCGAAATTTACAAATAATTTCCTTTAAAGGATTAACAATGGGGCTCATTGTTCACTTAAACTTGAAGGACAAAAAATTGGCGAATGGTACTGTTTGGATGCTTTGCATATATGTTTCTTAGACAATTTAGAAGCAATATATAGAAAGATTTCACCCGTCTACCTGTTCCATTCATTGTTCTACTTGTCGAAAGTTACAAATAATTTCCTATAAAGGATTAACAATGGGGCTCGTTGTTCACTTAAACTTGAAGAACAATAAATTGGCGAATTGTACTCTTTGGATGCTTTGCATATATGTTTCTTAGACTATATAGAAGCAATATATACAAAGACTTCAACCGTCTACCTGTTCCATTCATTGCTCTACTTGCCGAAAGTTACAAATAATTTCCGATAAAGGATTAACCATTGGGGCTCATTGTTCACTTAAACTTGAAGAACAATAAATTGGCGAATTGTACTGTTTGGATGCTTTGCATATGTGTTTCTTAGACTATATAGAAGCAATATATACAAAGATTTCAACCGTCTACCTGTTCCATTCATTGTTCTACTTGCCGAAAGTTACAAATAATTTCCGATAAAGGATTAACCATTGGGGCTCATTGTTCACTTAAACTTGAAGAACAAAAAATTGGCGAATTGTACTGTTTGGATGCTTTGCATATATGTTTCTTATACTATATAGAAGCAATATATACAAAGATTTCAACCGTCTACCTGTTCCATTCACTGTTCTACTTGTCGAAAGTTACAAATAATTTCCGTTAAGGGATTAACAATGGGGATCGTAGTTTACTTAAACTTGAAGAACAAAAAATTGGCGAATTGTACTGTTTGGATGCTTTGCATATGTGTTTCTTAGACTATATAGAAGCAATATATACAAAGATTTCAACCGGCTACCTATTCCATTCATTGTTCTACTTGTCGAAAGTTACAAATAATTTCCGTTAAGGGATTAACCATTGGGGCTCATTGTTCACTTAAACTTGAAGAACAAAAAATTGGCGAATTGTACTGTTTGGATGCTTTGCATATATGTTTCTTATACTATATAGAAGCAATATATACAAAGATTTCAACCGTCTACCTGATCCATTCATTGTTCTACTTGTCGAAATTTACAAATAATTTCCGTTAAAGGATTAACAATGGGGCTCGTAGTTCACTTAAACTTGAAGAACAAAAAATTGGCGACATGTACTGTTTGGATGATTTGCACAGATGTTTCTTATACCAAATAGAAGCAATATATACAAAGATTTCAACCGTCTACCTGTTCCATTCACTGTTCTACTTGTCGAAAGTTTCAAATAATTTCCGTTAAGGGATTAACAATGGGGATCGTAGTTTACTTAAACTTGAAGAACAAATAATTGGCGAATTGTACTGTTTGGATGCTTTGCATATATTTTTCTTAGACTATATAGAAGCAATATATACAAAGATTTCAACAGTCTACCTGTTTCATTCATTGTTCTACTTGTCGAAAGTTACAAATAATTTCCGATAACGGATTAACCATTGGGGCTCATTGTTCACTTAAACTTGAAGAACAAAAAATTGGCGAATTGTACTGTTTGGATGCTTTGCATATATGTTTCTTATACTATATAGAAGCAATATATACAAAGATTTCAACCGTCTACCTGTTCCATTCACTGTTCTACTTGTCGAAAGTTACAAATAATTTCCGTTAAGGGATTAACAATGGGGATCGTAGTTTACTTAAACTTGAAGAACAAAAAATTGGCGAAGTGTACTGTTTGGATGCTTTGCATATATGTTTCTTAGACAATTTAGAAGCAATATATAGAAAGATTTCACCCGTCTACCTGTTCCATTCATTGTTCTACTTGTCGAAAGTTACAAATAATTTCCTATAAAGGATTAACAATGGGGCTCGTTGTTCACTTAAACTTGAAGAACAATAAATTGGCGAATTGTACTCTTTGGATGCTTTGCATATATGTTTCTTAGACTATATAGAAGCAATATATACAAAGACTTCAACCGTCTACGTGTTCCAATCATAGTTCTACTTGTCGAAATTTACAAATAATTTCCTTTAAAGGATTAACAATGGGGCTCGTTGTTCACTTAAACTTGAAGAACAATAAATTGGCGAATTGTACTGTTTGGATGCTTTGCATATATCTTTCTTAGACTATATAGAAGAAATATATACAAAGATTTCAACCGTCTACCTGTTCCATTCATTGTTCTACTTGCCGAAAGTTACAAATAATTTCCGATAAAGGATTAACAATGGGGCTCATTGTTCACTTAAACTTGAAGGACAAAAAATTGGCGAATGGTACTGTTTGGATGCTTTGCGTACATGTTTCTTAGACTATATGGAAGCAATATATACAAGGATTTCAACCGTCTACCTGTTCCATTCATTGTTCTACTTGTCGAAATTTACAAATAATTTCCTTTAAAGGATTAACAATGGGGCTCGTTGTTCACTTAAACTTCAAGAACAATAAATTGGCGAATTGTACTGTTTGGATGCTTTGCATATGTGTTTCTTAGACTATATAGAAGCAATATATACAAAGATTTCAACCGTCTACCTGTTCCATTCATTGTTCTACTTGCCGAAAGTTACAAATAATTTCCGATAAAGGATTAACCATTGGGGCTCATTGTTCACTTAAACTTGAAGAACAAAAAATTGGCGAATGGTACTGTTTGGATGCTTTGCGTACATGTTTCTTAGACTATATGGAAGCAATATATACAAAGATTTCAACCGTCTACGGGATCCAATTATTGTTCTACTTGTCGAAAGTTACAAATAATTTCCGATAACGGATTAACCATTGGTGCTCATTGTTCACTTAAACTTGAAGAACAAAAAATTGGCGAATTGTACTGTTTGGATGCTTTGCATATATGTTTCTTATACTATATAGAAGCAATATATACAAAGATTTCAACCGTGTACGTGTTCCAATCATAGTTCTACTTGTCGAAATTTACAAATAATTTCCTTTAAAGGATTAACAATGGGGCTCGTTGTTCACTTAAACTTGAAGAACAATAAATTGGCGAATTGTACTGTTTGGATGCTTTGCATATATGTTTCTTAGACTATATAGAAGAAATATATACAAAGATTTCAACCGTCTACCTGTTCCATTCATTGTTCTACTTGCCGAAAGTTACAAATAATTTCCGATAAAGGATTAACAATGGGGCTCATTGTTCACTTAAACTTGAAGGACAAAAAATTGGCGAAGTGTACTGTTTGGATGCTTTGCATATATGTTTCTTAGACAATTTAGAAGCAATATATAGAAAGATTTCACCCGTCTACCTGTTCCATTCATTGTTCTACTTGTCGAAAGTTACAAATAATTTCCTATAAAGGATTAACAATGGGGCTCGTTGTTCACTTAAACTTGAAGAACAATAAATTGGCGAATTGTACTGTTTGGATGCTTTGCATATATGTTTCTTAGACTATATAGAAGCAATATATACAAAGATTTCAACCGTCTACCTGTTCCATTCATTGCTCTACTTGCCGAAAGTTACAAATAATTTCCGATAAAGGATTAACCATTGGGGCTCATTGTTCACTTAAACTTGAAGAACAAAAAATTGGCGAATTGTACTGTTTGGATGCTTTGCATATATGTTTCTTATACTATATAGAAGCAATATATACAAAGATTTCAACCGTCTACGTGTTCCAATCATAGTTCTACTTGTCGAAATTTACAAATAATTTCCTTTAAAGGATTAACAATGGGGCTCGTTGTTCACTTAAACTTGAAGAACAATAAATTGGCGAATTGTACTGTTTGGATGCTTTGCATATATGTTTCTTAGACTATATAGAAGAAATATATACAAAGATTTCAACCGTCTACCTGTTCCATTCATTGTTCTACTTGCCGAAAGTTACAAATAATTTCCGATAAAGGATTAACAATGGGGCTCATTGTTCACTTAAACTTGAAGGACAAAAAATTGGCGAATGGTACTGTTTGGATGCTTTGCGTACATGTTTCTTAGACTATATGGAAGCAATATATACAAGGATTTCAACCGTCTACCTGTTCCATTCATTGTTCTACTTGTCGAAATTTACAAATAATTTCCTTTAAAGGATTAACAATGGGGCTCGTTGTTCACTTAAACTTCAAGAACAATAAATTGGCGAATTGTACTGTTTGGATGCTTTGCATATGTGTTTCTTAGACTATATAGAAGCAATATATACAAAGATTTCAACCGTCTACCTGTTCCATTCATTGTTCTACTTGCCGAAAGTTACAAATAATTTCCGATAAAGGATTAACCATTGGGGCTCATTGTTCACTTAAACTTGAAGAACAAAAAATTGGCGAATGGTACTGTTTGGATGCTTTGCGTACATGTTTCTTAGACTATATGGAAGCAATATATACAAAGATTTCAACCGTCTACGGGTTCCAATTATTGTTTTACTTGTCGAAAGTTACAAATAATTTCCGATAAGGGATTAACAATGGGGATCGTAGTTTACTTAAACTTGAAGAACAAATAATTGGCGAATTGTACTGTTTGGATGCTTTGCATATATTTTTCTTAGACTATATAGAAGCAATATATACAAAGATTTCAACAGTCTACCTGTTTCATTCATTGTTCTACTTGTCGAAATTTACAAATAATTTCCTTTAAAGGATTAACAATGGGGCTCGTTGTTCACTTAAACTTGAAGAACAAAAAATTGGCGAATGGTACTGTTTGGATGCTTTGCGTACTTGTTTCTTAGACTATATAGAAGCAATATATACATTGATTTCAACCGGCTACCTGTTCCATTCATTGTTCTACTTGCCGAAAGTTACAAATAATTTCCGATAAAGGATTAACCATTGGGGCTCATTGTTCACTTAAACTTGAAGAACAAAAAATTGGCGAATTGTACTGTTTGGATGCTTTGCATATATGTTTCTTAGACTATATAGAAGCAATGTATACAAAGATTTCAACCGTCTACCTGTTCCATTCATTTTTCTACTTGTCGAAAATTACAAATAATTTCCGATAAAGGATTAACCATTGGGGCTCATTGTTCACTTAAACTTGAAGAACAAAAAATTGGCGATTGGTACTCTTTGGATGCTTTGCATATATGTTTCTTAGACTATTTAGAAGCAATATATACAATGATTTCAACAGTCTACCTGTTCCATTCATTGTTCTACTTGTCGAAATTTACAAATAATTTCCTTTAAAGGATTAACAATGGGGCACGTAGTTCACTTAAAGTTGAAGAACAAAAAATTGGCGAATGGTACTGTTTGGATGCTTTGCATATATGTGTCTTAGATTATACAGAGGCAATATATACAAGGATTTCAACCGTCTACCTGTTCCATTCATTGTTCTACTTGTCGAAATTTACAAATAATTACCGATAAAGGATTAACCATTGGGGCTCATTGTTCACTTAAACTTGAAGAACAAAAAATTGGCGAATTGTACTGTTTGGATGCTTTGCATATATGTTTTTAGACTATATAGAAGCAATATATACAAAGATTTCAACCGTTTACCTTTTCCATTCATTGTTCTACTTGTCGAAAGTTACAAATAATTTCCGATAAAGGATTAACAATGGGGCTCATTGTTCACTTAAACTTGAAGGACAAAAAATTGGCGAATGGTACTGTTTGGATGCTTTGCGTATAGGTTTCTTAAACTATATAGAAGCAACATATACAAAGTTTCAATCGTCTACCTGTTCCATTCATTGTTCTACTTGTCGAAAATTACAAATAATTTCCGATAAAGGATTAACCATTGGGGCTCATTGTTCACTTAAACTTGAAGAACAAAAAATTGGCGATTGGTACTCTTTGGATGCTTTGCATATATGTTTCTTAGACTATTTAGAAGCAATATATACAATGATTTCAACAGTCTACCTGTTCCATTCATTGTTCTACTTGTCGAAATTTACAAATAATTTCCTTTAAAGGATTAACAATGGGGCTCGTAGTTCACTTAAAGTTGAAGAACAAAAAATTGGCGAATGGTACTGTTTGGATGCTTTGCATATATGTGTCTTAGATTATACAGAGGCAATATATACAAGGATTTCAACCGTCTACCTGTTCCATTCATTGTTCTACTTGTCGAAATTTACAAATAATTACCGATAAAGGATTAACCATTGGGGCTCATTGTTCACTTAAACTTGAAGAACAAAAAATTGGCGAATTGTACTGTTTGGATGCTTTGCATATATGTTTTTAGACTATATAGAAGCAATATATACAAAGATTTCAACCGTTTACCTTTTCCATTCATTGTTCTACTTGTCGAAAGTTACAAATAATTTCCGATAAAGGATTAACAATGGGGCTCATTGTTCACTTAAACTTGAAGGACAAAAAATTGGCGAATGGTACTGTTTGGATGCTTTGCGTATAGGTTTCTTAAACTATATAGAAGCAACATATACAAAGTTTCAATCGTCTACCTGTTCCATTCATTGTTCTACTTGTCGAAAATTACAAATAATTTCCGATAAAGGATTAACCATTGGGGCTCATTGTTCACTTAAACTTGAAGAACAAAAAATTGGCGATTGGTACTCTTTGGATGCTTTGCATATATGTTTCTTAGACTATTTAGAAGCAATATATACAATGATTTCAACAGTCTACCTGTTCCATTCATTGTTCTACTTGTCGAAATTTACAAATAATTTCCTTTAAAGGATTAACAATGGGGCTCGTAGTTCACTTAAAGTTGAAGAACAAAAAATTGGCGAATGGTACTGTTTGGATGCTTTGCATATATGTGTCTTAGATTATACAGAGGCAATATATACAAGGATTTCAACCGTCTACCTGTTCCATTCATTGTTCTACTTGTCGAAATTTACAAATAATTACCGATAAAGGATTAACCATTGGGGCTCATTGTTCACTTAAACTTGAAGAACAAAAAATTGGCGAATTGTACTGTTTGGATGCTTTGCATATATGTTTTTAGACTATATAGAAGCAATATATACAAAGATTTCAACCGTTTACCTTTTCCATTCATTGTTCTACTTGTCGAAAGTTACAAATAATTTCCGATAAAGGATTAACAATGGGGCTCATTGTTCACTTAAACTTGAAGGACAAAAAATTGGCGAATGGTACTGTTTGGATGCTTTGCGTACTTGTTTCTTAGACTATATGGTAGCAATATATACAAGGATTTCAACCGTCTACCTGTTCCATTCATTGTTCTACTTGTCGAAAGTTACAAATAATTACCGATAAAGGATTAACAATGTGGCTCGTTGTTCACTTAAACTTGAAGAACAAAAAATTGGCGAATGGTACTGTTTGGATGCTTTGCGTACTTGTTTCTTAGACTATATAGAAGCAATATATACATTGATTTCAACCGGCTACCTGTTCCATTCATTGTTCTACTTGCCGAAAGTTACAAATAATTTCCGATAAAGGATTAACAATTGGGGCTCATTGTTCACTTAAACTTGAAGAACAAAAAATTGGCGAATTGTACTGTTTGGATGCTTTGCATATATGTTTCTTAGACTATATAGAAGCAATGTATACAAAGATTTCAACCGTCTACCTGTTCCATTCATTGTTCTACTTGTCGAAAATTACAAATAATTTCCGATAAAGGATTAACCATTGGGGCTCATTGTTCACTTAAACTTGAAGAACAAAAAATTGGCGATTGGTACTCTTTGGATGCTTTGCATATATGTTTCTTAGACTATTTAGAAGCAATATATACAATGATTTCAACAGTCTACCTGTTCCATTCATTGTTCTACTTGTCGAAATTTACAAATAATTTCCTTTAAAGGATTAACAATGGGGCTCGTAGTTCACTTAAAGTTGAAGAACAAAAAATTGGCGAATGGTACTGTTTGGATGCTTTGCATATATGTGTCTTAGATTATACAGAGGCAATATATACAAGGATTTCAACCGTCTACCTGTTCCATTCATTGTTCTACTTGTCGAAATTTACAAATAATTACCGATAAAGGATTAACCATTGGGGCTCAATGTTCACTTAAACTTGAAGAACAAAAAATTGGCGAATTGTACTGTTTGGATGCTTTGCATATATGTTTTTAGACTATATAGAAGCAATATATACAAAGATTTCAACCGTTTACCTTTTCCATTCATTGTTCTACTTGTCGAAAGTTACAAATAATTTCCGATAAAGGATTAACAATGGGGCTCATTGTTCACTTAAACTTGAAGGACAAAAAATTGGCGAATGGTACTGTTTGGATGCTTTGCGTACTTGTTTCTTAGACTATATGGTAGCAATATATACAAGGATTTCAACCGTCTACCTGTTCCATTCATTGTTCTACTTGTCGAAAGTTACAAATAATTACCGATAAAGGATTAACAATGGGGCTCGTTGTTCACTTAAACTTGAAGAACAAAAAATTGGCGAATGGTACTGTTTGGATGCTTTGCGTACTTGTTTCTTAGACTATATAGAAGCAATATATACATTGATTTCAACCGGCTACCTGTTCCATTCATTGTTCTACTTGTCGCAAGTTACAAATAATTTCCGTTAAAGTATTAACAATGGGGCTCGTAGTTCACTTAAACTTGAAGATCAAATAATTGGCGAATTGTACTGTTTGGACGCTTTGCATATATGTTTCTTAGACTATTTAGAAGCAATATATACATTGATTTCAACCGGCTACCTGTTCCATTCATTGTTCTACTTGTCGAAAATTACAAATAATTTCCGATAATGGATTAACCATGGGGCTCATTGTTCACTTAAACTTGAAGACCAAAAAATTGGCGAATGGTACTGTTTGGATGCTTTGCGTACATGTTTCTTAGACTATATGGAAGCAATATATACAAAGATTTCAACCGTCTACGTGTTCCAATCATTGTTCTACTTGTCGAAAGTTACAAATAATTTCCGTTAAGGGATTAACAATGGGGATCGTAGTTTACTTAAACTTGAAGAACAAAAAATTGGCGAATTGTACTGTTTGGATGCTTTGCATATATGTTTCTTAGACTATATAGAAGCAATGTATACAAAGATTTCAACCGTCTACCTGTTCCATTCATTGTTCTACTTGTCGAAAATTACAAATAATTTCCGATAAAGGATTAACCATTGGGGCTCATTGTTCACTTAAACTTGAAGAACAAAAAATTGGCGATTGGTACTCTTTGGATGCTTTGCATATATGTTTCTTAGACTATTTAGAAGCAATATATACAATGATTTCAACAGTCTACCTGTTCCATTCATTGTTCTACTTGTCGAAATTTACAAATAATTTCCTTTAAAGGATTAACAATGGGGCTCGTAGTTCACTTAAAGTTGAAGAACAAAAAATTGGCGAATGGTACTGTTTGGATGCTTTGCATATATGTGTCTTAGATTATACAGAGGCAATATATACAAGGATTTCAACCGTCTACCTGTTCCATTCATTGTTCTACTTGTCGAAATTTACAAATAATTACCGATAAAGGATTAACCATTGGGGCTCATTGTTCACTTAAACTTGAAGAACAAAAAATTGGCGAATTGTACTGTTTGGATGCTTTGCATATATGTTTTTAGACTATATAGAAGCAATATATACAAAGATTTCAACCGTTTACCTTTTCCATTCATTGTTCTACTTGTCGAAAGTTACAAATAATTTCCGATAAAGGATTAACAATGGGGCTCATTGTTCACTTAAACTTGAAGGACAAAAAATTGGCGAATGGTACTGTTTGGATGCTTTGCGTACTTGTTTCTTAGACTATATGGTAGCAATATATACAAGGATTTCAACCGTCTACCTGTTCCATTCATTGTTCTACTTGTCGAAAGTTACAAATAATTACCGATAAAGGATTAACAATGGGGCTCGTTGTTCACTTAAACTTGAAGAACAAAAAATTGGCGAATGGTACTGTTTGGATGCTTTGCGTACTTGTTTCTTAGACTATATAGAAGCAATATATACATTGATTTCAACCGGCTACCTGTTCCATTCATTGTTCTACTTGTCGCAAGTTACAAATAATTTCCGTTAAAGTATTAACAATGGGGCTCGTAGTTCACTTAAACTTGAAGATCAAATAATTGGCGAATTGTACTGTTTGGACGCTTTGCATATATGTTTCTTAGACTATTTAGAAGCAATATATACATTGATTTCAACCGGCTACCTGTTCCATTCATTGTTCTACTTGTCGAAAATTACAAATAATTTCCGATAATGGATTAACCATGGGGCTCATTGTTCACTTAAACTTGAAGACCAAAAAATTGGCGAATGGTACTGTTTGGATGCTTTGCGTACATGTTTCTTAGACTATATGGAAGCAATATATACAAAGATTTCAACCGTCTACGTGTTCCAATCATTGTTCTACTTGTCGAAAGTTACAAATAATTTCCGTTAAGGGATTAACAATGGGGATCGTAGTTTACTTAAACTTGAAGAACAAAAAATTGGCGAAGTGTACTGTTTGGATGCTTTGCATATATGTTTCTTAGACTATTTAGAAGCAATATATAGAAAGATTTCACCCGTCTACCTGTTCCATTCATTGTTCTACTTGTCGAAAGTTACAAATAATTTCCTATAAAGGATTAACAATGGGGCTCGTTGTTCACTTAAACTTGAAGAACAATAAATTGGCGAATTGTACTGTTTGGATGCTTTGCATATATGTTTCTTAGACTATATAGAAGCAATATATACAAAGATTTCAACCGTCTACCTGTTCCATTCATTGTTCTACTTGCCGAAAGTTACAAATAATTTCCGATAAAGGATTAACCATTGGGGCTCATTGTTCACTTAAACTTGAAGAACAAAAAATTGGCGAATTGTACTGTTTGGATGCTTTGCATATATGTTTCTTATACTATATAGAAGCAATATATACAAAGATTTCAACCGTCTACGTGTTCCAATCATTGTTCTACTTGTCGAAATTTACAAATAATTTCCTTTAAAGGATTAACAATGGGGCTCATTGTTCACTTAAACTTGAAGAACAAAAAATTGGCGAATGGTACTGTTTGGATGCTTTGCGTACATGTTTCTTAGACTATATGGAAGCAATATATACAAAGATTTCAACCGTCTACCTGTTCCATTCATTGTTCTACTTGTCGAAATTTACAAATAATTTCCTTTAAAGGATTAACAATGGGGCTCGTTGTTCACTTAAACTTGAAGAACAAAAAATTGGCGATTGGTACTCTTTGGATGCTTTGCATACTTGTTTCTTAGACTATATGGTAGCAATATATACAAGGATTTCAACCGTCTACCTGTTCCATTCATTGTTCTACTTGTCGAAAGTTACAAATAATTACCGATAAAGGATTAACAATGGGGCTCGTTGTTCACTTAAACTTGAAGAACAAAAAATTGGCGAATGGTACTGTTTGGATGCTTTGCGTACTTGTTTCTTAGACTATATAGAAGCAATATATATATTGATTTCAACCGGCTACCTGTTCCATTCATTGTTCTACTTGTCGCAAGTTACAAATAATTTCCGTTAAAGTATTAACAATGGGGCTCGTAGTTCACTTAAACTTGAAGATCAAATAATTGGCGAATTGTACTGTTTGGACGCTTTGCATATATGTTTCTTAGACTATTTAGAAGCAATATATACATTGATTTCAACCGGCTACCTGTTCCATTCATTGTTCTACTTGTCGAAAATTACAAATAATTTCCGATAATGGATTAACCATGGGGCTCATTGTTCACTTAAACTTGAAGACCAAAAAATTGGCGAATGGTACTGTTTGGATGCTTTGCGTACATGTTTCTTAGACTATATGGAAGCAATATATACAAAGATTTCAACCGTCTACGTGTTCCAATCATTGTTCTACTTGTCGAAAGTTACAAATAATTTCCGTTAAGGGATTAACAATGGGGATCGTAGTTTACTTAAACTTGAAGAACAAAAAATTGGCGAAGTGTACTGTTTGGATGCTTTGCATATATGTTTCTTAGACTATTTAGAAGCAATATATAGAAAGATTTCACCCGTCTACCTGTTCCATTCATTGTTCTACTTGTCGAAAGTTACAAATAATTTCCTATAAAGGATTAACAATGGGGCTCGTTGTTCACTTAAACTTGAAGAATAATAAATTGGCGAATTGTACTGTTTGGATGCTTTGCATATATGTTTCTTAGACTATATAGAAGCAATATATACAAAGATTTCAACCGTCTACCTGTTCCATTCATTGTTCTACTTGCCGAAAGTTACAAATAATTTCCGATAAAGGATTAACCATTGGGGCTCATTGTTCACTTAAACTTGAAGAACAAAAAATTGGCGAATTGTACTGTTTGGATGCTTTGCATATATGTTTCTTATACTATATAGAAGCAATATATACAAAGATTTCAACCGTCTACGTGTTCCAATCATTGTTCTACTTGTCGAAATTTACAAATAATTTCCTTTAAAGGATTAACAATGGGGCTCATTGTTCACTTAAACTTGAAGAACAAAAAATTGGCGAATGGTACTGTTTGGATGCTTTGCGTACATGTTTCTTAGACTATATGGAAGCAATATATACAAAGATTTCAACCGTCTACCTGTTCCATTCATTGTTCTACTCGTCGAAATTTACAAATAATTTCCTTTAAAGGATTAACAATGGGGCTCGTTGTTCACTTAAACTTGAAGAACAAAAAATTGGCGGATGGTACTGTTTGGATGCTTTACATATATGTTTCGTAGATTATATAGAAGCAATATATACAAAGATTTCAGCCATCTACCTGTTCCATTCATTGTTCTACTTGTCGCAAGTTACAAATAATTTCCGTTAAAGTATTAGCAATGGGGCTCGTAGTTCACTTAAACTTGAAGAACAAAAAATTGGCGACATGTACTGTTTGGATGATTTGCACAGATGTTTCTTAGACTATATAGAAGCAATATATACAAAGATTTCAACAGTCTACCTGTTTCATTCATTGTTCTACTTGTCGAAAGTTACAAATAATTTCCGATAACGGATTAACCATTGGGGCTCATTGTTCACTTAAACTTGAAGAACAAAAAATTGGCGAATTGTACTGTTTGGATGCTTTGCATATATGTTTCTTATACTATATAGAAGCAATATATACAAAGATTTCAACCGTCTACCTGTTCCATTCACTGTTCTACTTGTCGAAAGTTACAAATAATTTCCGTTAAGGGATTAACAATGGGGATCGTAGTTTACTTAAACTTGAAGAACAAAAAATTGACGAAGTTTACCGTTTGGATGCTTTGCATATATGTTTCTTAGACTATTTAGAAGCAATATATAGAAAGATTTCACCCGTCTACCTGTTCCATTCATTGTTCTACTTGTCGAAAGTTACAAATAATTTCCTATAAAGGATTAACAATGGGGCTCGTTGTTCACTTAAACTTGAAGAACAATAAATTGGCGAATTGTACTGTTTGGATGCTTTGCATATATGTTTCTTAGACTATATAGAAGCAATATATACAAAGATTTCAACCGTCTACCTGTTCCATTCATTGTTCTACTTGCCGAAAGTTACAAATAATTTCCGATAAAGGATTAACCATTGGGGCTCATTGTTCACTTAAACTTGAAGAACAAAAAATTGGCGAATTGTACTGTTTGGATGCTTTGCATATATGTTTCTTATACTATATAGAAGCAATATATACAAAGATTTCAACCGTCTAAGTGTTCCAATCATTGTTCTACTTGTCGAAATTTACAAATAATTTCCTTTAAAGGATTAACAATGGGGCTCGTTGTTCACTTAAACTTGAAGAACAAAAAATTGGCGATTGGTACTCTTTGGATGCTTTGCATACTTGTTTCTTAGACTATATGGTAGCAATATATACAAGGATTTCAACCGTCTACCTGTTCCATTCATTGTTCTACTTGTCGAAAGTTACAAATAATTACCGATAAAGGATTAACAATGGGGCTCGTTGTTCACTTAAACTTGAAGAACAAAAAATTGGCGAATGGTACTGTTTGGATGCTTTGCGTACTTGCTTCTTAGACTATATAGAAGCAATATATACATTGATTTCAACCGGCTACATGTTCCATTCATTGTTCTACTTGTCGCAAGTTACAAATAATTTCCGTTAAAGTATTAACAATGGGGCTCGTAGTTCACTTAAACTTGAAGATCAAATAATTGGCGAATTGTACTGTTTGGACGCTTTGCATATATGTTTCTTAGACTATTTAGAAGCAATATATACATTGATTTCAACCGGCTACCTGTTCCATTCATTGTTCTACTTGTCGAAAATTACAAATAATTTCCGATAATGGATTAACCATGGGGCTCATTGTTCACTTAAACTTGAAGACCAAAAAATTGGCGAATGGTACTGTTTGGATGCTTTGCGTACATGTTTCTTAGACTATATGGAAGCAATATATACAAAGATTTCAACCGTCTACGTGTTCCAATCATTGTTCTACTTGTCGAAAGTTACAAATAATTTCCGTTAAGGGATTAACAATGGGGATCGTAGTTTACTTAAACTTGAAGAACAAAAAATTGGCGAAGTGTACTGTTTGGATGCTTTGCATATATGTTTCTTAGACTATTTAGAAGCAATATATAGAAAGATTTCACCCGTCTACCTGTTCCATTCATTGTTCTACTTGTCGAAAGTTACAAATAATTTCCTATAAAGGATTAACAATGGGGCTCGTTGTTCACTTAAACTTGAAGAACAATAAATTGGCGAATTGTACTGTTTGGATGCTTTGCATATATGTTTCTTAGACTATATAGAAGCAATATATACAAAGATTTCAACAGTCTACCTGTTTCATTCATTGTTCTACTTGTCGAAAGTTACAAATAATTTCCGATAACGGATTAACCATTGGGGCTCATTGTTCACTTAAACTTGAAGAACAAAAAATTGGCGAATTGTACTGTTTGGATGCTTTGCATATATGTTTCTTATACTATATAGAAGCAATATATACAAAGATTTCAACCGTCTACCTGTTCCATTCACTGTTCTACTTGTCGAAAGTTACAAATAATTTCCGTTAAGGGATTAACAATGGGGATCGTAGTTTACTTAAACTTGAAGAACAAAAAATTGACGAAGTTTACCGTTTGGATGCTTTGCATATATGTTTCTTAGACTATTTAGAAGCAATATATAGAAAGATTTCACCCGTCTACCTGTTCCATTCATTGTTCTACTTGTCGAAAGTTACAAATAATTTCCTATAAAGGATTAACAATGGGGCTCGTTGTTCACTTAAACTTGAAGAACAATAAATTGGCGAATTGTACTGTTTGGATGCTTTGCATATATGTTTCTTAGACTATATAGAAGCAATATATACAAAGATTTCAACCGTCTACCTGTTCCATTCATTGTTCTACTTGCCGAAAGTTACAAATAATTTCCGATAAAGGATTAACCATTGGGGCTCATTGTTCACTTAAACTTGAAGAACAAAAAATTGGCGAATTGTACTGTTTGGATGCTTTGCATATATGTTTCTTATACTATATAGAAGCAATATATACAAAGATTTCAACCGTCTAAGTGTTCCAATCATTGTTCTACTTGTCGAAATTTACAAATAATTTCCTTTAAAGGATTAACAATGGGGCTCGTTGTTCACTTAAACTTGAAGAACAAAAAATTGGCGATTGGTACTCTTTGGATGCTTTGCATACTTGTTTCTTAGACTATATGGTAGCAATATATACAAGGATTTCAACCGTCTACCTGTTCCATTCATTGTTCTACTTGTCGAAAGTTACAAATAATTACCGATAAAGGATTAACAATGGGGCTCGTTGTTCACTTAAACTTGAAGAACAAAAAATTGGCGAATGGTACTGTTTGGATGCTTTGCGTACTTGCTTCTTAGACTATATAGAAGCAATATATACATTGATTTCAACCGGCTACATGTTCCATTCATTGTTCTACTTGTCGCAAGTTACAAATAATTTCCGTTAAAGTATTAACAATGGGGCTCGTAGTTCACTTAAACTTGAAGATCAAATAATTGGCGAATTGTACTGTTTGGACGCTTTGCATATATGTTTCTTAGACTATTTAGAAGCAATATATACATTGATTTCAACCGGCTACCTGTTCCATTCATTGTTCTACTTGTCGAAAATTACAAATAATTTCCGATAATGGATTAACCATGGGGCTCATTGTTCACTTAAACTTGAAGACCAAAAAATTGGCGAATGGTACTGTTTGGATGCTTTGCGTACATGTTTCTTAGACTATATGGAAGCAATATATACAAAGATTTCAACCGTCTACGTGTTCCAATCATTGTTCTACTTGTCGAAAGTTACAAATAATTTCCGTTAAGGGATTAACAATGGGGATCGTAGTTTACTTAAACTTGAAGAACAAAAAATTGGCGAAGTGTACTGTTTGGATGCTTTGCATATATGTTTCTTAGACTATTTAGAAGCAATATATAGAAAGATTTCACCCGTCTACCTGTTCCATTCATTGTTCTACTTGTCGAAAGTTACAAATAATTTCCTATAAAGGATTAACAATGGGGCTCGTTGTTCACTTAAACTTGAAGAACAATAAATTGGCGAATTGTACTGTTTGGATGCTTTGCATATATGTTTCTTAGACTATATAGAAGCAATATATACAAAGATTTCAACCGTCTACCTGTTCCATTCATTGTTCTACTTGCCGAAAGTTACAAATAATTTCCGATAAAGGATTAACCATTGGGGCTCATTGTTCACTTAAACTTGAAGAACAAAAAATTGGCGAATTGTACTGTTTGGATGCTTTGCATATATGTTTCTTATACTATATAGAAGCAATATATACAAAGATTTCAACCGTCTACGTGTTCCAATCATTGTTCTACTTGTCGAAATTTACAAATAATTTCCTTTAAAGGATTAACAATGGGGCTCATTGTTCACTTAAACTTGAAGAACAAAAAATTGGCGAATGGTACTGTTTGGATGCTTTGCGTACATGTTTCTTAGACTATATGGAAGCAATATATACAAAGATTTCAGCCATCTACCTGTTCCATTCATTGTTCTACTTGTCGCAAGTTACAAATAATTTCCGTTAAAGTATTAGCAATGGGGCTCGTAGTTCACTTAAACTTGAAGAACAAAAAATTGGCGACATGTACTGTTTGGATGATTTGCACAGATGTTTCTTATACTATATAGAAGCAATATATACAAAGATTTCAACCGTCTACCAGTTCCATTCACTGTTCTACTTGTCGAAAGTATCAAATAATTTCCGTTAAGGGATTAACAATGGGGATCGTAGTTTACTTAAACTTGAAGAACAAATAATTGGCGAATTGTACTGTTTGGATGCTTTGCATATATGTTTCTTAGACTATATAGAAGCAATATATACAAAGATTTCAACAGTCTACCTGTTTCATTCATTGTTCTACTTGTCGAAAGTTACAAATAATTTCCGATAACGGATTAACCATTGGGGCTCATTGTTCACTTAAACTTGAAGAACAAAAAATTGGCGAATTGTACTGTTTGGATGCTTTGCATATATGTTTCTTATACTATATAGAAGCAATATATACAAAGATTTCAACCGTCTACCTGTTCCATTCACTGTTCTACTTGTCGAAAGTTACAAATAATTTCCGTTAAGGGATTAACAATGGGGATCGTAGTTTACTTAAACTTGAAGAACAAAAAATTGACGAAGTGTACTGTTTGGATGCTTTGCATATATGTTTCGTAGATTATATAGAAGCAATATATACAATGATTTCAACAGTCTACATGTTCCATTCATTGTTCTACTTGTCGAAATTTACAAATAATTTCCTTTAAAGGATTAACAATGGGGCTCGTAGTTCACTTAAACTTGAAGAACAAAAAATTGGCGAATGGTACTGTTCTGATGCTATGCATATATGTTTCTTATACTATATAGAAGCAATATATACAAAGATTTCAACCGTCTACCTGTTCCATTCACTGTTCTACTTGTCGAAAGTTACAAATAATTTCCGTTAAGGGATTAACAATGGGGATCGTAGTTTACTTAAACTTGAAGAACAAAAAATTGGCGAATGGTACTGTTTGGATGCTTTGCATATATGTTTCTTAGATTATATAGAAGCAATATATACAAAGATTTCAACCGTCTACCTGTTCCATTCATTGTTCTACTTGTCGAAATTTAGAAATAATTTCCTTTAAAGGATTAATAATGGGGCTCGTAGTTCACTTAAACTTGAAGAACAAAAAATTGGCGAATTGTACTGTTTGGATGCTTTGCATATATGTTTCTTAGACTATATAGAAGCAATATATACAAAGATTTCAACCGTCTACCTGTTCCATTCATTGTTCTACTTGCCGAAAGTTACAAATAATTTCCGTTAAAGTATTAACAATGGGGCTAGTAGTTCACTTAAACTTGAAGATCAAATAATTGGCGAATTGTACTGTTTGGACGCTTTGCATATATGTTTCTTAGACTACATAGAAACAACATATACAATGATTTCAACAGTCTACCTGTTCCATTCATTGTTCTACTTGCCGAAAGTTACAAATAATTTCCGATAAAGGATTAACCATTGGGGCTCATTGTTCACTTAAACTTGAAGAACAAAAAATTGGCGAATGGTACTGTTTGGATGCTTTGCGTACATGTTTCTTAGACTATATGGAAGCAATATATACAAAGATTTCAACCGTCTACGGGTTCCAATTATTGTTCTACTTGTCGAAAGTTACAAATAATTTCCGATAACGGATTAACCGTTGGTGCTCATTGTTCACTTAAACTTGAAGAACAAAAAATTGGCGAATTGTACTGTTTGGATGCTTTGCATATATGTTTCTTATACTATATAGAAGCAATATATACAAAGATTTCAACCGTCTACCTGTTCCATTCACTGTTCTACTTGTCGAAAGTTACAATTAATTTCCGTTAAAGGATTAACAAGGGGGCTCGTAGTTCACTTAAACTTGAAGAACAAAAAATTGGCGAATTGTACTGTTTGGATGCTTTGCATATATGTTTCGTAGATTATATAGAAGCAATATATACAATGATTTCAACCGTCTACCTGATCCATTCATTGTTCTACTTGTCGAAATTTACAAATAATTTCCGTTAAAGGATTAACAATGGGGCTCATTGTTCACTTAAACTTGAAGAACAAAAAATTGGCGAATTGTACTGTTTGGATGCTTTGCATATATGTTTCTTATACCATATAGAAGCAATATATACAAAGATTTCAACCGTCTACCTGTTCCATTCACTGTTCTACTTGTCGAAAGTTTCAAATAATTTCCGTTAAGGGATTAACAATGGGGCTCGTAGTTCACTTAAACTTGAAGAACAAAAAATTGGCGATTTGTACTGTTTGGATGCTTTGCATAGATTTGTTCTTAGACTATTTAGAAGCAATATATAGAAAGATTTCACCCGTCTACCTGTACTATTCATTGTTGTACTTGTAGAAAGTTACAAATAATTTCTATTCCATGATTATCAATGGGGCTCGCTGTTCACTTAAACTTGAAGATCAAAAAATTGGCGAATGGTACTGTTTGGATGCTTTGCATATATGTTTCTTAGACTATATAGAAGCCATATATACATTGATTTCAACCGGCTACCTGTTCCATTCATTGTTCTACTTGTCGAAAGTTACAAATAATTTCCGTTAAGGGATTAACCATTGGGGCTCATTGTTCACTTAAACTTGAAGAACAAAAAATTGGCGAATTGTACTGTTTGGATGCTTTGCATATATGTTTCTTATACTATATAGAAGCAATATATACAAAGATTTCAACCGTCTACCTGATCCATTCATTGTTCTACTTGTCGAAATTTACAAATAATTTCCGTTAAAGGATTAACAATGGGGCTCGTAGTTCACTTAAACTTGAAGAACAAAAAATTGGCGACATGTACTGTTTGGATGATTTGCACAGATGTTTCTTATACCATATAGAAGCAATATATACAAAGATTTCAACCGTCTACCTGTTCCATTCACTGTTCTACTTGTCGAAAGTTTCAAATAATTTCCGTTAAGGGATTAACAATGGGGATCGTAGTTTACTTAAACTTGAAGAACAAATAATTGGCGAATTGTACTGTTTGGATGCTTTGCATATATTTTTCTTAGACTATATAGAAGCAATATATACAAAGATTTCAACAGTCTACCTGTTTCATTCATTGTTCTACTTGTCGAAAGTTACAAATAATTTCCGATAACGGATTAACCATTGGGGCTCATTGTTCACTTAAACTTGAAGAACAAAAAATTGGCGAATTGTACTGTTTGGATGCTTTGCATATATGTTTCTTATACTATATAGAAGCAATATATACAAAGATTTCAACCGTCTACCTGTTCCATTCACTGTTCTACTTGTCGAAAGTTACAAATAATTTCCGTTAAGGGATTAACAATGGGGATCGTAGTTTACTTAAACTTGAAGAACAAAAAATTGGCGAAGTGTACTGTTTGGATGCTTTGCATATATGTTTCGTAGACTATTTAGAAGCAATATATAGAAAGATTTCACCCTTCTACCTGTTCCATTCATTGTTCTACTTGTCGAAAGTTACAAATAATTTCCTATAAAGGATTAACAATGGGGCTCGTTGTTCACTTAAACTTGAAGAACAATAAATTGGCGAATTGTACTGTTTGGATGCTTTGCATATATGTTTCTTAGACTATATAGAAGCAATATATACAAAGATTTCAACCGTCTACCTGTTCCATTCATTGTTCTACTTGCCGAAAGTTACAAATAATTTCCGATAAAGGATTAACCATTGGGGCTCATTGTTCACTTAAACTTGAAGAACAAAAAATTGGCGAATTGTACTGTTTGGATGCTTTGCATATATGTTTCTTATACTATATAGAAGCAATATATACAAAGATTTCAACCGTCTACGTGTTCCAATCATTGTTCTACTTGTCGAAAGTTACAAATAATTTCCGTTAAGGGATTAACAATGGGGATCGTAGTTTACTTAAACTTGAAGAACAAAAAATTGGCGAATTGTACTGTTTGGATGCTTTGCATATATGTTTCTTAGATTATACAGAGGCAATATATACAAGGATTTCAACCGTCTACCTGTTCCATTCATTGTTCTACTTGCCGAAAGTTACAAATAATTTCCGATAAAGGATTAACCATTGGGGCTCATTGTTCACTTAAACTTGAGGAACAAAAAATTGGCGAATTGTACTGTTTTGATGCTTTGCATATATGTTTCTTATACTATATAGAAGCAATATATACAAAGATTTCAACCGTTTACGTGTTCCAATCATTGTTCTACTTGTCGAAATTTACAAATAATTTCCTTTAAAGGATTAACAATGGGGCTCGTTGTTCACTTAAACTGGAAGACCAAAAAATTGGCGAATGGTACTGTTTGGATGCTTTGCATATAGGTTTCTTAAACTATATAGAAGCAACATATACAAAATTTCAACCGTCTACCTGTTCCATTCATTGTTCTACTTGTCGAAAATTACAAATAATTTCCGATAAAGGATTAACCATTGGGGCTCATTGTTCACTTAAACTTGAAGAACAAAAAATTGGCGATTGGTACTCTTTGGATGCTTTGCATATATGTTTCTTAGACTATTTAGAAGCAATATATACAATGATTTCAACAGTCTACCTGTTCCATTCATTGTTCTACTTGTCGAAATTTACAAATAATTTCCTTTAAAGGATTAACAATGGGGCTCGTAGTTCACTTAAAGTTGAAGAACAAAAAATTGGCGAATGGTACTGTTTGGATGCTTTGCATATATGTGTCTTAGATTATACAGAGGCAATATATACAAGGATTTCAACCGTCTACCTGTTCCATTCATTGTTCTACTTGTCGAAATTTACAAATAATTACCGATAAAGGATTAACCATTGGGGCTCATTGTTCACTTAAACTTGAAGAACAAAAAATTGGCGAATTGTACTGTTTGGATGCTTTGCATATATGTTTTTAGACTATATAGAAGCAATATATACAAAGATTTCAACCGTTTACCTTTTCCATTCATTGTTCTACTTGTCGAAAGTTACAAATAATTTCCGATAAAGGATTAACAATGGGGCTCATTGTTCACTTAAACTTGAAGGACAAAAAATTGGCGAATGGTACTGTTTGGATGCTTTGCGTACTTGTTTCTTAGACTATATGGTAGCAATATATACAAGGATTTCAACCGTCTACCTGTTCCATTCATTGTTCTACTTTTCGAAAGTTACAAATAATTACCGATAAAGGATTAACAATGTGGCTCGTTGTTCACTTAAACTTGAAGAACAAAAAATTGGCGAATGGTACTGTTTGGATGCTTTGCGTACTTGTTTCTTAGACTATATAGAAGCAATATATACATTGATTTCAACCGGCTACCTGTTCCATTCATTGTTCTACTTGCCGAAAGTTACAAATAATTTCCGATAAAGGATTAACCATTGGGGCTCATTGTTCACTTAAACTTGAAGAACAAAAAATTGGCGAATTGTACTGTTTGGATGCTTTGCATATATGTTTCTTAGACTATATAGAAGCAATGTATACAAAGATTTCAACCGTCTACCTGTTCCATTCATTTTTCTACTTGTCGAAAATTACAAATAATTTCCGATAAAGGATTAACCATTGGGGCTCATTGTTCACTTAAACTTGAAGAACAAAAAATTGGCGATTGGTACTCTTTGGATGCTTTGCATATATGTTTCTTAGACTATTTAGAAGCAATATATACAATGATTTCAACAGTCTACCTGTTCCATTCATTGTTCTACTTGTCGAAATTTACAAATAATTTCCTTTAAAGGATTAACAATGGGGCACGTAGTTCACTTAAAGTTGAAGAACAAAAAATTGGCGAATGGTACTGTTTGGATGCTTTGCATATATGTGTCTTAGATTATACAGAGGCAATATATACAAGGATTTCAACCGTCTACCTGTTCCATTCATTGTTCTACTTGTCGAAATTTACAAATAATTACCGATAAAGGATTAACCATTGGGGCTCATTGTTCACTTAAACTTGAAGAACAAAAAATTGGCGAATTGTACTGTTTGGATGCTTTGCATATATGTTTTTAGACTATATAGAAGCAATATATACAAAGATTTCAACCGTTTACCTTTTCCATTCATTGTTCTACTTGTCGAAAGTTACAAATAATTTCCGATAAAGGATTAACAATGGGGCTCATTGTTCACTTAAACTTGAAGGACAAAAAATTGGCGAATGGTACTGTTTGGATGCTTTGCGTATTTGTTTCTTAGACTATATGGTAGCAATATATACAAGGATTTCAACCGTCTACCTGTTCCATTCATTGTTCTACTTGTCGAAAGTTACAAATAATTACCGATAAAGGATTAACAATGGGGCTCGTTGTTCACTTAAACTTGAAGAACAAAAAATTGGCGAATGATACTGTTTGGATGCTTTGCGTACTTGTTTCTTAGACTATATAGAAGCAATATATACATTGATTTCAACCGGCTACCTGTTCCATTCATTGTTCTACTTGTCGCAAGTTACAAATAATTTCCGTTAAAGTATTAACAATGGGGCTCGTAGTTCACTTAAACTTGAAGATCATATAATTGGCGAATTGTACTGTTTGGACGCTTTGCATATATGTTTCTTAGACTATTTAGAAGCAATATATACATTGATTTCAACCGGCTACCTGTTCCATTCATTGTTCTACTTGTCGAAAATTACAAATAATTTCCGATAATGGATTAACCATGGGGCTCATTGTTCACTTAAACTTGAAGACCAAAAAATTGGCGAATGGTACTGTTTGGATGCTTTGCGTACATGTTTCTTAGACTATATGGAAGCAATATATACAAAGATTTCAACCGTCTACGTGTTCCAATCATTGTTCTACTTGTCGAAAGTTACAAATAATTTCCGTTAAGGGATTAACAATGGGGATCGTAGTTTACTTAAACTTGAAGAACAAAAAATTGGCGAATTGTACTGTTTGGATGCTTTGCATATATGTTTCTTATACTATATAGAAGCAATATATACAAATATTTCAACCGTCTACCTGTTCCATTCATTGTTCTACTTGTCGAAAATTACAAATAATTTCCGATAATGGATTAACCATTGGGGCTCATTGTTCACTTAAACTTGAAGACCAAAAAATTGGCAAATGGTACTGTTTGGATGCTTTGCGTACATGTTTCTTAGACTATATGGAAGCAATATATACAAAGATTTCAACCGTCTACGTGTTCCATCATTGTTCTACTTGTCGAAATTTACAAATAATTTCCTTTAAAGGATTAACAATGGGGCTCATTGTTCACTTAAACTTGAAGAACAAAAAATTGGCGAATGGTACTGTTTGGATGCTTTGCATATATGTTTCTTATACTATATAGAAGCAATATATACAAAGATTTCAACCGTCTACGTGTTCCAATCATTGTTCTACTTGTCGAAATTTACAAATAATTTCCTTTAAAGGATTAACAATGGGGCTCGTTGTTCACTTCAACTTGAAGAACAAAAAAGTGGCGAATGGTACTGTTTGGATGCTTTGCGTACATGTTTCTTACACTATATGGAAGCAATATATACAAAGATTTCAACCGTCTACGTGTTCCAATCATTGTTCTACTTGTCGAAAGTTACAAATAATTTCCGATAAAGGATTAACCATTGGGGCTCATTGTTCACTTAAACTTGAAGAACAAAAAATTGGCGAATGGTACTGTTTGGATGCTTTGCGTACATGTTTCTTAGACTATATGGAAGCAATATATACAAAGATTTCAACCGTCTACGTGTTCCAATCATTGTTCTACTTGTCGAAAGTTACAAATAATTTCCGTTAAGGGATTAACAATGGGGATCGTAGTTTACTTAAACTTGAAGAACAAAAAATTGGCGAATTGTACTGTTTGGATGCTTTGCATATATGTTTCTTATACTATATAGAAGCAATATATACAAATATTTCAACCGTCTACCTGTTCCATTCATTGTTCTACTTGTCGAAAATTACAAATAATTTCCGATAATGGATTAACCATTGGGGCTCATTGTTCACTTAAACTTGAAGACCAAAAAATTGGCAAATGGTACTGTTTGGATGCTTTGCGTACATGTTTCTTAGACTATATGGAAGCAATATATACAAAGATTTCAACCGTCTACGTGTTCCAATCATTGTTCTACTTGTCGAAATTTACAAATAATTTCCTTTAAAGGATTAACAATGGGGCTCATTGTTCACTTAAACTTGAAGAACAAAAAATTGGCGAATGGTACTGTTTGGATGCTTTGCATATATGTTTCTTATACTATATAGAAGCAATATATACAAAGATTTCAACCGTCTACGTGTTCCAATCATTGTTCTACTTGTCGAAATTTACAAATAATTTCCTTTAAAGGATTAACAATGGGGCTCGTTGTTCACTTCAACTTGAAGAACAAAAAAGTGGCGAATGGTACTGTTTGGATGCTTTGCGTACATGTTTCTTACACTATATGGAAGCAATATATACAAAGATTTCAACCGTCTACGTGTTCCAATCATTGTTCTACTTGTCGAAAGTTACAAATAATTTCCGATAAAGGATTAACCATTGGGGCTCATTGTTCACTTAAACTTGAAGAACAAAAAATTGGCGAATGGTACTGTTTGGATGCTTTGCGTACATGTTTCTTAGACTATATGGAAGCAATATATACAAAGATTTCAACCGTCTACGTGTTCCAATCATTGTTCTACTTGTCGAAAGTTACAAATAATTTCCGTTAAGGGATTAACAATGGGGATCGTAGTTTACTTAAACTTGAAGAACAAAAAATTGGCGAATTGTACTGTTTGGATGCTTTGCATATATGTTTCTTATACTATATAGAAGCAATATATACAAATATTTCAACCGTCTACCTGTTCCATTCATTGTTCTACTTGTCGAAAATTACAAATAATTTCCGATAATGGATTAACCATTGGGGCTCATTGTTCACTTAAACTTGAAGACCAAAAAATTGGCAAATGGTACTGTTTGGATGCTTTGCGTACATGTTTCTTAGACTATATGGAAGCAATATATACAAAGATTTCAACCGTCTACGTGTTCCAATCATTGTTCTACTTGTCGAAATTTTCAAATAATTTCCTTTGAAGGATTAACAATGGGGCTCGTAGTTCACTTAAAGTTGAAGAACAAAAAATTGGCGAATGGTACTGTTTGGATGCTTTGCATATATGTGTCTTAGATTATACAGAGGCAATATATACAAGGATTTCAACCGTCTACGTGTTCCAATCATTGTTCTACTTGTCGAAAGTTACAAATAATTTCCGTTAAGGGATTAACAATGGGGATCGTAGTTTACTTAAACTTGAAGAACAAAAAATTGGCGAATTGTACTGTTTGGATGCTTTGCATATATGTTTCTTAGATTATACAGAGGCAATATATACAAGGATTTCAACCGTCTACCTGTTCCATTCATTGTTCTACTTGCCGAAAGTTACAAATAATTTCCTTTAAAGGATTAACAATGGGGCTCGTTGTTCACTTAAACTGGAAGACCAAAAAATTGGCGAATGGTACTGTTTGGATGCTTTGCGTACATGTTTCTTAGACTATATGGAAGCAATATATACAAAGATTTCAACCGTCTACGTGTTCCAATCATTGTTCTACTTGTCGAAATTTACAAATAATTTCCTTTAAAGGATTAACAATGGGGCTCGTTGTTCACTTAAACTTGAAGAACAAAAAAGTGGCGAATGGTACTGTTTGGGTGCTTTGCATATATGTTTCTTAGACTATATAGAAGCAATATATACAAAGATTTCAACCGTCTACCTGTTCCATTCATTGTTCTACTTGTCGAAAGTTACAAATAATTTCCGATAAAGGATTAACAATGGGGCTCATTGTTCACTTAAACTTGAAGAACAAAAAATTGGCGAATTGTACTGTTTGGATGCTTTGCATATATGTTTCTTAGACTATATAGAAGCAATATATACAATGATTTCAACCGTCTACCTGTTCCATTCATTGTTCTACTTGTCGAATGTTACAAATAATTTCCGTTTCATGATTATCAATGGGGCTCGTTGTTCACTTAAACTTGAAGAACAAATAATTGGCGAATGGTACTGTTTGGATGCTTTGCATATATGTTTTTAGACTATATAGAAGCAATATATACAAAGATTTCAACCGTTTACCTTTTCCATTCATTGTTCTACTTGTCGAAAGTTACAAATAATTTCCGATAAAGGATTAACAATGGGGCTCATTGTTCACTTAAACTTGAAGGACAAAAAATTGGCGAATGGTACTGTTTGGATGCTTTGCGTACTTGTTTCTTAGACTATATGGTAGCAATATATACAAGGATTTCAACCGTCTACCTGTTCCATTCATTGTTCTACTTGTCGAAAGTTACAAATAATTACCGATAAAGGATTAACAATGGGGCTCGTTGTTCACTTAAACTTGAAGAACAAAAAATTGGCGAATGGTACTGTTTGGATGCTTTGCGTACTTGTTTCTTAGACTATATAGAAGCAATATATACATTGATTTCAACCGGCTACCTGTTCCATTCATTGTTCTACTTGTCGCAAGTTACAAATAATTTCCGTTAAAGTATTAACAATGGGGCTCGTAGTTCACTTAAACTTGAAGATCAAATAATTGGCGAATTGTACTGTTTGGACGCTTTGCATATATGTTTCTTAGACTATTTAGAAGCAATATATACATTGATTTCAACCGGCTACCTGTTCCATTCATTGTTCTACTTGTCGAAAATTACAAATAATTTCCGATAATGGATTAACCATGGGGCTCATTGTTCACTTAAACTTGAAGACCAAAAAATTGGCGAATGGTACTGTTTGGATGCTTTGCGTACTTGTTTCTTAGACTATATGGAAGCAATATATACAAAGATTTCAACCGTCTACGTGTTCCAATCATTGTTCTACTTGTCGAAAGTTACAAATAATTTCCGTTAAGGGATTAACAATGGGGATCGTAGTTTACTTAAACTTGAAGAACAAAAAATTGGCGAATTGTACTGTTTGGATGCTTTGCATATATGTTTCTTATACTATATAGAAGCAATATATACAAATATTTCAACCGTCTACCTGTTCCATTCATTGTTCTACTTGTCGAAAATTACAAATAATTTCCGATAATGGATTAACCATTGGGGCTCATTGTTCACTTAAACTTGAAGACCAAAAAATTGGCAAATGGTACTGTTTGGATGCTTTGCGTACATGTTTCTTAGACTATATGGAAGCAATATATACAAAGATTTCAACCGTCTACGTGTTCCAATCATTGTTCTACTTGTCGAAATTTACAAATAATTTCCTTTAAAGGATTAACAATGGGGCTCATTGTTCACTTAAACTTGAAGAACAAAAAATTGGCGAATGGTACTGTTTGGATGCTTTGCATATATGTTTCTTATACTATATAGAAGCAATATATACAAAGATTTCAACCGTCTACGTGTTCCAATCATTGTTCTACTTGTCGAAATTTACAAATAATTTCCTTTAAAGGATTAACAATGGGGCTCGTTGTTCACTTCAACTTGAAGAACAAAAAAGTGGCGAATGGTACTGTTTGGATGCTTTGCGTACATGTTTCTTACACTATATGGAAGCAATATATACAAAGATTTCAACCGTCTACGTGTTCCAATCATTGTTCTACTTGTCGAAAGTTACAAATAATTTCCGATAAAGGATTAACCATTGGGGCTCATTGTTCACTTAAACTTGAAGAACAAAAAATTGGCGAATGGTACTGTTTGGATGCTTTGCGTACATGTTTCTTAGACTATATGGAAGCAATATATACAAAGATTTCAACCGTCTACGTGTTCCAATCATTGTTCTACTTGTCGAAAGTTACAAATAATTTCCGTTAAGGGATTAACAATGGGGATCGTAGTTTACTTAAACTTGAAGAACAAAAAATTGGCGAATTGTACTGTTTGGATGCTTTGCATATATGTTTCTTATACTATATAGAAGCAATATATACAAATATTTCAACCGTCTACCTGTTCCATTCATTGTTCTACTTGTCGAAAATTACAAATAATTTCCGATAATGGATTAACCATTGGGGCTCATTGTTCACTTAAACTTGAAGACCAAAAAATTGGCAAATGGTACTGTTTGGATGCTTTGCGTACATGTTTCTTAGACTATATGGAAGCAATATATACAAAGATTTCAACCGTCTACGTGTTCCAATCATTGTTCTACTTGTCGAAATTTACAAATAATTTCCTTTAAAGGATTAACAATGGGGCTCATTGTTCACTTAAACTTGAAGAACAAAAAATTGGCGAATGGTACTGTTTGGATGCTTTGCATATATGTTTCTTATACTATATAGAAGCAATATATACAAAGATTTCAACCGTCTACGTGTTCCAATCATTGTTCTACTTGTCGAAAGTTACAAATAATTTCCGTTAAGGGATTAACAATGGGGATCGTAGTTTACTTAAACTTGAAGAACAAAAAATTGGCGAATTGTACTGTTTGGATGCTTTGCATATATGTTTCTTATACTATATAGAAGCAATATATACAAATATTTCAACCGTCTACCTGTTCCATTCATTGTTCTACTTGTCGAAAATTACAAATAATTTCCTTTAAAGGATTAACAATGGGGCTCGTTGTTCACTTCAACTTGAAGAACAAAAAATTGGCGAATGGTACTGTTTGGATGCTTTGCGTACATGTTTCTTAGACTATATGGAAGCAATATATACAAAGATTTCAACCGTCTACGTGTTCCAATCATTGTTCTACTTGTCGAAAGTTACAAATAATTTCCGTTAAGGGATTAACAATGGGGATCGTAGTTTACTTAAACTTGAAGAACAAAAAATTGGCGAATTGTACTGTTTGGATGCTTTGCATATATGTTTCTTATACTATATAGAAGCAATATATACAAATATTTCAACCGTCTACCTGTTCCATTCATTGTTCTACTTGTCGAAAATTACAAATAATTTCCGATAATGGATTAACCATTGGGGCTCATTGTTCACTTAAACTTGAAGACCAAAAAATTGGCAAATGGTACTGTTTGGATGCTTTGCGTACATGTTTCTTAGACTATATGGAAGCAATATATACAAAGATTTCAACCGTCTACGTGTTCCAATCATTGTTCTACTTGTCGAAATTTACAAATAATTTCCTTTAAAGGATTAACAATGGGGCTCATTGTTCACTTAAACTTGAAGAACAAAAAATTGGCGAATGGTACTGTTTGGATGCTTTGCATATATGTTTCTTATACTATATAGAAGCAATATATACAAAGATTTCAACCGTCTACGTGTTCCAATCATTGTTCTACTTGTCGAAAGTTACAAATAATTTCCGTTAAGGGATTAACAATGGGGATCGTAGTTTACTTAAACTTGAAGAACAAAAAATTGGCGAATTGTACTGTTTGGATGCTTTGCATATATGTTTCTTATACTATATAGAAGCAATATATACAAATATTTCAACCGTCTACCTGTTCCATTCATTGTTCTACTTGTCGAAAATTACAAATAATTTCCTTTAAAGGATTAACAATGGGGCTCGTTGTTCACTTCAACTTGAAGAACAAAAAATTGGCGAATGGTACTGTTTGGATGCTTTCCATATATGTTTCTTAGACTATATAGAAGCAATATATACAAAGATTTCAACCGTCTACGTGTTCCAATCATTGTTCTACTTGTCGAAATTTACAAATAATTTCCTTTAAAGGATTAACAATGGGGCTCGTTGTTCACTTCAACTTGAAGAACAAAAAAGTGGCGAATGGTACTGTTTGGATGCTTTGCGTACATGTTTCTTACACTATATGGAAGTAATATATACAAAGATTTCAACCGTCTACGTGTTCCAATCATTGTTCTACTTGTCGAAAGTTACAAATAATTTCCGATAAAGGATTAACCATTGGGGCTCATTGTTCACTTAAACTTGAAGAACAAAAAATTGGCGAATGGTACTGTTTGGATGCTTTGCGTACATGTTTCTTAGACTACATAGAAACAACATATACAATGATTTCAACAGTCTACCTGTTCCATTCATTGTTCTACTTGCCGAAATTTACAAATAATTTCCGATAAAGGATTAACCATTGGGGCTCATTGTTCACTTAAACTTGAAGAACAAAAAATTGGCGAATGGTACTGTTTGGATGCTTTGCGTACATGTTTCTTAGAGTATATGGAAGCAATATATACAAAGATTTCAACCGTCTACGTGTTCCAATCATTGTTCTACTTGTCGAAAGTTACAAATAATTTCCGTTAAGGGATTAACAATGGGGATCGTAGTTTACTTAAACTTGAAGAACAAAAAATTGGCGAATTGTACTGTTTGGATGCTTTGCATATATGTTTCTTATACTATATAGAAGCAATATATACAGATATTTCAACCGTCTACCTGTTCCATTCATTGTTCTACTTGTCGAAAATTACAAATAATTTCCGATAATGGATTAACCATTGGGGCTCATTGTTCACTTAAACTTGAAGACCAAAAAATTGGCAAATGGTACTGTTTGGATGCTTTGCGTACATGTTTCTTAGACTATATGGAAGCAATATATACAAAGATTTCAACCGTCTACGTGTTCCAATCATTGTTCTACTTGTCGAAATTTTCAAATAATTTCCTTTAAAGGATTAACAATGGGGCTCATTGTTCACTTAAACTTGAAGAACAAAAAATTGGCGAATGGTACTGTTTGGATGCTTTGCATATATGTTCCTTATACTATATAGAAGCAATATATACAAAGATTTCAACCGTCTACGTGTTCCAATCATCGTTCTACTTGTCGAAATTTACAATTAATTTCCTTTAAAGGATTTACAATGGGGCTCGTTGTTCACTTCAACTTGAAGAACAAAAAAGTGGCGAATGGTACTGTTTGGATACTTTGCGTACATGTTTCTTAGACTATATGGAAGCAATATATACAAAGATTTCAACCGTCTACGTGTTCCAATCATTGTTCTACTTGTCGAAATTTTCAAATAATTTCCTTTAAAGGATTAACAATGGGGCTCGTTGTTCAGTTAAACTTGAAGAACAATAAATTGGCGAATTGTACTGTTTGGATGCTTTGCATATGTGTTTCTTAGACTATATAGAAGCAATATATACAAAGATTTCAACCGTCTACCTGTTCCATTCATTGTTCTACTTGCCGAAAGTTACAAATAATTTCCGATAAAGGATTAACCATTGGGGCTCATTGTTCACTTAAACTTGAAGAACAAAAAATTGGCGAATGGTACTGTTTGGATGCTTTGCGTACATGTTTCTTAGACTATATGGAAGCAATATATACAAAGATTTCAACCGTCTACGGGTTCCAATTATTGTTCTACTTGTCGAAAGTTACAAATAATTTCCGATAACGGATTAACCATTGGTGCTCATTGTTCACTTAAACTTGAAGAACAAAAAATTGGCGAATTGTACTGTTTGGATGCTTTGCATATATGTTTCTTATACTATATAGAAGCAATATATACAAAGATTTCAACCGTCTACCTGTTCCATTCACTGTTCTACTTGTCGAAAGTTACAATTAATTTCCGTTAAAGGATTAACAAGGGGGCTCGTAGTTCACTTAAACTTGAAGAACAAAAAATTGGCGAATTGTACTGTTTGGATGCTTTGCATATATGTTTCGTAGATTATATAGAAGCAATATATACAATGATTTCAACCATCTACCTGATCCATTCATTGTTCTACTTGTCGAAATTTACAAATAATTTCCGTTAAAGGATTAACAATGGGGCTCGTAGTTCACTTAAACTTGAAGAACAAAAAATAGGCGACATGTACTGTTTCGATGATTTGCACAGATGTTTCTTATACTATATAGAAGCAATATATACAAAGATTTCAACCGTCTACCTGTTCCATTCACTGTTCTACTTGTCGAAAGTTTCAAATAATTTCCGTTAAGGGATTAACAATGGGGCTCGTAGTTCACTTAAACTTGAAGAACAAAAAATTGGCGAATTGTACTGTTTGGATGCTTTGCATATATGTTTCTTAGACTATATAGAAGCAATGTATACAAAGATTTCAACAGTCTACCTGTTCCATTCATTGTTCTACTTGTCGAAAGTTACAAATAATTTCCGTTAAGGGATTAACCATTGGGGCTCATTGTTCACTTAAACTTGAAGAACAAAAAATTGGCGAATTGTACTGTTTGGATGCTTTGCATATATGTTTCTTATACTATATAGAAGCAATATATACAAAGATTTCAACCGTCTACCTGTTCCATTCACTGTTCTACTTGTCGAAAGTTACAAATAATTTCCGTTAAGGGATTAACAATGGGGATCGTAGTTTACTTAAACTTGAAGAACAAAAAATTAGTGAATTGTACTGTTTGGATGCTTTGCATATGTGTTTCTTAGACTATATAGAAGCAATATATACAAAGATTTCAACCGGCTACCTGTTCCATTCATTGTTCTACTTGTCGAAAGTTACAAATAATTTCCGTTAAGGGATTAACCATTGGGGCTCATTGTTCACTTAAACTTGAAGAACAAAAGATTGGCGAATTGTACTGTTTGGATGCATTGCATATATGTTTCTTATACTATATAGAAGCAATATATACAAAGATTTCAACCGTCTACCTGATCCATTCATTGTTCTACTTGTCGAAATTTACAAATAATTTCCGTTAAAGGATTAACAATGGGGCTCGTAGTTCACTTAAACTTGAAGAACAAAAAATTGGCGACATGTACTGTTTGGATGATTTGCACAGATGTTTCTTATACCATATAGAAGCAATATATACAAAGATTTCAACCGTCTACCTGTTCCATTCACTGTTCTACTTGTCGAAAGTTTCAAATAATTTCCGTTAAGGGATTAACAATGGGGATCGTAGTTTACTTAAACTTGAAGAACAAATAATTGGCGAATTGTACTGTTTGGATGCTTTGCATATATTTTTCTTAGACTATATAGAAGCAATATATACAAAGATTTCAACAGTCTACCTGTTTCATTCATTGTTCTACTTGTCGAAAGTTACAAATAATTTCCGATAACGGATTAACCATTGGGGCTCATTGTTCACTTAAACTTGAAGAACAAAAAATTGGCGAATTGTACTGTTTGGATGCTTTGCATATATGTTTCTTATACTATATAGAAGCAATATATACAAAGATTTCAACCGTCTACCTGTTCCATTCACTGTTCTACTTGTCGAAAGTTAAAAATAATTTCCGTTAAGGGATTAACAATGGGGATCGTAGTTTACTTAAACTTGAAGAACAAAAAATTGGCGAAGTGTACTGTTTGGATGCTTTGCATATATGTTTCTTAGACAATTTAGAAGCAATATATAGAAAGATTTCACCCGTCTACCTGTTCCATTCATTGTTCTACTTGTCGAAAGTTACAAATAATTTCCTATAAAGGATTAACAATGGGGCTCGTTGTTCACTTAAACTTGAAGAACAATAAATTGGCGAATTGTACTGTTTGGATGCTTTGCATATATGTTTCTTAGACTATATAGAAGCAATATATACAAAGATTTCAACCGTCTACCTGTTCCATTCATTGTTCTACTTGCCGAAAGTTACAAATAATTTCCGATAAAGGATTAACCATTGGGGCTCATTGTTCACTTAAACTTGAAGAACAAAAAATTGGCGAATTGTACTGTTTGGATGCTTTGCATATATGTTTCTTATACTATATAGAAGCAATATATACAAAGATTTCAACCGTCTACGTGTTCCAATCATAGTTCTACTTGTCGAAATTTACAAATAATTTCCTTTAAAGGATTAACAATGGGGCTCGTTGTTCACTTAAACTTGAAGAACAATAAATTGGCGAATTGTACTGTTTGGATGCTTTGCATATATGTTTCTTATACTATATAGAAGCAATATATACAAAGATTTCAACCGTCTACCTGTTCCATTCATTGTTCTACTTGCCGAAAGTTACAAATAATTTCCGATAAAGGATTAACCATTGGGGCTCATTGTTCACTTAAACTTGAAGAACAAAAAATTGGCGAATGGTACTGTTTGGATGCTTTGCGTACATGTTTCTTAGACTATATGGAAGCAATATATACAATGATTTCAACAGTCTACCTGTTCCATTCATTGTTCTACTTGTCGAAATTTACAAATAATTTCCTTTAAAGGATTAACAATGGGGATAGTATTTTACTTAAACTTGAAGATCAAATAATTGGCGAATTGTACTGTTTGGACGCTTTGCATATATGTTTCTTAGACTATATAGAAGCAATATATACAATGATTTCAACAGTCTACCTGTTCCATTCATTGTTCTACTTGTCGAAAGTTACAAATAATTTCCGATAACGGATTAACCATTGGGGCTCATTGTTCACTTAAACTTGAGGAACAAAAAATTGGCGAATTGTACTGTTTTGATGCTTTGCATATATGTTTCTTATACTATATAGAAGCAATATATACAAAGATTTCAACCGTTTACGTGTTCCAATCATTGTTCTACCTGTCGAAATTTACAAATAATTTCCTTTAAAGGATTAACAATGGGGCTCGTTGTTCACTTAAACTGGAAGACCAAAAAATTGGCGAATGGTACTGTTTGGATGCTTTGCATATAGGTTTCTTAAACTATATAGAAGCAACATATACAAAGATTTCAACCGTCTACCGGTTCCATTCATTGTTCTACTTGTCGAAAATTACAAATAATTTCCGATAAAGGATTAACCATTGGGGCCCATTGTTCACTTAAACTTGAAGAACAAAAAATTGGCGATTGGTACTCTTTGGATGCTTTGCATATATGTTTCTTAGACTATTTAGAAGCAATATATACAATGATTTCAACAGTCTACCTGTTCCATTCATTGTTCTACTTGTCGAAATTTACAAATAATTTCCTTTAAAGGATTAACAATGGGGCTCGTAGTTCACTTAAACTTGAAGAACAAAAAATTGGCGAATGGTACTGTTTGGATGCTTTGCATATATGTTTCTTAGATTATACAGAGGCAATATATACAAGGATTTCAACCGTCTACCTGTTCCATTCATTGTTCTACTTGTCGAAATTTACAAATAATTACCGATAAAGGATTAACCATTGGGGCTCATTGTTCACTTAAACTTGAAGAACAAAAAATTGGCGAATTGTACTGTTTGGATGCTTTGCGTACATGTTTCTTAGACTACATAGAAACAACATATACAATGATTTCAACAGTCTACCTGTTCCATTCATTGTTCTACTTGCCGAAATTTACAAATAATTTCCGATAAAGGATTAACCATTGGGGCTCATTGTTCACTTAAACTTGAAGAACAAAAAATAGGCGACATGTACTGTTTGGATGATTTGCACAGATGTTTCTTATACTATATAGAAGCAATATATACAAATATTTCAACCGTCTACCTGTTCCATTCATTGTTCTACTTGTCGAAAATTACAAATAATTTCCGATAATGGATTAACCATTGGGGCTCATTGTTCACTTAAACTTGAAGACCAAAAAATTGGCAAATGGTACTGTTTGGATGCTTTGCGTACATGTTTCTTAGACTATATGGAAGCAATATATACAAAGATTTCAACCGTCTACGTGTTCCAATCATTGTTCTACTTGTCGAAATTTTCAAATAATTTCCTTTAAAGGATTAACAATGGGGCTCATTGTTCACTTAAACTTGAAGAACAAAAAATTGGCGAATGGTACTGTTTGGATGCTTTGCATATATGTTCCTTATACTATATAGAAGCAATATATACAAAGATTTCAACCGTCTACGTGTACCAATCATTGTTCTACTTGTCGAAATTTACAAATAATTTCCTTTAAAGGATTAACAATGGGGCTCGTTGTTCACTTCAACTTGAAGAACAAAAAAGTGGCGAATGGTACTGTTTGGATACTTTGCGTACATGTTTCTTACACTATATGGAAGCAATATATACAAAGATTTCAACCGTCTACGTGTTCCAATCATTGTTCTACTTGTCGAAAGTTACAAATAATTTCCGATAAAGGATTAACCATTGGGGCTCATTGTTCACTTAATCTTGAAGACCAACAAATTGGCGAACGGTACTGTTTGGATGCTTTGCGTACATGTTTCTTAGACTATATGGAAGCAATATATACAAAGATTTCAACCGTCTACGTGTTCCAATCATTGTTCTACTTGTCGAAATTTACAAATAATTTCCTTTAAAGGATTAACAATGGGGCTCGTTGTTCACTTAAACTTGAAGAACAATAAATTGGCGAATTGTACTGTTTGGATGCTTTGCATATGTGTTTCTTAGACTATATAGAAGCAATATATACAAAGATTTCAACCGTCTACCTGTTCCATTCATTGTTCTACTTGCCGAAATTTACAAATAATTTCCGTTAAAGGATTAACAATGGGGCTCGTAGTTCACTTAAACTTGAAGAACAAAAAATAGACGACATGTACTGTTTGGATGCTTTGCATATATGTTTCTTAGACTATATAGAAGCAATATATACATTGATTTCAACCGGCTACCTGTTCCATTCATTGTTCTACTTGTCGAAATTTACAAATAATTTCCGTTAAAGGATTAACAATGGGGCTCGTAGTTCACTTAAACTTGAAGAACAAAAAATTGGCGACATGTACTGTTTGGATGATTTGCACAGATGTTTCTTATACCAAATAGAAGCAATATATACAAAGATTTCAACCGTCTACCTGTTCCATTCACTGTTCTACTTGTCGAAAGTTTCAAATAATTTCCGTTAAGGGATTAACAATGGGGATCGTAGTTTACTTAAACTTGAAGAACAAATAATTGGCGAATTGTACTGTTTGGATGCTTTGCATATATTTTTCTTAGACTATATAGAAGCAATATATACAAAGATTTCAACAGTCTACCTGTTTCATTCATTGTTCTACTTGTCGAATGTTACAAATAATTTCCGATAACGGATTAACCATTGGGGCTCATTGTTCACTTAAACTTGAAGAACAAAAAATTGGCGAATTGTACTGTTTGGATGCTTTGCATATATGTTTCTTATACTATATAGAAGCAATATATACAAAGATTTCAACCGTCTACCTGTTCCATTCACTGTTCTACTTGTCGAAAGTTACAAATAATTTCCGTTAAGGGATTAACAATGGGGATCGTAGTTTACTTAAACTTGAAGAACAAAAAATTGGCGAAGTGTACTGTTTGGATGCTTTGCATATATGTTTCTTAGACAATTTAGAAGCAATATATAGAAAGATTTCACCCGTCTACCTGTTCCATTCATTGTTCTACTTGTCGAAAGTTACAAATAATTTCCTATAAAGGATTAACAATGGGGCTCGTTGTTCACTTAAACTTGAAGAACAATAAATTGGCGAATTGTACTGTTTGGATGCTTTGCATATATGTTTCTTAGACTATATAGAAGCAATATATACAAAGATTTCAACCGTCTACCTGTTCCATTCATTGTTCTACTTGCCGAAAGTTACAAATAATTTCCGATAAAGGATTAACCATTGGGGCTCATTGTTCACTTAAACTTGAAGAACAAAAAATTGGCGAATTGTACTGTTTGGATGCTTTGCATATATGTTTCTTATACTATATAGAAGCAATATATACAAAGGTTTCAACCGTCTACCTGATCCATTCATTGTTCTACTTGTCGAAATTTACAAATAATTTCCGTTAAAGGATTAACAATGGGGCTCGTAGTTCACTTAAACTTGAAGAACAAAAAATTGGCGACATGTACTGTTTGGATGATTTGCACAGATGTTTCTTATACCAAATAGAAGCAATATATACAAAGATTTCAACCGTCTACCTGTTCCATTCACTGTTCTACTTGTCGAAAGTTTCAAATAATTTCCGTTAAGGGATTAACAATGGGGATCGTAGTTTACTTAAACTTGAAGAACAAATAATTGGCGAATTGTACTGTTTGGATGCTTTGCATATATTTTTCTTAGACTATATAGAAGCAATATATACAAAGATTTCAACAGTCTACCTGTTTCATTCATTGTTCTACTTGTCGAAAGTTACAAATAATTTCCGATAACGGATTAACAATTGGGGCTCATTGTTCACTTAAACTTGAAGAACAAAAAATTGGCGAATTGTACTGTTTGGATGCTTTGCATATATGTTTCTTATACTATATAGAAGCAATATATACAAAGATTTCAACCGTCTACCTGTTCCATTCACTGTTCTACTTGTCGAAAGTTACAAATAATTTCCGTTAAGGGATTAACAATGGGGATCGTAGTTTACTTAAACTTGAAGAACAAAAAATTGGCGAAGTGTACTGTTTGGATGCTTTGCATATATGTTTCTTAGACAATTTAGAAGCAATATATAGAAAGATTTCACCCGTCTACCTGTTCCATTCATTGTTCTACTTGTCGAAAGTTACAAATAATTTCCTATAAAGGATTAACAATGCGGCTCGTTGTTCACTTAAACTTGAAGAACAATAAATTGGCGAATTGTACTGTTTGGATGCTTTGCATATATGTTTCTTAGACTATATAGAAGCAATATATACAAAGATTTCAACCGTCTACCTGTTCCATTCATTGTTCTACTTGCCGAAAGTTACAAATAATTTCCGATAAAGGATTAACCATTGGGGCTCATTGTTCACTTAAACTTGAAGAACAAAAAATTGACGAATTGTACTGTTTGGATGCTTTGCATATATGTTTCTTATACTATATAGAAGCAATATATACAAAGATTTCAACCGTCTACGTGTTCCAATCATAGTTCTACTTGTCGAAATTTACAAATAATTTCCTTTAAAGGATTAACAATGGGGCTCGTTGTTCACTTAAACTTGAAGAACAATAAATTGGCGAATTGTACTGTTTGGATGCTTTGCATATATGTTTCTTAGACTATATAGAAGAAATATATACAAAGATTTCAACCGTCTACCTGTTCCATTCATTGTTCTACTTGCCGAAAGTTACAAATAATTTCCGATAAAGGATTAACAATGGGGCTCATTGTTCACTTAAACTTGAAGGACAAAAAATTGGCGAATGGTACTGTTTGGATGCTTTGCGTACATGTTTCTTAGACTATATGGAAGCAATATATACAAGGATTTCAACCGTCTACCTGTTCCATTCATTGTTCTACTTGTCGAAATTTACAAATAATTTCCTTTAAAGGATTAACAATGGGGCTCGTTGTTCACTTAAACTTCAAGAACAATAAATTGGCGAATTGTACTGTTTGGATGCTTTGCATATGTGTTTCTTAGACTATATAGAAGCAATATATACAAAGATTTCAACCGTCTACCTGTTCCATTCATTGTTCTACTTGCCGAAAGTTACAAATAATTTCCGATAAAGGATTAACCATTGGGGCTCATTGTTCACTTAAACTTGAAGAACAAAAAATTGGCGAATGGTACTGTTTGGATGCTTTGCGTACATGTTTCTTAGACTATATGGAAGCAATATATACAAAGATTTCAACCGTCTACGGGTTCCAATTATTGTTCTACTTGTCGAAAGTTACAAATAATTTCCGATAACGGATTAACCATTGGTGCTCATTGTTCACTTAAACTTGAAGAACAAAAAATTGGCGAATTGTACTGTTTGGATGCTTTGCATATATGTTTCTTATACTATATAGAAGCAATATATACAAAGATTTCAACCGTGTACGTGTTCCAATCATAGTTCTACTTGTCGAAATTTACAAATAATTTCCTTTAAAGGATTAACAATGGGGCTCGTTGTTCACTTAAACTTGAAGAACAATAAATTGGCGAATTGTACTGTTTGGATGCTTTGCATATATGTTTCTTAGACTATATAGAAGAAATATATACAAAGATTTCAACCGTCTACCTGTTCCATTCATTGTTCTACTTGCCGAAAGTTACAAATAATTTCCGATAAAGGATTAACAATGGGGCTCATTGTTCACTTAAACTTGAAGGACAAAAAATTGGCGAATGGTACTGTTTGGATGCTTTGCGTACATGTTTCTTAGACTATATGGAAGCAATATATACAAGGATTTCAACCGTCTACCTGTTCCATTCATTGTTCTACTTGTCGAAATTTACAAATAATTTCCTTTAAAGGATTAACAATGGGGCTCGTTGTTCACTTAAACTTGAAGAACAATAAATTGGCGAATTGTACTGTTTGGATGCTTTGCATATGTGTTTCTTAGACTATATAGAAGCAATATATACAAAGATTTCAACCGTCTACCTGTTCCATTCATTGTTCTACTTGCCGAAAGTTACAAATAATTTCCGATAAAGGATTAACCATTGGGGCTCATTGTTCACTTAAACTTGAAGAACAAAAAATTGGCGAATGGTACTGTTTGGATGCTTTGCGTACATGTTTCTTAGACTATATGGAAGCAATATATACAAAGATTTCAACCGTCTACGGGTTCCAATTATTGTTCTACTTGTCGAAAGTTACAAATAATTTCCGATAACGGATTAACCATTGGTGCTCATTGTTCACTTAAACTTGAAGAACAAAAAATTGGCGAATTGTACTGTTTGGATGCTTTGCATATATGTTTCTTATACTATATAGAAGCAATATATACAAAGATTTCAACCGTCTACCTGTTCCATTCACTGTTCTACTTGTCGAAAGTTACAAATAATTTCCGTTAAGGGATTAACAATGGGGATCGTAGTTTACTTAAACTTGAAGAACAAAAAATTGGCGAATTGTACTGTTTGGATGCTTTGCATATGTGTTTCTTAGACTATATAGAAGCAATATATACAAAGATTTCAACCGTCTACCTGTTCCATTCATTGTTCTACTTGCCGAAAGTTACAAATAATTTCCGATAATGGATTAACCATTGGGGCTCATTGTTCACTTAAACTTGAAGAACAAAAAATTGGCGAATGGTACTGTTTGGATGCTTTGCGTACATGTTTCTTAGACTATATGGAAGCAATATATACAAAGATTTCAACCGTCTACGGGTTCCAATTATTGTTCTACTTGTCGAAAGTTACAAATAATTTCCGATAACGGATTAACCATTGGTGCTCGTTGTTCACTTAAACTTGAAGAACAATAAATTGGCGAATTGTACTGTTTATATGCTTTGCATATGTGTTTCTTAGACTATATAGAAGCAATATATACAAAGATTTCAACCGTCTACCTGTTCCATTCATTGTTCTACTTGCCGAAAGTTACAAATAATTTCCGATAAAGGATTAACCATTGGGGCTCATTGTTCACTTAAACTTGAAGAACAAAAAATTGGCGAATTGTACTGTTTGGATGCTTTGCATATATGTTTCTTATACTATATAGAAGCAATATATACAAAGATTTCAACCGTCTACGTGTTCCAATCATTGTTCTACTTGTCGAAATTTACAAATAATTTCCTTTAAAGGATTAACAATGGGGCTCGTTGTTCACTTAAACTTGAAGAACAATAAATTGGCGAATTGTACTGTTTGGATGCTTTGCATATATGTTTCTTAGACTATATAGAAGAAATATATACAAAGATTTCAACCGTCTACCTGTTCCGTTCATTGTTCTACTTGCCGAAAGTTACAAATAATTTCCGATAAAGGATTAACAATGGGGCTCATTGTTCACTTAAACTTGAAGGACAAAAAATTGGCGAATGGTACTGTTTGGATGCTTTGCGTACATGTTTCTTAGACTATATGGAAGCAATATATACAAGGATTTCAACCGTCTACCTGTTCCATTCATTGTTCTACTTGTCGAAAGTTACAAATAATTACCGATTACGGATTAACCATTGGGGCTCATTGTTCACTTAATCTTGAAGACCAACAAATTGGCGAACGGTACTGTTTGGATGCTTTGCGTACATGTTTCTTCGACTATATGGAAGCAATATATACAAAGATTTCAACCGTCTACGTGTTCCAATCATTGTTCTACTTGTCGAAATTTACAAATAATTTCCTTTAAAGGATTAACAATGGGGCTCGTTGTTCACTTAAACTTGAAGAACAAAAAATTGGCGAATTGTACTGTTTGGATGCTTTGCATATATGTTTCTTATACTATATAGAAGCAATATATACAAAGATTTCAACCGTCTACGTGTTCCAATCATTGTTCTACTTGTCGAAATTTAGAAATAATTTCCTTTAAAGGATTAACAATGGGGCTCGTTGTTCACTTAAACTTGAAGAACAAAAAATTGGCGAATGGTACTGTTTGGATGCTTTGCATATATGTTTCTTAGATTATACAGAGGCAATATATACAAGGATTTCAAACGTCTACCTGTTCCATTCATTGTTCTACTTGTCGAAATTTACAAATAATTACCGATAAAGGATTAACCATTGGGGCTCCTTGTTCACTTAAACTTGAAGAACAAAAAATTGGCGAATTGTACTGTTTGGATGCTTTGCATATATGTTTTTAGACTATATAGAAGCAATATATACAAAGATTTCAACCGTTTACCTTTTCCATTCATTGTTCTACTTGTCGAAAGTTACAAATAATTTCCGATAAAGGATTAACAATGGGGCTCATTGTTCACTTAAACTTGAAGGACAAAAAATTGGCGAATGGTACTGTTTGGATGCTTTGCGTACATGTTTCTTAGACTACATAGAAACAACATATACAATGATTTCAACAGTCTACCTGTTCCATTCATTGTTCTACTTGCCGAAATTTACAAATAATTTCCGATAAAGGATTAACCATTGGGGCTCATTGTTCACTTAAACTTGAAGAACATAAAATTGGCGAATGGTACTGTTTGGATGCTTTGCGTACATGTTTCTTAGACTATATGGAAGCAATATATACAAAGATTTCAACCGTCTACGGGTTCCAATTATTGTTCTACTTGTCGAAAGTTACAAATAATTTCCGATAACGGATTAACCATTGGTGCTCATTGTTCACTTAAACTTGAAGAACAAAAAATTGGCGAATTGTACTGTTTGGATGCTTTGCATATATGTTTCTTATACTATATAGAAGCAATATATACAAAGATTTCAACCGTCTACGTGTTCCAATCATTGTTCTACTTGTCGAAAGTTACAATTAATTTCCGTTAAAGGATTAACAAGGGGGCTCGTAGTTCACTTAAACTTGAAGAACAAAAAATTGGCGAATTGTACTGTTTGGATGCTTTGCATATATGTTTCGTAGATTATATAGAAGCAATATATATAATGATTTCAACCGTCTACCTGATCCATTCATTGTTCTACTTGTCGAAATTTACAAATAATTTCCGTTAAAGGATTAACAATGGGGCTCGTAGTTCACTTAAACTTGAAGAACAAAAAATAGGCGACATGTACTGTTTGGATGATTTGCACAGATGTTTCTTATACTATATAGAAGCAATATATACAAAGATTTCAACCGTCTACCTGTTCCATTCACTGTTCTACTTGTCGAAAGTTTCAAATAATTTCCGTTAAGGGATTAACAATGGGGCTCGTAGTTCACTTAAACTTGAAGAACAAAAAATTGGCGAATTGTACTGTTTGGATGCTTTGCATAGATTTGTTCTTAGACTATTTAGAAGCAATATATAGAAAGATTTCACCCGTCTACCTGTACTATTCATTGTTGTACTTGTAGAAAGTTACAAATAATTTCTATTCCATGATTATCAATGGGGCTCGCTGTTCACTTAAACTTGAAGATCAAAAAATTGGCGAATGGTACTGTTTGGATGCTTTGCATATATGTTTCTTAGACTATATAGAAGCAATATATACATTGATTTCAACCGGCTACCTGTTCCATTCATTGTTCTACTTGTCGAAAGTTACAAATAATTTCCGTTAAGGGATTAACCATTGGGGCTCATTGTTCACTTAAACTTGAAGAACAAAAAATTGGCGAATTGTACTGTTTGGATGCTTTGCATATATGTTTCTTATACTATATAGAAGCAATATATACAAAGATTTCAACCGTCTACCTGTTCCATTCACTGTTCTACTTGTCGAAAGTTACAAATAATTTCCGATAACGGATTAACCATTGGGGCTCATTGTTCACTTAAACTTGAAGAACAAAAAATTGGCGAATTGTACTGTTTGGATGCTTTGCATATATGTTTCTTATACTATATAGAAGCAATATATACAAAGATTTCAACCGTCTACCTGTTCCATTCACTGTTCTACTTGTCGAAAGTTACAAATAATTTCCGTTAAGGGATTAACAATGGGGATCGTAGTTTACTTAAACTTGAAGAACAAAAAATTGGCGAAGTGTACTGTTTGGATGCTTTGCATATATGTTTCTTAGACAATTTAGAAGCAATATATAGAAAGATTTCACCCGTCTACCTGTTCCATTCATTGTTCTACTTGTCGAAAGTTACAAATAATTTCCTATAAAGGATTAACAATGGGGCTCGTTGTTCACTTAAACTTGAAGAACAATAAATTGGCGAATTGTACTGTTTGGATGCTTTGCATATATGTTTCTTAGACTATATAGAAGCAATATATACAAAGATTTCAACCGTCTACCTGTTCCATTCATTGTTCTACTTGCCGAAAGTTACAAATAATTTCCGATAAAGGGTTAACAATGGGGCTCATTGTTCACTTAAACTTGAAGAACAAAAAATTGGCGAATTGTACTGTTTGGATGCTTTGCATATATGTTTCTTATACTATATAGAAGCAATATATACAAAGATTTCAACCGTCTACCTGTTCCATTCACTGTTCTACTTGTCGAAAGTTACAAATAATTTCCGTTAAGGGATTAACAATGGGGATCGTAGTTTACTTAAACTTGAAGAACAAAAAATTGGCGAAGTGTACTGTTTGGATGCTTTGCATATATGTTTCTTAGACAATTTAGAAGCAATATATAGAAAGATTTCACCCGTCTACCTGTTCCATTCATTGTTCTACTTGTCGAAAGTTACAAATAATTTCCTATAAAGGATTAACAATGGGGCTCGTTGTTCACTTAAACTTGAAGAACAATAAATTGGCGAATTGTACTGTTTGGATGCTTTGCATATATGTTTCTTAGACTATATAGAAGCAATATATACAAAGATTTCAACCGTCTACCTGTTCCATTCATTGTTCTACTTGCCGAAAGTTACAAATAATTTCCGATAAAGGATTAACCATTGGGGCTCATTGTTCACTTAAACTTGAAGAACAAAAAATTGGCGAATTGTACTGTTTGGATGCTTTGCATATATGTTTCTTATACTATATAGAAGCAATATATACAAAGATTTCAACCGTCTACGTGTTCCAATCATAGTTCTACTTGTCGAAATTTACAAATAATTTCCTTTAAAGGATTAACAATGGGGCTCGTTGTTCACTTAAACTTGAAGAACAATAAATTGGCGAATTGTACTGTTTGGATGCTTTGCATATATGTTTCTTAGACTATATAGAAGAAATATATACAAAGATTTCAACCGTCTACCTGTTCCATTCATTGTTCTACTTGCCGAAAGTTACAAATAATTTCCGATAAAGGATTAACAATGGGGCTCATTGTTCACTTAAACTTGAAGGACAAAAAATTGGCGAATGGTACTGTTTGGATGCTTTGCGTACATGTTTCTTAGACTATATGGAAGCAATATATACAAAGATTTCAACCGTCTACGGGTTCCAATTATTGTTCTACTTGTCGAAAGTTACAAATAATTTCCGATAACGGATTAACCATTGGTGCTCGTTGTTCACTTAAACTTGAAGAACAATAAATTGGCGAATTGTACTGTTTATATGCTTTGCATATGTGTTTCTTAGACTATATAGAAGCAATATATACAAAGATTTCAACCGTCTACCTGTTCCATTCATTGTTCTACTTGCCGAAAGTTACAAATAATTTCCGATAAAGGATTAACCATTGGGGCTCATTGTTCACTTAAACTTGAAGAACAAAAAATTGGCGAATTGTACTGTTTGGATGCTTTGCATATATGTTTCTTATACTATATAGAAGCAATATATACAAAGATTTCAACCGTCTACGTGTTCCAATCATAGTTCTACTTGTCGAAATTTACAAATAATTTCCTTTAAAGGATTAACAATGGGGCTCGTAGTTCACTTAAACTTGAAGAACAAAAAATTGGCGAATTGTACTGTTTGGATGCTTTGCATAGATTTGTTCTTAGACTATTTAGAAGCAATATATAGAAAGATTTCACCCGTCTACCTGTACTATTCATTGTTGTACTTGTAGAAAGTTACAAATAATTTCTATTCCATGATTATCAATGGGGCTCGCTGTTCACTTAAACTTGAAGATCAAAAAATTGGCGAATGGTACTGTTTGGATGCTTTGCATATATGTTTCTTAGACTATATAGAAGCAATATATACATTGATTTCAACCGGCTACCTGTTCCATTCATTGTTCTACTTGTCGAAAGTTACAAATAATTTCCGTTAAGGGATTAACCATTGGGGCTCATTGTTCACTTAAACTTGAAGAACAAAAAATTGGCGAATTGTACTGTTTGGATGCTTTGCATATATGTTTCTTATACTATATAGAAGCAATATATACAAAGATTTCAACCGTCTACCTGTTCCATTCACTGTTCTACTTGTCGAAAGTTACAAATAATTTCCGATAACGGATTAACCATTGGGGCTCATTGTTCACTTAAACTTGAAGAACAAAAAATTGGCGAATTGTACTGTTTGGATGCTTTGCATATATGTTTCTTATACTATATAGAAGCAATATATACAAAGATTTCAACCGTCTACCTGTTCCATTCACTGTTCTACTTGTCGAAAGTTACAAATAATTTCCGATAACGGATTAACCATTGGGGCTCATTGTTCACTTAAACTTGAAGAACAAAAAATTGGCGAATTGTACTGTTTGGATGCTTTGCATATATGTTTCTTATACTATATAGAAGCAATATATACAAAGATTTCAACCGTCTACCTGTTCCATTCACTGTTCTACTTGTCGAAAGTTACAAATAATTTCCGTTAAGGGATTAACAATGGGGATCGTAGTTTACTTAAACTTGAAGAACAAAAAATTGGCGAAGTGTACTGTTTGGATGCTTTGCATATATGTTTCTTAGACAATTTAGAAGCAATATATAGAAAGATTTCACCCGTCTACCTGTTCCATTCATTGTTCTACTTGTCGAAAGTTACAAATAATTTCCTATAAAGGATTAACAATGGGGCTCGTTGTTCACTTAAACTTGAAGAACAATAAATTGGCGAATTGTACTGTTTGGATGCTTTGCATATATGTTTCTTAGACTATATAGAAGCAATATATACAAAGATTTCAACCGTCTACCTGTTCCATTCATTGTTCTACTTGCCGAAAGTTACAAATAATTTCCGATAAAGGGTTAACAATGGGGCTCATTGTTCACTTAAACTTGAAGAACAAAAAATTGGCGAATTGTACTGTTTGGATGCTTTGCATATATGTTTCTTATACTATATAGAAGCAATATATACAAAGATTTCAACCGTCTACCTGTTCCATTCACTGTTCTACTTGTCGAAAGTTACAAATAATTTCCGTTAAGGGATTAACAATGGGGATCGTAGTTTACTTAAACTTGAAGAACAAAAAATTGGCGAAGTGTACTGTTTGGATGCTTTGCATATATGTTTCTTAGACAATTTAGAAGCAATATATAGAAAGATTTCACCCGTCTACCTGTTCCATTCATTGTTCTACTTGTCGAAAGTTACAAATAATTTCCTATAAAGGATTAACAATGGGGCTCGTTGTTCACTTAAACTTGAAGAACAATAAATTGGCGAATTGTACTGTTTGGATGCTTTGCATATATGTTTCTTAGACTATATAGAAGCAATATATACAAAGATTTCAACCGTCTACCTGTTCCATTCATTGTTCTACTTGCCGAAAGTTACAAATAATTTCCGATAAAGGATTAACCATTGGGGCTCATTGTTCACTTAAACTTGAAGAACAAAAAATTGGCGAATTGTACTGTTTGGATGCTTTGCATATATGTTTCTTATACTATATAGAAGCAATATATACAAAGATTTCAACCGTCTACGTGTTCCAATCATAGTTCTACTTGTCGAAATTTACAAATAATTTCCTTTAAAGGATTAACAATGGGGCTCGTTGTTCACTTAAACTTGAAGAACAATAAATTGGCGAATTGTACTGTTTGGATGCTTTGCATATATGTTTCTTAGACTATATAGAAGAAATATATACAAAGATTTCAACCGTCTACCTGTTCCATTCATTGTTCTACTTGCCGAAAGTTACAAATAATTTCCGATAAAGGATTAACAATGGGGCTCATTGTTCACTTAAACTTGAAGGACAAAAAATTGGCGAATGGTACTGTTTGGATGCTTTGCGTACATGTTTCTTAGACTATATGGAAGCAATATATACAAAGATTTCAACCGTCTACGGGTTCCAATTATTGTTCTACTTGTCGAAAGTTACAAATAATTTCCGATAACGGATTAACCATTGGTGCTCGTTGTTCACTTAAACTTGAAGAACAATAAATTGGCGAATTGTACTGTTTATATGCTTTGCATATGTGTTTCTTAGACTATATAGAAGCAATATATACAAAGATTTCAACCGTCTACCTGTTCCATTCATTGTTCTACTTGCCGAAAGTTACAAATAATTTCCGATAAAGGATTAACCATTGGGGCTCATTGTTCACTTAAACTTGAAGAACAAAAAATTGGCGAATTGTACTGTTTGGATGCTTTGCATATATGTTTCTTAGACTATATAGAAGAAATATATACAAAGATTTCAACCGTCTACCTGTTCCATTCATTGTTCTACTTGCCGAAAGTTACAAATAATTTCCGATAAAGGATTAACAATGGGGCTCATTGTTCACTTAAACTTGAAGGACAAAAAATTGGCGAATGGTACTGTTTGGATGCTTTGCGTACATGTTTCTTAGACTATATGGAAGCAATATATACAAGGATTTCAACCGTCTACCTGTTCCATTCATTGTTCTACTTGTCGAAAGTTAAAAATAATTACCGATTACGGATTAACCATTGGGGCTCATTGTTCACTTAATCTTGAAGACCAACAAATTGGCGAACGGTACTGTTTGGATGCTTTGCGTACATGTTTCTTCGACTATATGGAAGCAATATATACAAAGATTTCAACCGTCTACGTGTTCCAATCATTGTTCTACTTGTCGAAATTTACAAATAATTTCCTTTAAAGGATTAACAATGGGGCTCGTTGTTCACTTAAACTTGAAGAACAAAAAATTGGCGAATTGTACTGTTTGGATGCTTTGCATATATGTTTCTTATACTATATAGAAGCAATATATACAAAGATTTCAACCGTCTACGTGTTCCAATCATTGTTCTACTTGTCGAAATTTAGAAATAATTTCCTTTAAAGGATTAACAATGGGGCTCGTTGTTCACTTAAACTTGAAGAACAAAAAATTGGCGAATGGTACTGTTTGGATGCTTTGCATATATGTTTCTTAGATTATACAGAGGCAATATATACAAGGATTTCAACCGTCTACCTGTTCCATTCATTGTTCTACTTGTCGAAATTTACAAATAATTACCGATAAAGGATTAACCATTGGGGCTCATTGTTCACTTAAACTTGAAGAACAAAAAATTGGCGAATTGTACTGTTTGGATGCTTTGCATATATGTTTTTAGACTATATAGAAGCAATATATACAAAGATTTCAACCGTTTACCTTTTCCATTCATTGTTCTACTTGTCGAAATTTACAAATAATTACCGATAAAGGATTAACCATTGGGGCTCATTGTTCACTTAAACTTGAAGAACAAAAAATTGGCGAATTGTACTGTTTGGATGCTTTGCATATATGTTTTTAGACTATATAGAAGCAATATATACAAAGATTTCAACCGTTTACCTTTTCCATTCATTGTTCTACTTGTCGAAAGTTACAAATAATTTCCGATAACGGATTAACCATTGGTGCTCGTTGTTCACTTAAACTTGAAGAACAATAAATTGGCGAATTGTACTGTTTATATGCTTTGCATATGTGTTTCTTAGACTATATAGAAGCAATATATACAAAGATTTCAACCGTCTACCTGTTCCATTCATTGTTCTACTTGCCGAAAGTTACAAATAATTTCCGATAAAGGATTAACCATTGGGGCTCATTGTTCACTTAAACTTGAAGAACAAAAAATTGGCGAATTGTACTGTTTGGATGCTTTGCATATATGTTTCTTAGACTATATAGAAGAAATATATACAAAGATTTCAACCGTCTACCTGTTCCATTCATTGTTCTACTTGCCGAAAGTTACAAATAATTTCCGATAAAGGATTAACAATGGGGCTCATTGTTCACTTAAACTTGAAGGACAAAAAATTGGCGAATGGTACTGTTTGGATGCTTTGCGTACATGTTTCTTAGACTATATGGAAGCAATATATACAAGGATTTCAACCGTCTACCTGTTCCATTCATTGTTCTACTTGCCGAAAGTTAAAAATAATTACCGATTACGGATTAACCATTGGGGCTCATTGTTCACTTAATCTTGAAGACCAACAAATTGGCGAACGGTACTGTTTGGATGCTTTGCGTACATGTTTCTTCGACTATATGGAAGCAATATATACAAAGATTTCAACCGTCTACGTGTTCCAATCATTGTTCTACTTGTCGAAATTTACAAATAATTTCCTTTAAAGGATTAACAATGGGGCTCGTTGTTCACTTAAACTTGAAGAACAAAAAATTGGCGAATTGTACTGTTTGGATGCTTTGCATATATGTTTCTTATACTATATAGAAGCAATATATACAAAGATTTCAACCGTCTACGTGTTCCAATCATTGTTCTACTTGTCGAAATTTAGAAATAATTTCCTTTAAAGGATTAACAATGGGGCTCGTTGTTCACTTAAACTTGAAGAACAAAAAATTGGCGAATGGTACTGTTTGGATGCTTTGCATATATGTTTCTTAGATTATACAGAGGCAATATATACAAGGATTTCAACCGTCTACCTGTTCCATTCATTGTTCTACTTGTCGAAATTTACAAATAATTACCGATAAAGGATTAACCATTGGGGCTCATTGTTCACTTAAACTTGAAGAACAAAAAATTGGCGAATTGTACTGTTTGGATGCTTTGCATATATGTTTTTAGACTATATAGAAGCAATATATACAAAGATTTCAACCGTTTACCTTTTCCATTCATTGTTCTACTTGTCGAAAGTTACAAATAATTTCCGATAAAGGATTAACAATGGGGCTCATTGTTCACTTAAACTTGAAGGACAAAAAATTGGCGAATGGTACTGTTTGGATGCTTTGCGTACATGTTTCTTAGTCTACATAGAAACAACATATACAATGATTTCAACAGTCTACCTGTTCCATTCATTGTTCTACTTGCGGAAATTTACAAATAATTTCCGATAAAGGATTAACCATTGGGGCTCATTGTTCACTTAAACTTGAAGAACATAAAATTAGCGAATGGTACTGTTTGGATGCTTTGCGTACATGTTTCTTAGACTACATAGAAACAACATATACAATGATTTCAACAGTCTACCTGTTCCATTCATTGTTCTACTTGCCGAAATTTACAAATAATTTCCGATAAAGGATTAACCATTGGGGCTCATTGTTCACTTAAACTTGAGGAACAAAAAATAGGCGACATGTACTGTTTGGATGATTTGCACAGATGTTTCTTATACTATATAGAAGCAATATATACAAATATTTCAACCGTCTACCTGTTCCATTCATTGTTCTACTTGTCGAAAATTACAAATAATTTCCGATAATGGATTAACCATTGGGGCTCATTGTTCACTTAAACTTGAAGACCAAAAAATTGGCAAATGGTACTGTTTGGATGCTTTGCGTACATGTTTCTTAGACTATATGGAAGCAATATATACAAAGATTTCAACCGTCTACGTGTTCCAATCATTGTTCTACTTGTCGAAATTTTCAAATAATTTCCTTTAAAGGATTAACAATGGGGCTCATTGTTCACTTAAACTTGAAGAACAAAAAATTGGCGAATGGTACTGTTTGGATGCTTTGCATATATGTTCCTTATACTATATAGAAGCAATATATACAAAGATTTCAACCGTCTACGTGTACCAATCATTGTTCTACTTGTCGAAATTTACAAATAATTTCCTTTAAAGGATTAACAATGGGGCTCGTTGTTCACTTCAACTTGAAGAACAAAAAAGTGGCGAATGGTACTGTTTGGATACTTTGCGTACATGTTTCTTACACTATATGGAAGCAATATATACAAAGATTTCAACCGTCTACGTGTTCCAATCATTGTTCTACTTGTCGAAAGTTACAAATAATTTCCGATAAAGGATTAACCATTGGGGCTCATTGTTCACTTAATCTTGAAGACCAACAAATTGGCGAACGGTACTGTTTGGATGCTTTGCGTACATGTTTCTTAGACTATATGGAAGCAATATATACAAAGATTTCAACCGTCTACGTGTTCCAATCGTTGTTCTACTTGTCGAAATTTACAAATAATTTCCTTTAAAGGATTAACAATGGGGCTCGTTGTTCACTTAAACTTGAAGAACAATAAATTGGCGAATTGTACTGTTTGGATGCTTTGCATATGTGTTTCTTAGACTATATAGAAGCAATATATACAAAGATTTCAACCGTCTACCTGTTCCATTCATTGTTCTACTTGCCGAAAGTTACAAATAATTTCCGATAAAGGATTAACCATTGGGGCTCATTGTTCACTTAAACTTGAAGAACAAAAAATTGGCGAATGGTACTGTTTGGATGCTTTGCGTACATGTTTCTTAGACTATATGGAAGCAATATATACAAAGATTTCAACCGTCTACGGGTTCCAATTATTGTTCTACTTGTCGAAAGTTACAAATAATTTCCGATAACGGATTAACCATTGGTGCTCATTGTTCACTTAAACTTGAAGAACAAAAAATTGGCGAATTGTACTGTTTGGATGCTTTGCATATATGTTTCTTATACTATATAGAAGCAATATATACATTGATTTCAACCGGCTACCTGTTCCATTCATTGTTCTACTTGTCGAAAGTTACAAATAATTTCCGTTAAGGGATTAACCATTGGGGCTCATTGTTCACTTAAACTTGAAGAACAAAAAATTGGCGAATTGTACTGTTTGGATGCTTTGCATATATGTTTCTTATACTATATAGAAGCAATATATACAAAGATTTCAACCGTCTACCTGTTCCATTCACTGTTCTACTTGTCGAAAGTTACAAATAATTTCCGATAACGGATTAACCATTGGGGCTCATTGTTCACTTAAACTTGAAGAACAAAAAATTGGCGAATTGTACTGTTTGGATGCTTTGCATATATGTTTCTTATACTATATAGAAGCAATATATACAAAGATTTCAACCGTCTACCTGTTCCATTCACTGTTCTACTTGTCGAAAGTTACAAATAATTTCCGTTAAGGGATTAACAATGGGGATCGTAGTTTACTTAAACTTGAAGAACAAAAAATTGGCGAAGTGTACTGTTTGGATGCTTTGCATATATGTTTCTTAGACAATTTAGAAGCAATATATAGAAAGATTTCACCCGTCTACCTGTTCCATTCATTGTTCTACTTGTCGAAAGTTACAAATAATTTCCTATAAAGGATTAACAATGGGGCTCGTTGTTCACTTAAACTTGAAGAACAATAAATTGGCGAATTGTACTGTTTGGATGCTTTGCATATATGTTTCTTAGACTATATAGAAGCAATATATACAAAGATTTCAACCGTCTACCTGTTCCATTCATTGTTCTACTTGCCGAAAGTTACAAATAATTTCCGATAAAGGATTAACAATGGGGCTCATTGTTCACTTAAACTTGAAGGACAAAAAATTGGCGAATGGTACTGTTTGGATGCTTTGCGTACATGTTTCTTAGACTATATAGAAGCAATATATACAAAGATTTCAACCGTCTACCTGTTCCATTCATTGTTCTACTTGCCGAAAGTTACAAATAATTTCCGATAAAGGATTAACCATTGGGGCTCATTGTTCACTTAAACTTGAAGAACAAAAAATTGGCGAATTGTACTGTTTGGATGCTTTGCATATATGTTTCTTATACTATATAGAAGCAATATATACAAAGATTTCAACCGTCTACGTGTTCCAATCATTGTTCTGCTTGTCGAAATTTACAAATAATTTCCTTTAAAGGATTAACAATGGGGCTCGTTGTTCACTTAAACTTGAAGAACAATAAATTGGCGAATTGTACTGTTTGGATGCTTTGCATATATGTTTCTTAGACTATATAGAAGAAATATATACAAAGATTTCAACCGTCTACCTGTTCCATTCATTGTTCTACTTGCCGAAAGTTACAAATAATTTCCGATAAAGAATTAACAATGGGGCTCATTGTTCACTTAAACTTGAAGGACAAAAAATTGGCGAATGGTACTGTTTGGATGCTTTGCGTACATGTTTCTTAGACTATATGGAAGCAATATATACAAGGATTTCAACCGTCTACCTGTTCCATTCATTGTTCTACTTGTCGAAAGTTACAAATAATTACCGATTACGGATTAACCATTGGGGCTCATTGTTCACTTAATCTTGAAGACCAACAAATTGGCGAACGGTACTGTTTGGATGCTTTGCGTACATGTTTCTTCGACTATATGGAAGCAATATATACAAAGATTTCAACCGTCTACGTGTTCCAATCATTGTTCTACTTGTCGAAATTTACAAATAATTTCCTTTAAAGGATTAACAATGGGGCTCGTTGTTCACTTAAACTTGGAGAACAATAAATTGGCGAATTGTACTGTTTGGATGCTTTGCATATATGTTTCTTAGATTATATAGTAGCAATATATACAAAGATTTCAACCGTCTACCTGTTCCATTCATTGTTCTACTTGTCGAAATTTACAAATAATTTCCTTTAAAGGATTAACAATGGGGCTCGTTGTTCACTTAAACTTGAAGAACAATAAATTGGCGAATGGTACTGTTTGGATGCTTTGCATATATGTTTCTTAGATTATATAGTAGCAATATATACAAAGATTTCAACCGTCTACCTGTTCCATTCATTGTTCTACTTGTCGAAATTTACAAATAATTTCCTTTAAAGGATTAACAATGGGGCTCGTTGTTCACTTAAACTTGAAGAACAATAAATTGGCGAATTGGACTGTTTGGATGCTTTGCATATATGTTTCTTAGACTATATGGAAGCAATATATACAAAGATTTCAACCGTCTACGTGTTCCAATCATTGTTCTGCTTGTCGAAATTTACAAATAATTTCCTTTAAAGGATTAACAATGGGGCTCGTTGTTCACTTCAACTTGAAGAACAAAAAATTGGCGAATGGTACTGTTTGGATGCTTTACATATATGTTTCTTAGACTATATAGAAGCAATATATACATTGATTTCAACCGGCTACCTGTTCCATTCATTGTTCTACTTGTCGCAAGATACAAATAATTTCCGTTAAAGTATTAACAATGGGGCTCGTAGTTCACTTAAACTTGAAGATCAAATAATTGGCGAATTGTACTGTTTGGACGCTTTGCATATATGTTTCTTAGACTATATAGAAGCAATACATACAATGATTTCAACAGTCTACCTGTTCCATTCATTGTTCTACTTGTCGAAATTTACAAATAATTTCCCTTAAAGGATTAACAATGGGGATAGTATTTTACTTAAACTTGAAGATCAAATAATTGGCGAATTGTACTGTTTGGACGCTTTGCATATATGTTTCTTAGACTATATAGAAGCAATATATACAATGATTTCAACAGTCTACCTGTTCCATTCATTGTTCTACTTGTCGAAAGTTACAAATAATTTCCGATAACGGATTAACCATTGGGGCTCATTGTTCACTTAAACTTGAGGAACAAAAAATTGGCGAATTGTACTGTTTTGATGCTTTGCATATATGTTTCTTATACTATATAGAAGCAATATATACAAAGATTTCAACCGTCTACGTGTTCCAATCATTGTTCTACTTGTCGAAATTTACAAATAATTTCCTTTAAAGGATTAACAATGGGGCTCGTTGTTCACTTCAACTTGAAGAACAAAAAAGTGGCGAATGGTACTGTTTGGATGCTTTGCGTACATGTTTCTTACACTATATGGAAGCAATATATACAAAGATTTCAACCGTCTACGTGTTCCAATCATTGTTCAACTTGTCGAAAGTTACAAATAATTTCCGATAAAGGATTAACCATTGGGGCTCATTGTTCACTTAAACTTGAAGAACAAAAAATTGGCGAATGGTACTGTTTGGATGCTTTGCGTACATGTTTCTTAGACTACATAGAAACAACATATACAATGATTTCAACAGTCTACCTGTTCCAATCATTGTTCTACTTGCCGAAATTTACAAATAATTTCCGATAAAGGATTAACCATTGGGGCACATTGTTCACTTAAACTTGAAGAACAAAAAATTGGCGAATGGTACTGTTTGGATGCTTTGCGTACATGTTTCTTAGACTATATGGAAGCAATATATACAAAGATTTCAACCGTCTACGTGTTCCAATCATTGTTCTACTTGTCGAAAGTTACAAATAATTTCCGTTAAGGGATTAACAATGGGGATCGTAGTTTACTTAAACTTGAAGAACAAAAAATTGGCGAATTGTACTGTTTGGATGCTTTGCATATATGTTTCTTATACTATATAGAAGCAATATATACAAATATTTCAACCGTCTACCTGTTCCATTCATTGTTCTACTTGTCGAAAATTACAAATAATTTCCGATAATGGATTAACCATTGGGGCTCATTGTTCACTTAAACTTGAAGACCAAAAAATTGGCAAATGGTACTGTTTGGATGCTTTGCGTACATGTTTCTTAGACTATATGGAAGCAATATATACAAAGATTTCAACCGTCTACGTGTTCCAATCATTGTTCTACTTGTCGAAATTTACAAATAATTTCCTTTAAAGGATTAACAATGGGGCTCGTTGTTCACTTCAACTTGAAGAACAAAAAAGTGGCGAATGGTACTGTTTGGATGCTTTGCGTACATGTTTCTTACACTATATGGAAGCAATATATACAAAGATTTCAACCGTCTACGTGTTCCAATCATTGTTCTACTTGTCGAAAGTTACAAATAATTTCCGATAAAGGATTAACCATTGGGGCTCATTGTTCACTTAAACTTGAAGAACAAAAAATTGGCGAATGGTACTGTTTGGATGCTTTGCGTACATGTTTCTTAGACTACATAGAAACAACATATACAATGATTTCAACAGTCTACCTGTTCCATTCATTGTTCTACTTGCCGAAAGTTACAAATAATTTCCGATAAAGGATTAACCATTGGGGCTCATTGTTCACTTAAACTTGAAGAACAAAAAATTGGCGAATGGTACTGTTTGGATGCTTTGCGTACATGTTTCTTAAACTATATGGAAGCAATATATACAAAGATTTCAACCGTCTACGTGTTCCAATCATTGTTCTACTTGTCGAAAGTTACAAATAATTTCCGTTAAGGGATTAACAATGGGGATCGTAGTTTACTTAAACTTGAAGAACAAAAAATTGGCGAATTGTACTGTTTGGATGCTTTGCATATATGTTTCTTATACTATACAGAAGCAATATATACAAATATTTCAACCGTCTACCTGTTCCATTCATTGTTCTACTTGTCGAAAATTACAAATAATTTCCGATAATGGATTAACCATTGGGGCTCATTGTTCACTTAAACTTGAAGACCAAAAAATTGGCGAATGGTACTGTTTCGATGCTTTGCGTACTTGTTTCTTAGACTATATGGTAGCAATATATACAAGGATTTCAACCGTCTACCTGTTCCATTCATTGTTCTACTTGTCGAAAGTTACAAATAATTACCGATAAAGGATTAACAATGGGGCTCGTTGTTCACTTAAACTTGAAGAACAAAAAATTGGCGAATGGTACTGTTTGGATGCTTTGCGTACTTGTTTCTTAGACTATATAGAAGCAATATATACATTGATTTCAACCGGCTACCTGTTCCATTCATTGTTCTACTTGTCGCAAGTTACAAATAATTTCCGTTAAAGTATTAACAATGGGGCTCGTAGTTCACTTAAACTTGAAGATCAAATAATTGGAGAATTGTACTGTTTGGACGCTTTGCATATATGTTTCTTAGACTATTTAGAAGCAATATATACATTGATTTCAACCGGCTACCTGTTCCATTCATTGTTCTACTTGTCGAAAATTACAAATAATTTCCGATAATGGATTAACCATGGGGCTCATTGTTCACTTAAACTTGAAGAACAAAAAATTGGCGAATGGTACTGTTTGGATGCTTTGCGTACATGTTTCTTAGACTATATGGAAGCAATATATACAAATATTTCAACCGTCTACCTGTTCCATTCATTGTTCTACTTGTCGAAAATTACAAATAATTTCCGATAATGGATTAACCATTGGGGCTCATTGTTCACTTAAACTTGAAGACCAAAAAATTGGCGAATGGTACTGTTTGGATGCTTTGCGTACTTGTTTCTTAGACTATAAGGTAGCAATATATACAAGGATTTCAACCGTCTACCTGTTCCATTCATTGTTCTACTTGTCGAAAGTTACAAATAATTACCGATAAAGGATTAACAATGGGGCTCGTTGTTCACTTAAACTTGAAGAACAAAAAATTGGCGAATGGTACTGTTTGGATGCTTTGCGTACTTGTTTCTTAGACTATATAGAAGCAATATATACATTGATTTCAACCGGCTACCTGTTCCATTCATTGTTCTACTTGTCGCAAGTTACAAATAATTTCCGTTAAAGTATTAACAATGGGGCTCGTAGTTCACTTAAACTTGAAGATCAAATAATTGGCGAATTGTACTGTTTGGACGCTTTGCATATATGTTTCTTAGACTATTTAGAAGCAATATATACATTGATTTCAACCGGCTACCTGTTCCATTCATTGTTCTACTTGTCGAAAATTACAAATAATTTCCGATAATGGATTAACCATGGGGCTCATTGTTCACTTAAACTTGAAGACCAAAAAATTGGCGAATGGTACTGTTTGGATGCTTTGCGTACATGTTTCTTAGACTATATGGAAGCAATATATACAAAGATTTCAACCGTCTACGTGTTCCAATCATTGTTCTACTTGTCGAAAGTTACAAATAATTTCCGTTAAGGGATTAACAATGGGGATCGTAGTTTACTTAAACTTGAAGACCAAAAAATTGGCGAATGGTACTGTTTGGATGCTTTGCGTACATGTTTCTTAGACTATATGGAAGCAATATATACAAAGATTTCAACCGTCTACCTGTTCCAATCATTGTTCTACTTGTTGAAATTTACAAATAATTTCCTTTAAAGGATTAACAATGGGGCTCGTTGTTCACTTCAACTTGAAGAACAAAAAAGTGGCGAATGGTACTGTTTGGATGCTTTGCGTACATGTTTCTTACACTATATGGAAGCAATATATACAAAGATTTCAACCGTCTACGTGTTCCAATCATTGTTCTACTTGTCGAAAGTTACAAATAATTTCCGATAAAGGATTAACCATTGGGGCTCATTGTTCACTTAAACTTGAAGAACAAAAAATTGGCGAATGGTACTGTTTGGATGCTTTGCGTACATGTTTCTTAGACTACATAGAAACAACATATACAATGATTTCAACTGTCTACCTGTTCCATTCATTGTTCTACTTGCCGAAATTTACAAATAATTTCCGATAAAGGATTAACCATTGGGGCTCATTGTTCACTTAAACTTGAAGAACAAAAAATTGGCGAACGGTACTGTTTGGATGCTTTGCGTACATGTTTCTTAGACTATATGGAAGCAATATATACAAAGATTTCAACCGTCTACGTGTTCCAATCATTGTTCTACTTGTCGAAAGTTACAAATAATTTCCGTTAAGGGATTAACAATGGGGATCGTAGTTTACTTAAACTTGAAGAACAAAAAATTGGCGAATTGTACTGTTTGGATGCTTTGCATATATGTTTCTTATACTATATAGAAGCAATATATACAAATATTTCAACCGTCTACCTGTTCCATTCATTGTTCTACTTGTCGAAAATTACAAATAATTTCCGATAATGGATTAACCATTGGGGCTCATTGTTCACTTAACTTGAAGACCAAAAAATTGGCAAATGGTACTGTTTGGATGCTTTGCGTACATGTTTCTTAGACTATATGGAAGCAATATATACAAAGATTTCAACCGTCTACGTGTTCCAATCATTGTTCTACTTGTCGAAATTTTCAAATAATTTCCTTTAAGGATTAACAATGGGGCTCATTGTTCACTTAAACTTGAAGAACAAAAAATTGGCGAATGGTACTGTTTGGATGCTTTGCGTACATGTTTCTTAGACTACATAGAAACAACATATACAATGATTTCAACAGTCTACCTGTTCCATTCATTGTTCTACTTGCCGAAAGTTACAAATAATTTCCGATAAAGGATTAACCATTGGGGCTCATTGTTCACTTAAACTTGAAGAACAAAAAATTGGCGAATGGTACTGTTTGGATGCTTTGCGTACATGTTTCTTAGACTATATGGAAGCAATATATACAAAGATTTCATCCGTCTACGTGTTCCAATCATTGTTCTACTTGTCGAAATTTACAAATAATTTCCTTTAAAGGATTAACAATGGGGCTCGTTGTTCACTTAAACTTGAAGAACAATAAATCGGCGAATTGTACTGTTTGGATGCTTTGCATATATGTTTCTTAGACTATATAGAAGCAATATATACAAAGATTTCAACCGTCTACCTGTTCCATTCATTGTTCTACTTGCCGAATGTTACAAATAATTTCCGATAAAGGATTAACCATTGGGGCTCATTGTTCGCTTAAACTTGAAGATCAATAAATTGGCGAATTGTGCTGTTTGGATGCTTTGCATATATGTTTCTTATACTATATAGAAGCAATATATACAAAGATTTCAACCGTCTACCTGTTCCATTCATTGTTCTACTTGTCGAAAGTTACAAATAATTACCGATAAAGGATTAACCATTGGGGCTCATTGTTCAATTAAACTTGAAGAACAAAAAATTGGCGAATTGTACTGTTTGGATGCTTTGCATATATGTTTCTTAGACTATATAGAAGCAATGTATACAAAGATTTCAACAGTCTACCTGTTCCATTCATTGTTCTACTTGTCGAAAGTTACAAATAATTTCCGTTAAGGGATTAACAATGGGGATCGTAGTTTACTTAAACTTGAAGAACAAAAAATTGGCGAATTATACTGTTTGGATGCTTTGCATATATGTTTCTTAGACTATATAGAAGCAATATATACAATGATTTCAACCGTCTACCTATTCCATTCATTGTTCTACTTGCCGAAATTTACAAATAATTTCCTTTAAAGGATTAACAATGGGGCTCGTAGTACACTTAAACTTGAAGAACAAAAAATAGTCGAATTGTACTGTTTGGATGCTTTGCATATATGTTTCTTATACTATATAGAAGCAATATATATAATGATTTCAACCGTCTACCTGTTCCATTCATTGTTCTACTTGTCGAAAGTTACAAATAATTTCCGTTAAGGGATTAACAATGGGGATCGTAGTTTACTTAAAGTTGAAGAACAAAAAATTGGCGAATTGTACTGTTTGGATGCTTTGCATATATGTTTCTTAGACTATATAGAAGCAATATATACAAAGATTTCAACCGTCTACGTGTTCCAATCATTGTTCTACTTGTAGAAAGTTACAATTAATTTCCGTTAAAGGATTAACAATGGGGCTCGTAGTTCACTTAAACTTGAAGAACAAAAAATTGGCGAATTGTACTGTTTGGATGCTTTGCATATATGTTTCTTAGACTATATAGAAGCAATGTATACAAAGATTTCAACCGTCTACCTGTTCCATTCATTGTTCTACTTGTCGAAATTTACAAATAATTTCCTTTAAAGGATTAACTATGGGGCTCGTAGTTCACTTAAACTTGAAGAACAAAAAATTGGCGATTGTTATAGTTTAGATGCTTTGCATATATGTTTCTTAGATTATATAGAAACAATATATACAAAGATTTCAACCGTCTACCAGTTCCATTCATTGTTCTACTTGTCGAAAATTACAAATAATTACCGATAAAGGATTAACCATTGGGGCTCGTTGTTCACTTAAACATGAAGAACAAAAAATTGGCGAATTGTACTGTTTGGATGCTTTGCATATATGTTTCTTAGACTATATAGAAGCAATATATACAAAGATTTCAACCGTCTACGTGTTCCAATCATTGTTCTACTTGTCGAAATTTACAAATAATTTCCTCTAAAGGATTAACAATGGGGCTCGTTGTTCACTTAAACTTGAAGAACAAAAAATTGGCGAATGGTACTGTTTGGATGCTTTGCATATATGATTCTTACAAGGGGAGGACCAGCACCGGGGGTCACCGATTTTTTTCAAATTTGGTACACGTGTTCTACTCGGCAAATAATTAGACACCTATTTTGCCAAAAGTGTAGATAAGTCCAAATTTTTGAAAAAATTGAGTTCAAAAAAAAAAGTTCACCGATCGACTTGAAACTTTGTTGGTATGTTCTACGAGCAAAATTAAGGTATACCTATTTTTTTATTTCGCTATAAAAATTTTTTTGAAAACAGACATGTAGGTTTAGTACTCTAGAGTTAGAAGTGTTTTCAACGGAGCGGCGTGGCTGAGCGGATAAGGAAGCGGACTGCGAATACTATGGACCCTGGATCGATCCCCGCATGGGTTACTTTTTTTTTTTTTTTTTACCCTGCTAGTTTCATTTTATTTCCTTGTGGGATATGTTTTACTTATTGTCATATTGTGTTATACATATTTTATACATTTTAACTTCTACTTTACTGTATATTTTATTTACGGATTTCAGTGTCAGGATTACAATAAAAACCACAATTATGCATTTTAACAGTAACCATTCATTTCTCTTTGTACACTGCACATTTATCTGGGTGGTAAACGTCATAGAAACATTTAAAACATAGGCGATGTTTGCACCACGAACACGATATAAATGATATACTGCCGCAGTTACATTTTTTATTCATTTCCGAACTCGGAAAGCAAACTTGATTCACGTTGAAAAATATTCTTCGGTTATGGCTTAATTTCGACGCATACCACGCATATTCGATCATGTTTTTAAATATCGGTGCAGAAAGTTGCTGATGTATAATGGAATGTATTTTAATTGCATCATTTCTAGAATGTAAGGATCGTTTTTCGTGAATAACGATTGGAGCATTTTGAATGCGTTTAAGTAATATTTTTACCTGCCGATAAAAATAAACATCACAAGGTTGACATACAGGCGTACACTGCGGCGGAATAATTTTTAAGATGCACGTGCATTCATTAAGGTCATTGTAAAACTTATCATCATACATACTGCCATCTACTTGGCCGGTCCAGGAGTCAACAAGCAAGCAAAATTTGTTGTCGTTGACGTATGGTTTTAAAATGTTATCTAGGAATAATTTATATTTTTCAGATGTTAATTTCCCAGATTTGGAGCAGGTTATATAAACATTACCAAATTCTGCTGCTAACTGCTGGACCGTCTGCTGTACTTGTGGTCCGAATGACCCTTGTGGTTCTTGCAAACACAAAAATATTTTAGGTAGTAACGTTCCCGAAAGTGTTATTGAATACTGCGCCGTGTATGAATGAGTGGTTTTAAAAATACTCTCCATAACAACATCAGTACTTTTTTCTCCTTTGTGAGATAAACAGCGTCGAATATTCGATCTGTACTCGCACCCTGTCCGGTCGGTGTTAATAACAAAGTGGGGAGGTAATGAACTTGTTGCTCTTATGACCTGCTGCTGAAAGAGAGCAGTCCTTTCTTCGATTTCTCTTAATGTGGCCAATTTTCGCCTGGATATATACCTCGTTACCTGACGCTGCCGGATATTATACTTTCGTTTAAAACGAACAACCCAAGAATGCGATGCAGTAAATCGAAATAAATCGGTGTTATACTGCATCGCAGCTGCAGTTGCCCACTCCTGCAAAGTACGCGTGGAGACAGGAGCGTACGCTAGCCGTGCCTCTACAAATCTATTGTGAGTCCACTTTTCGATATGCAGAAATTTATCGTTGATTGTGCCACCTTCCGCAATTTCTTTTTTCCATACAGCTATCTTATCTTTTCTTTTTAAATGGTAGCCTCCTTTAGATTGCAACGACTTTAAACTCCACGTGGGGTGCATTTCTGCGAGGGCTACTACGCGCACTTTCTCTTCTAATGTCGCAGGCCCATATTTACCGCGTTTCGATGGCGGCGACAACGAAATATCCGAATACGTATCGTCTTTCGTTGACGGAGAAGATGAGCTCGGCGATTGATCCTCTTCAATTTGCACTGGATGCTCGCTGTCGTCGGGAGCTTCATCGGCACGAAGGAGTTCATCCGTTTCGAGGAACGAATAGGATGCCTCCATGTCAAAAAATCTTTCGAGTAATTCCTCCGCTATAAGCTTTGCACGCCGAGGAATAGGAGCTCTGGGGGTTTCACCAATAATTTGGTGGCATCGTAATTCCTGCACGAAATAGTGGATGGCATCGGTCAAATCTTCTTTCGTGGGCCCACAACATTCGTATGTTATGTCGCAACCCTCTTCCGCAAAAGCGCTTGTTGAAGCTTCGGCCATTGCTCCTCTAAAAAATTGCATATATTGCTTAAAATATTCATAATAAAGTTAGCTTATAATATTTACAATTACAAAAATGACGTTTACTTACCACAATTTCAACAACCAGGACCTCTTCAAATTTTCTCACAATTAGCCAGGTTAGCTATTTTTCAAGTTAACTCGCTAATTGATTTCGCGAAATATCTATATATTGCTGTGTACTTGTCTGTGTTACTATCGGTTCTCTCTGTTACTATGTGTTCTGTCTCGGAGGACCGCGTGTCGCACTTTTTGACACTTCGGTCCTCCCTACTCTTTAGGACAATTTCCTCATCCCTACTTTCGTTTTTCCAGAAAGAGGGAGAGTCGAGATTTGTCCTTGTCTAGGTGGCTCCCAAAAAATTGTTAAAGTTCCCTCGAGTCGTTTGTAAACAATGGGGGTGTTTTGGCACGGAAAATTTCCACATCTGGCGAAAACCCCCCATGGTTCAGTCGTCTCGAGGCGAAGTACGCACCTAGATAATGACTTTCTCTTTCTCAATGGATTATGACTCGACCCCCATATACCGCGGGCAGTCATAAACCCGCGGGACCCAAAGCACCAGAAAAGTGCTAAATTAAAAATAGCTAACGGACCCAGGGTAGAGTCGGTCCCCGAAGTCGAGACAATGGTGGAGACAGGATCGTAAACCGTCGTACCGACAACGATATTTTACAGATATT